>CM055816.1:101678615-101763425 GCA_029582265.1 Zoroaster sp. YZ-2022 | reverse complement strand
AAAAAAATAATGGGGGGGTTTTTTTTTTTAAATACATTTATTATGCGCACGCTCTATTTTTACCAGTAATGTGGCAATGATCGCGTACTTTGCTAAACTTGGCATCATCACCTTTAAAAATTCCTTTTCACATATCCAGCACTGGATGCATTTTTTAAATCTTCTGCATCTTCTTTAGTCATATGTAATTTACAGGGTTTTAATTATCTCGTTGATGTTTTCTTCTTTTTTCTAATTCATTTAAAAAATGTTCAAGCATCTTCTCCCGGTATACGACGGAGAACTAGTTTCACCATCGCAACGAACAACGACGTACGAATAACTGCAAACGACGTGTTCTTGTAGTTTTAGTATTCGTAGGTTAACATCGTCAATCTTTTTATAATACTTTCAAAGTCGGCGTATATAAACGAATGGAACTTTCATCTTTTTATGAAAATTTATAAATTTTAGCGTATCGTTTTACCATTTTCTGGCATCACGACTGTCGTTGGTCTGTCGTTTATTCCTTGCACATTTTACGTGATTTTCGAAATACGCCTCCGTTGAAAAACCCTGTAAACATCTCAAACAAAATGCTGACGATGACCGTGTTTAGTTTGGCCAGAAAGTAATTTATTAAAATCTTTAATCAAACGTAGTGAGATCTAGTTCCTTTTTCTTCTTTATGAATTAATAATAATTTATACGATCTAGTTCCTCAGGTTGATCGCTGAGGTGATAAACTAGTATCGTTTTTGATTCACAACCAAAAACGTTTATCGCCAAACAATTTGTTTCTCTACTTTTTATTTGATTAATCGAGTTGAGAGCTTAATATTATCAAAATTTAAACTATCCTCCGTTGGATATTTAGACATTCTATCAACATGATTGTTTGCGGAAAACGATGAGCACGAAGCGACCACCTCAAACAATCGTCGTCGTTGTTTTTACGTTGATGCACGCTTTTTATTTTTATATAGTCGCATAGCTCGATATAAGAACCGCCTCTCAAGGTTGATATCTCGAGAAGTAATATTCATATCACGATACGATCTACCTCCATCCAGAACCGTTAGACGTCCATTTTCTAAAAGCTTCTTGAATTGTGAAAAAACAGTATTAAATATATTTTCAATGTCATCCAAATTCAATAAAACAATTTGCCTATTATTATGAAATCTTGGTTCGGCATAATCGATCGTACCGTCTAGGTTTTCTTTTACGTAATTTAATACGTATATATATCATAAACTGCGATGTGAATTTTTGCAAGTCTATACCCAACTTGGCTCTAATCTTTGGTTTACCACTTCCCAAAAATATTTAAATCTTTTTCTTTGTTATGATTCAGCGGAACGATCATTCTTCGTTCGCGTAAATATCTTCCACCATCAATCGGAGGTTTAAATCTCAACTCTTCTCGTCCGTAAAACCTTTTTAATAGCGGCTACATAATCTTTCTTTAACAGCTGCTTTCTTTACCAGCGCCGCGTTCTGGCAACCAATATTTTCAACCGCTATACGCTCTCTCAATTCAACTAAACTTAATTTAAATAATGGTTTTGGTTTTGTTGCCGCAAATAATTGTTTACACCTTTGTAATAAGAACGTTTATCAACTTTACCTTGCTGTTTTAGTAAAATTATTTGACCAATGTGTTCTCGCAAAACTCTTTCAACATTGGTTTTGTCCATTTTGATAAATATCTTCTTCTTCTTCAATTCTTCCATTTATTATATAGCTAGATAATTTTAATTTATTTTAATTTGTCATTTTTAAACATACTTTTTTAAGTTTTATTTTATAAACGTTTTGTCTTTTCTAACAACTCTTTCATCACTAATTTATAATATCGTCTAGCTTTACCTTTTACAACTTGAAACATTATAACGATTTACTAATACTTTATTCGCATCTCGTGCAAAACTTATCGAGGCTTTTGTGCCTTTTACATTCTCGGCATGCAACGGGCACGTTTGCCACCTTTATACAGCTCCGATGCAACCCACAAAATATACTACACACACACTCGATGCAACACTTGTAAGTTTTCCCAACTAAAAGCCATTCGCAAGGAACAATAATTTTACGAGGTACATCTTATAGTTTATTACCGCCGTTAAATAATCGAGGTCAAATCTTTTTCCATATTTACCCTCGTAAATTTTTTTTCCATTTATTACAATCTCTTTTAACTCAGTTTTGTTTTTAAAATTATATTCGTTCTTGTTGCCCCATTTATTTTTATCTACATTTTTTTTTAATGTTTTCTTTTTTTACATATTTTTGTTTACAGCCCCCTATACATACACCACAACTAAATTTTTTTTTATGACGTCATCATCAAGGTTTTAAAAAATTTTTGGGGGTAAAAAATCATTTTTAAAGTAGGTGGGCTAGCTTGGGCATTTTTTTTTAATACTATAAACGGGGAACCCCTTAAATTTTTTAACAATAATGATTTTTACTAACCCCCTGTTAATTCGTAACAACCCCCATATCTTTGAATGAACAATTTTTTCCCCATTCGTGCAAAATAATGGGGGGAATTAAAAAACAAGGGACATTGCAGGAGGTTAAGTCGGTTTACGCCCTTCCCGGAACGCGACATTCTTGGGTTTATCGTTTTCCCCACGCGACATTGTCGTTGTTCCTCGTCATCTGGGGGTGATGTTGCCTCTTTTCGGTGTTAAAATTGGGGGGACTCGTCGGAAAAAAAATCCTGTAAAAGTGTTCTCCATTTTCAAATTTGGGGCCCGGGGGTCTTCGAAGATGACCGGGAAACCCGTGATGCTCGCATTATAAAACAACTTTAAAGTAAAACATGCTACACCGGCAGAAACAAAAACCCGGCCCTGAAAATTTGATCCCCATCATTACACAAGTTTTAGTTTTTTTTGGGTTATAATCCCTAAAGGACTTTTTTCATGTGTCGTTCCTGTTTATCGTTTCCATATGGTCAAGGGTGCATCTGGTTGACACTGCCCCTTTTGGGTTTTTTGGAACAGTTTTTCCCTATAAGTCCCCATTAAAAGAAAGATGAAACCCATTGGAAAACAGTCGAAAATTATGGCTTGAATTATGTGTGCTGTAATATTTGAATGCTAAAATGATCACACCCATAATTTTTATATTTGGCTTTGGGGTTTTTGGGTCGATCGGAAGAATCCCCCACAAGCAGGTTAATACCAATTTAAGCAATCCTTTTGGGAAAAATATAAACAAACCTTGTTAACCAAGACTTTTTGCAAACTGTCCCCAAAGTCATCCAAACCCAAATTTTTGGGGTACTTCTTTTTTTTTACCCCCTTTTAAAAATACGGTGACATCCCCACCAAGCTGGGTAAACGAACTTCAGCAGACGCCCATTTTTGTCCCCATGGACAACCCCAAAACCCCATCCAGACACGGACATCAGGTTTTTTCTACACAGGTGCTGAAAAAAAAGTTTAATTTGTTTGAAACGGGGGTTATACTGATTTTTAAACATTTACCCCATGGGTTGAAAAACCAATAATTTTTCCCTTGTTCTCTGGTATATTCTTGAACAATGGGATGTTATAAAAGTTAGGGGTTATTAAAACACAATGATACTTGTTTTTTCCTGTATAACAAATAATAACACTATACATTTTTTTTGGGTTGGACAGTTTTTTTTGGCAATAACAATTCTGCCTCTTCAAATTTTTTTAAAAACATTTTAAAATTTTTATAAAACAAAAAGGTTTGGGGGATATTTAATAAACTAATTTTGTTTTTTTTATTGGGGGTTTGGGACCCACTTTTTAAAAATTAATTTTCCCCATGAACCCTTTTAAAATAGGTTTCAGAAATAAAACCTCAATCCGGGATTTTACAATCCCCATTTTGCCCAAACTTCGACTTAAATTTTCAACAAAAAGTTTAATAAACATATAAATTAAAAAAAATGGTTTTTACATCATGTCCTTGCTCCCTTGAACCAAAAAAAATTTCCCAAACCTTTTTTTAATACTAGGATTATCATTTTTCCGTGAAATATCGGTACTTTTTTCTATCTTTAAAATTCTGAAATTTCGTTTTTTGGGAATTTGGGTTTAAATTAATTCTTGATTAACATTGTAAAAATAAAATAATTATTAGTGGGGGGTTTTTCAAAAAACGGGTTTTAAAAGGGGCTAGGGACCCCCTTCTATACACAAAAAAAAAAAACAAAAAAAACAAAAAAAACATTACATTGGATAACAATTGAAATTCCCTGGTATGACTGTGTTTCTATAGTAGTGGAAAGGGAAAAAAGGGGGTAAACTTAAAATTACCCCCCCACACCTCCCTTAATATTTCGGGGAACATGGGGTAACAAATTTTCATAATCTAAGACCCGGGGGCTTAAAAATTTTCGGTCTTTGTGTTGGGGGAAAAAGGGGGTCCTAACCAAAAGTGGTGGAAACTGGACACGGGTTTTTGACCCTCCGGAACAAAGGTTGGTGTTCCCAGAATTTTTTTCTGCCGATGAAACCCTAAAAAAGGAAAACATTTGTTGAAAAAATGGGTTTCAGCGGGCCCTCGCCCAATTTTTATCTTAATTCAAACGGAAAAAATATTTTGGCAACTGCATGATTTGGTTTAAATCAGGGTCCAAATATTTTTAAAGTATAAAATTCTTTATAAATTTAAAAACTAATATTAAAGTTTTTTTTGGGTGACAAGGGACATTACGGGGAATATCTAAATTTTTAAAACCCCCAGGCAACCTGGGTTATTAAACTTGTTTATTCGGGGAAAACCCTTTGGGGAAATTTTTTCAACAAAGAGGGCCATCATGACCCGTGGCGTTAATTTATGGGAGGGGGAAAAGGGCCCCCGGACCCTGGTCAGTCCCCCCTGGGTCCCTTCAAAAATTCTAAAAAAAGGGCCCTTTTTTGGAACCCCAGTTCAAAATTGACTTTCCCCCAAAAAAGGGGTTTGCCCCCCCTAGTCCCCATAAAAAAATTAAAACCCTAGTTCGCTGCTAAAAGCCCTAACAAATTTTGGGGTATGGCCGCCCCAAAATCCTCCTCTCTGTCATGTTTTCCCAAACACAAAATGCATGTTGTTTTTTATTTATAAAATATGGTATAGGAAATTTACAAAACCAATTTAAAAAAAAACTTTTAAACCCTGATTTATTTCACACGCCTTTAAATTAAAATTTCGCTGTTCAACAGTTGCGCCTGCGGGTCAAAATTTTTAGGGAATTGAAAAAAAGCATACATTTTAGCAATTTGCCGGGGGCTTTTTGGGGGATAGGGAAAATTTTCCTTCCGGTTTTTTTTCTTCCTTGTTGAATAAAAAGAAAGAAACCGGGCCCGCATGGCCCTCTAAATACCATTCTCTATTCATTATCCCCAACTTTTTTTCAATGAAATTTGTGGAAATCTCAATAATTTTACAGCCCCAAAAGGACCTAATTTTGGAATAAAAATGATAAGGGTTTCCCAAAAAAATGAATTTCACCCAAGGGAAAGGCCTTTTTCTGCCATGGGAACATATTAAATGAAACAAAACAGCCAGGGTTTGTATTGCAAAGTTTTCAACACAATTAACATGTTGAGTCGGGGGGGGGGCGCTGTTTGCCCCCCGTTTTCCGATCAATAATCACCGATTTTGGAAATTTAAAGCAGTTGGAACATGATCCATTCTTTGGGGAAAATCGAACTGCGAAGCCCAAAAACAAGGCGGGGAAGGGCCCAAAAATACATTTGGGGTTTTCAATATTTTTTATTATCGACCCTTTACGTAATAACAATAAGTATAGATACAAAAAATTTTTGGGTTTACGGTCAATTTGGTTTTTTTTCCTTTAAAACTCCTTTACGCTTCGAAGCCCCTTTTCAATTGAAAGGCCCAAATGGGGCTACCCAATCCTCCCCCTTTTCTATCTTCTATCAAAGGGGCCCCGCGGTCGGGAATCAATTCCCCCGCCCCCAGTGTTCTCTGTCCGTCAAAACGACAGATCCTCGATTCGATTTGTTTTGTCCCGGGTTGGTGGTCTTCGCCCTCTTTTTTGGTGGATTTCCCATCATATGACATCAGATATATCTGGTCTTATACTCTAGGGTTGGGTGACAATGGCGAAGAAAAACGGGATATCTCCTGATCTGTTCTTTGGGATGGTTTTGATCCGCCATGAATGTTCTGCCCCTCATTAAAACCGGGTTTGGGCGGCGAAAAAAAGGGCCCTGGCTTTTCAAAAAGGGCAAAAAATGCAAAAAATAACATTTAAAACCCTTTGGGGGAATTTTTTTTCCCCTAAGGTTAAAAAAGGGTTCGTTTTTTTTTTAAAAAACACAAAATTAAAAGGTTTGGGACCTTTTTTTGAAAAAAATTTTTGGGGCAAAAATTTTTCCAACTTTTTTTGGGAAAAAATTTTTTGGAAAAGTTTTGTTCCCGTCAAAAATACCCCAATTTTATGGGAAAAATTTTTTGGTTGAAAATTAATGCTCCGCCTTTTCCAAGGGGACCGGGGGTTTTTTAATTAAATGAAAAAGTTTAAAAACAGTTGTTTTTGGGTTTCCCTTTTAAAACCCTTTTAAATTTTCCCCCCAAAACACCAACCACCCAAAAAAAAACAAATTTTTTAAAATTATATGAACTTAAACCAAAATTTGTTTTAATTAAGGTTCCCCTTTAAAAGGGGTTTGATTTGGGGGAAAAACCTTTCAATTTAACCTTCTTTTTCCGATTATTTTCTTCCAATTCCCTTGGGAAAAAAAAATTTAAATTTTTGGGGTTTAAAAAACACTGAAAAAAAAAAGAAAAAAAAAAGGGTTTCCCAAGTTTTAAAATTTACCAAAAAACCCCCTGTTAAAAAAGGGACCCCCAAATCTTTTGGTAATTTAAGGGAAGAAATTATTTTGGGGAATTTAAAATATTTTCAACCCTTAAAAACCCGGTTGACAAAAATTGAATCCTCCACCCTTTTTTTGGCCCTCCAACCCTTTTTTTGCCAAAGTTGGGGAATTCCCCACCCAAGGGCCTAGGTTTAAACTTGTGATTTGTGCTTCCTTTTTTGGAAAAAATTTCTTTGAATTATGAAATTAAAAAAATTTTTTTTTTTGGCAAAAAAAAAATTTCGCTTTTTTGGGGTGGTTTTTTTTTGAAATTCTTTAAATCCAAAGGAAATTCCCTTGGAAATTTTTTTAATTTTTACAAAAACAAAGGGGCAAAATTAAAGGAAAAAACCCCCAAGGGGGGAGCCAAAACTTTTAAACCCAAATTAAAAAAAACCCGGTTTTTTCCTTGGGAAAATTGGAGACTCTTTCCCTTTTTCCCCCCCAAAAAATTTTTTCCCCTTTCCTTTTTCTCAAAAATTTCCGAACCATTCTTTTTTCAAATTAAACTTGTCCCTTCTTTTAAATTTTCAAAACCTGTTAAAAGAAATTTTCCCCCCCTCTTGGGGTTTTGCAAAATTGATATCCCCCTGCTTGTTTTAAAATAACCTTTTTTTTGGATAAAGGGTTTTGAATGGGCCCCTTTTGTTTTTTTTGTAATTCCTGAGGTTTTTTAACAAGGAAAAAAAATTTTTTCCAAAAATATTTTTTTAAATTTCCACAAAAGAAAAAGAAATGAAAAATTAAGGGGTTTAAAATTTTTCAATAAAAAAATTTTTAATAATTTGGATTTTCTTTTTTTGAAAAAAAAAATTTTAAAAAAAATTTTGACAAAATTAAAACGAGGATTTAATTTTGTTTTAAAAACGGAAAATTTTAAAAAAAACAAAATTTGGCAAAAAACCTAACACCCACCAAATTTATGAGGGCAAGGTTATTTTAAATAATTTAAAAAAAAAATAAAAACCCTTTGTATTTAACTCTTTGGAACCTCAATTTAAACCCCCTAAAATTTAGGGTCTTTGGTTGGCAAAATGTTGTCCTTTAAAACAACAAAAAAAATTTGTTGGGTAAAAAATTAAAATAAATAAATTTAAAAAAAAAAATCCGACATAAAAGGTTGAGGGGACGGGGGCCAAAAAGGGAACTTTGGGGGGTTTTTTTTTTCCCTTTTTTAAACCCCCAGGGGGTTTTTTTCCTCGGTTTGGTTTCCCTTTTTTATATTTTAAAAACCTTAAAGGATTCCGGGAAAATTTAAGGAAAGACTTTTTTTTTCCCCCCGGGGGAGTGGGTTGGCGGAGATTTTGTTTTTTTTCCCCCGGTTTTTTGATTTTAAAAAAACAAGAAAAGTGTTAAATTGTGACGTGGGTCTAGTTTTGTTTTTTTCTTTTTTTCGTGTTTAGTTAAGGCCAAGGTGTTAAAACAATTTCTTTGGTTTGAAAAATTAAATTGTGGAAATTTGTTTTTTTAAAAGGAAATTTTTAATTAATAAAAAAAAATGGTTTTCTTGTTAAAAATATATAAAATTTTTTTTTTTTTTGAAGAACCCCCCAACACAAGTTCGAATTTTTTCCTTTTAAATTAACCTTTATAAAAAAAATTAAAAACAAAAATTCAAAAACTATTTTTCTTTAAAACAAGGTGAAAAATTAAAAAGGCCAAAATAATTAAAAAATGGGGATTGAAAATTTAATTTTGTAAATTTTTATTTAAAAAAAATAAATTTATGGAAGGAATGCAAGCAATTTAGGTTCCCCAAAAAATTAAACCCAAAGGGGGCAATTTGGGCCCCCCCGGGTTTTGAAAAAAGTTTTTGGGTTTTTAATTTTTATTTTTTGAAATTTGGGGTTACCGGGTTAAAAAACCTTTCTTGGGGAATTGGCGGGCTTATTGAAAAAAAAAAATTCCCCCAAGGAGGGTTTTTGGGTTTATGTTTACCAAATTTTTGTAAAAATAAAAATTGTTAATTTAAAAAAACAAAAAATTTTTGCTGCAAAAATTTTGGGGGCCTTGAAAAAAAAACATTTAGGGGCAAAATGTTGTTTAAAACACCATCCCTTTAAATTAAATTTTTCTTTCTCCAAAATAATTTTTAACAAAATTGCTTTTTAAATTTAATTTTTTGCCGTAATTTTAAATTTTCTAAAAGGGAAAAATTTGGTTTTTACGGGGTTAAAGAAAAAAAATTTCCGTAAAATTGGGTTTTTTTGGTATAATTAGTTCTGAAAAAAATGGCCCAATTTCAAAGAAAGCGTCCGGGGTTCTCCAAAGGTTTTCAAGGTTCCCCTTTTTATTTTGGGTAATCATTTGTCTTTTTTGTGACCTTAAAATTTCTGTTTTGTGAAAAAAAACATTTTTTTTGGTTTAATTTTCTTTTTTCGTTTTAATGTTTAACCCCCAATTTTGTCTTGGGAAATACTTTGGGAAAATTTTCCGGGTTATCAAAAAAAGGATTTTCAAAAAAACACCCGGCAATTTAAAGGAAAATTTTAAAGCATTTTTAATGGGGGTTTTAAAACAGAAAACCTTTAATAAATTGCTTTTTGGGAAATTTCCGGAAAATTAAAAAATTATAAATTTTAAAATGATTTTTTCTGAAAAAGGGAAGCCGGAAAAAAGGGAAAAAACATGTTTTTTGTTTTTTTCGGTGTGGGGTCCAATAAACCAATTTTGGGAAAATTTTTTTTTAAGTTTTAAACATCCCCCTTAATAAAAAAGGGGTGAATTTTCCAAATGGATTTTCGGGTTTTTAACAATCCAAAAAAAAGGTTTGGAATATTTTGTAGCAAATGTAAAAAATTAAAAAAACTTTTTTTACAAATTTTTTTGGGTTTTAACTTTTTTTTAAGGCACCATATTTTAACCCAACTTTTTCGGTTTTCTTGGTTCAGGGTTGGGCCTTTTTAATTTCAGGTTCCGGGCCCCTTTTCCAAAACCCAACAACAAAAATAAGTAAGAATTTGGGAAAAAAAAAATTAAAAATTTAAAAATTTAAAAAAAATAGGCCCAAGGGGTCTGGGCAAAAAGCATGGAAAAGGTTAACAATTTTTTTGAGTGGAATTAAATTTTTTGGGTCTAAAAAATTTTCCCTCCGGGGTTTGTTTTTTAAAAATCGTGAAATTCCTCTGAAAACTTTTAAAAAAGGGGCCCTTAAAAGGGAAAACCGCTTTTAATTAAATTTGCCCTTTTGGATAAACTTTTCTTCACTTTTTAATTCAAAATTTTTTAAAATATTTCGGGTTTTCACCTCCCAAAAACAGTTTTTGTTTATATTTTTCCCCAAAAATTTTTTTGGGGCCGGGAAAACCCAATTTTGTATTTCCTTAAAAAATGTGTTTTTAAACGGGAACCCCAAAATGGGGTTTTTAAAAAAAGGGGTTTTATTTTTTCGACCGAAAAGTTTTTCCCTAAAGATGAACAATGAAAAACCCAAAAAATAACAGGTGAATTAAATTATTCCCTTTTAAAGGCTTTTACTGAAACCACGTTATTTGGGAATATTTTCCCTTTTTTAAGGGTTTTTTTTGGGATGCCCAAACCGGGGTTGGGTTGGTTGTGGATGCATGAAAAAAATTAAACCCAACTTTTTGGAGGATCTTTCCATTTCCGTGGGAATTCCCGGTTCTCCATTTCCCCGGGGTTTTGTAAAAGTTGGCCCTGCCTTGCCAAATGAAAATTTTTCTGTTTTATTAAAAATGAAAAAAATTTTCTTTGGGTGTGGTGTTTTAAAAAACTTCATAAATTTGGGTAAATGGGTAAATTGTCGTCCAAAAAGCTTGGGTAAGAGGTTGAACTTGGTAAACCCTTTTGGGGGAAAAAACAGACAAATATCCGATTTAATTACGGGGATTTTGGTAAAAAGGTTTAATTTTGAAAATTTCTGTGTCCCCCACAAAAAACCAAAAGTTTAAATTTAAACCTTTTTCCTTTAAAAATTCAATTTTAAAAAAAAAATTAAGGTTTAATAAAATTTTTTGGGGCTAAAGCTTCGGGTTCCCACCCAGAAAGGTTATTTAAAAAATATTCTTAAAATTTTTTTAAAAATTTTACCTGGGCCCAAATCTTCAACTTTTTTATGGTTATCCCCGGGGTTGTTTTTGTTAAACCCGGGTCAAAAAAATTTAAATTGGGGTTATCAAAATTTTTTTTTTTCCCCCCTTTATTTTAAATTCTATAGGGGGAATGATGGAAAATTTTTAGAAAAAAAGGGTTTTTAAGGGGCTGCCTTTACCGAAAGTTTTTTCCCAAAAAAGACCTCCAACCCTAGCCCTTAATTTAAACAAACTTAAAAAGACGTAATTTTTTAAAAAATACTTATTCTGTTTTTTCAAAAATTTAACAGGGTTTTTTTAATAATTTTTGGCCCAAGAAAAATTTAAATTAACAAATTTTCCTTTAAAACCCAAAAAATTTTAATTTTGGGGGGTTAAAAAAAACCCAAAAACAACGGGAAACCCAAAAAGGAAAATTTTAAAAAAATTAAATTTTGAAAATTTTAACCAAAAGTACGGGCCACTTATTTTTTGGAAATTTAAAAAGGGACACCTAAAATTTTCCCTTGGCAAAAAAATTAAAACAAGGGTTTTTTTAAAATTTTAAAATTTTTTTTTAAAAATTTTTTCAAAAAAATTAAAACCCAAAGTTTAAAAGCCTGTCCCCAATAAAAGGATTTTTTTTGGAATATTTTTTTAAACAAAAAGAATTTTTTAAACCTTTTTTATTAATTTTTAAAACCCACCACTAAAAAATTTAAATTGTTTTTGTTATGTCCCTTATTTTCGGCTAAACCGGGGGTTTTTTGTGAAAAATTTAATTTTGGGTTAAAATAGGAAAACGGCCGGGTTTAATCAAATTGTGGGGGGGGAAATTTGGTCCCACTTTTGGGCCAAAAGGTTTAAAAACCTAAAACCGAAAATTTTAAACAAATGAAAAAAGGTCGTTTGGGGTTTGAAAAATTTGGTCGTAAAAATTTCCCAAACCGAATCAAAAAAGTAAAAAAAATGAAATTTGTTTCAAAATTTTTAAAAATTTTTTAATTTTTTTGCAATTGAAAAAAAACCCATTTAAACTGTCACTAAAATTCTTACATTCCCGGCAAAATTTTTTAAAAATTTTAAGATTTGGATTCCTTTTTGGTCAAAAAAAAAGGGAAACCCGTGAAAAAATTTAAAACCTATTTTTTTACTTATTTTTCCGTAAATAAAAGAAAAAAAAAAATTTTAAATTTGGTTTAAAGTAGGTTAAACGGGTTTAAAAGTGGTTTCAATCGATTGTGGGGTTAAGGGGGACTTTTAACCACAAAGCCCAAAATCTTTAAACCCCAACAGACAGTTAAAATTTACAACACCCATCCCTCTTTATTATTTCAATGTCTAAAAATTTATGTACAAAATGGCACCCGATATTTGGGTTGAAATTTGAAAATATGGATGCAGCTACGACATTTGCCAATCTGTTTAAACCCAAAAATGAAAAAAATCAATGTAAAATTTTTTCAAATTTTATAAATTTTACAGTTTTGCAGTATGGTGAAAAAAAAGGAGGTTTATAAGCATGTCCCAAAAAGGGTTGATTCCCTTTCTCCCGGACCCCCGGGTGTTTGTTCAAACAAAAAAATAAGCTCTAATTTTTTTAAAATTTTCCCTTATTTGAGCCCCAATTTTTTAAGTGACACCACGATGAAACAAGTTTTTAAAACCCTCAGTGTTTGTTATCTGATACCCACCAAAACTGAAACGGGAAAAAGGGAAAAAAATTTTTTATTAAAATTGTCCCTTTTTCTTTGGAAATATTACAAAAAACATGGTTCTCCCCAAAAGAAAAACTTGGAAACATGGGGGTTTTGGAATGGGCGTAATGTAAAAGGGAAGCTCAGACTCGGGCCCATCTTCTTCAACTGCCTCCCCCAGAAAAAAACCAAACGGGAAAAAGGGTTTTAGGGTTTTTGCCAGTAGGTCTTCAATGTCCTTGGACATACAGTTTAACAGAACCTGGGGTGAAACATTTAAAATGGATAAAAAAGGAACACAATTTTTTGTCACTGACTTTTTTGAATCAGACAATTTGTTGAAAGGGGTAAAAAAAATTTTTTTCCGGGAATGACGAAATAAAAATTATGACTTATTTTGGGAGGGGGCCCCACCCAAAAACCGGGTGATCCTAAATTAAAAAAGGGGGAAAAAAACAAAAAAATTTTTTAGCCATGTTTTGAAAAAAGTTTTTGAAAACCCTTTTGGGGAAAAGGGGGAATTCTGTGGCCCCAAAATAATAGGAAAAAACTTTTTTGAAAAACAATTTTTACTATTTCGAAACCCCATGGAAACAACTCTGGATCCCAATGATAATGCTTCCCTCTAAACATAAATTGTGATACAAATTTGTTGAATCTTAATTTCCTCATCGGGGAAAAAGAAACCTTTCGAAAATTAAATTCTGGTTTGACACTTAAATCTTATTTTTTTTTCCTTTTTTATGAAAATTTTACATTGTTTTTTTTTTTAAAAATTGACAATAGACGACATGCTTGCAGATGAGGACTTGAAAAATGAAGTCTTGGTTAAAAAACCAAAAAAGGCCCCAAAAATGATACACTGGAGGATACGAAAACCCCCAAAACGGGGTTACGATCGTCTGCGCCCTTTAAAAAAAAACCGGGAAAGGGGGCCTTCGGTGAAAAGCCCGGGGCATTTAAAAAAGTCCCCGGGGGTAAAATTTTTGCGGGTGGTCTTGAAATTTTTTAAGACCAATTCCCGATGTGGGGAAAAGGGTTTTCCGTCACACGACTATGCGTGACTGGTCTTGCGACCAGGGAAAAGGTCTGCAAAGGGTCATCATAGTCTTCGACTGATCCCCTTGACAACCCGTGGTGGTTTTGGGGTGATCTTTCAACAGACCCCTCGGGTCTTGCGACCGGTCTGTTTTATCATTTGGGCTCCCGTCGAAAACATCGGGGACGGGTCTTTTTAATTGACTGCTAGCCGACATCGAAAAAACCTCGCCCGGGGCCCAAACCCCCTGGTCCCCCACGACGCCAGGTTAAAGCAATGCAACTAAATTTTGTACGGGGCATGGCCCGGTTAAATTTATATGGAAAAAAACCCCAAAACGGGGCATCTTGGTGCGAAAGCTCGGAACCCCCTTTCGTAAATTTTTCCCTTTTTAAACCCCCCCAGGGAGGGTGTTTCGGAAGAAATTTTGTTTCCTTTTTGTGATAGACTGCTGTTACATGCAGACGATGATTTTCGGCCAAATTGCCTTTTCCCATTGTTTTACCTACTACATAAATTCCCTTTGGGGTATTTTTGATTTTTGACTTTTTTTAAAAAAACAAAAAAAAAGTCCCAACTAAAGGGTTTTACGGGAAATTCGGTTGTGTTCCCTTTGGTTTTAAAATTGGGAAAAAATTATTGGGGAAAGCTCTATAAAAAACTTTTTGTGCCCAATCTATTACAAAAAATGTTAAACATTTTTTCTAGTCTTTTTTTTTTTTTTGTCTGTATTAAAATTCAACGGATTTTCCCATCATCTATCCTAAGCATGCAAAACTGCATGTTCATGGAAATTTAAAACTCCACACATCATGCAATGAATCTAAATTTTTTGTCAAGGGGAAGGGCACTAAATTAAATTAACAGGGGGGTTTTGAAAAAACATAAACTAACTTCATACGGCATCAAAAATAAAAACCCCCTTAAGTTTCAGAAAACTTTAGGGGGCCCTTGAATCTTGCGTCTTGGAAAATATTTCGCTCATGGGTTTAAATTACCCAAGCCCTACATACATATTAAAAAATATGCCCGGTGCCCCCTCTTGCAAACCCCACAAAGATGAAATTGGCCCAAATTTTTTTAGGTCATACATGTGAATTTTTGGTTCAAACCCACTTGTGTCGGGAGCAGCCCAACACCGGATTAAAGGTTCTGGTGGTGCAACAAAATTTTGGGTTCAAATCACGGCCGTGACACTTTTTCCTTAACCAAGCCTTAATCATAATTGTTTCCCTCCCAAAAGGGGTTAAAGGGGTGCCTGTGAAGGCAAGTTGGTTTCTCTTTTGCGCTAAAAATTTGGGGCGGGGTATACCCCCGGGGGAAACTGAGAGGGTTTTAAAGGAATGATTTATGAGCCTTATGAGCGGGGATAAAATATAATGCGCCCGGCACCCCCGGTTGGTGGATACGTGCATATTTTAAATCCAAAATTATTATTATTCCTCCACGGGATTTTTAACCCTTTTTTTTGCAGTACCAAAAATTCGTGGGTTTTTTTACTGTCCGACATATAATAGCTAATTTAAAAAATTTTTTTTAAAATGTTTTACTGTATCGACATGTCTGACGGAAAATTTTCCCTGAAACATAACTTTCTTTGCCCCTGGGGATGGCCGTTCCACCGGCATGTAAAGTTGGCAAAAAGTCCCCCAAAAACATCTGCCAAAAGGGAAACTCAAAAAAATTTTTTTGATATCCCCAGTGAATATTTTTTATAAATTTTTTTCCCCCAAACCCAATTTTTTTCCCAGAATCAAGGCTTGGGTTTTTTTCTACTTTTTTTTTTGGTCCCAAAATTTTGGGGGGGTAATTTTACTTATCATCAACATAAAAAAAGAACTCAAAAAATTTTTTAAAATTCTTTCGGTAAAAAAATTTATAAATGGGGTTTAAAATGATGTGGGAAAAATCAAAATTTAATTAAATACGGGGGAAGAATTCTGAAAAGGGGCATGTTTCTTTTTTAGATTATTGTATATAGGTCCCTTCTCAGTGGATTAAAAAGTAATTTACCAAATTTTGGGGTTAAAAAATTTATGGGCTTTTCTTTTACCCCAAAAGAGAGCATTGTTTCTTCTGGCACATTTTTCTTTCCCCTGCAATTCATCGCGCCGTATGAATTGTTTGAATTTCTTTCCTCATGTTTAATTTTTAATTGGTACTAACATTCCAAAAAACTTGGAGGGAAATCTCCCAAATAAACACCCCTTCTTCTCCGGGGCATGCACTCAAACCTGATCAAATTTTGTGATCTGCGACTCCAAGCTCTGCCATCAAGTCTGTTTTCGAGGGGGTGACCTGTGCTTTAAACGGTGTATGTACTTTTGGGGGACTATCCCATGGCAGTCGAGGAACATCTGGGTTTCATCCAGAAAGTAGTCTATAAACTTGATGGGGGTGGAAAAAGGGTTTAAGGGGAATACCCCCTTTTTTAACTTCTCAGGGGTTTTTTGATTTCTGCCAAATTTTGAGGGTTGGGGGCTTTTGTCTTTTTTTGGATAAAGGAATTCTAACATTCGTTTTAATTTCCAGTTCTATAATTTTTCATTTTTAAAAAAAATATATTTTACATTAGAAAAAATTTCACTTGAATATTGTGGGCAAAAAATGATCTTTTAGAAAAAAAACAAAAAAAACACCCAAAACAATATTTGTCCCAAACCCGTCAGGGGAACCTTTAAAATTTTTTACTGTTGGTTTGTTGAGTTGATTGGTCACAGTTCTATAATCTTGACATTTGGAGAAAAAAAAAAGGGGCCCTTTTTTTGCATGCTACATCAGAAAAAAGTAATGATTTTAAAGGCTATGTTAAAAAAAAAAAATTAAAAAAAAAACCAAGTATTGTTTCCCAAAATTTTTTTCGGGATTTTCAGAAGCACGTAAATATTGTGATACTGTTTTGGAACTTTTTTTATCATTTTTTGTTCTCTAATCTAGGCATGGGGGGTTTAGTTTTTTGCTAAATAAAAATTTTTCCAATAAATCAGAAAAAACAAAATTAATATCGTCCTTTTAACGGCTAAAAAAGACCTCTTGAAGTATCTGTTAATATATATAGTCATCATGATACATAAAACCCCGTGTTTTTAGAAAAATTTTGATAAAGGTGATGTTGAAAAATTGTTTTTTTGGGTTGGAAAAGGAAAAAATCACTGGTTTTAAAATATTAAAGGGTTAAAAAAAAAAAAGAACTTTTTTGATTTTTTTCTTTTTGGGTTTTAAAGTAAAATGCAACTTCATGTAAAAATTAAAATGACCGTTTTTAAAATTTTAAAAAAAAACGGTTTAGTCATCCCAAATAGAAAAATAATTGGATTTTACTCCCAAATTTTAGTTGTTTAAAGACTGAAATATCGGGCAATTCCGACTACAAAAAAAATATCGACGACTGATTTTCAGTTCCCAAAAATGACAAATTTAAAAAAAAAATTAACAACTTGGTTAGTCTACCAACTGAAAAAAATAATTTGGTTTTACTCCCAAATTTTTTTTGTTACTGACTGAAATATCCCGGGGTTTAAACCTGACTGGAAAAAAAGTAACTTTACTGATTTTCAGTTGCACCCCGCTTTACCCCGAATTGTTAGAATTTAACTGGTTTATAGTCCTTGACCCGTTTTGTTTTTGGGGGGTGTTTAACATTGTCCCTTTGTACCTTTTTGGTTTTGCTTTTCATTTAGGGGAATCCGATCCCACATTTTTTGAAACTTTAATCGCCTGTAAGGTTCTTAGGGTTTGGGGAAACAGTGCTTCTTTTCTGGTTGGGTACCTCATTTTTTTCATATAGATCCGGGGGGTTTTTGATCGTTTCTAGTACAATGGTTTTCCCTAAAAAAAAACGTTGACATTTTTAAAAACACTGCTGGGCATTCTTTTTCCAAAATTTTAAAAATCTTTTCTCCCCCATTTGGGGTTTCGGGTAGCGTTCAATAAAATAAAAGGGTCTCGTTCTTGGGTACTGCGCCGATTTAACCCTCGGATGTTATTAACCGGCTTTTAAAGTTTCCTGCTTTCTGCGCAACATCGGTCCCCCAATTTGGTTTTGGGGCCCCATTTTTTTTTTTTTGTTTTTAGTGGAGGGCGCGCCGCGGGTTTTCAAAAGTTGGGTTCGGGGAAACAAAAACCGGAAAAAACCCTTTGAAGGGAACCCCCCAAAATTTTTTCCTTCCGGGGGTTTTGGAAAAGGTGTGGGATTGAAAATTTTCGTGAAAATTTTTCTTTCCTTTTGGACCTTATTTTGGGCCTAGGGAAATCTGGTTTTCTCCCTTACTTCACCCAAAAAGTTTTTGGCATTGGTGGCCTGGTTTTTCCGGGCGTTTCCTTTAAAAAAATGCATGGGAATTAAAAATGTCAAGAATTAACCAACAATTACAAAAAGCCCCGGTGGTGAAACTCATTTTATTTCAGGAAATTTTGGAATTTTTGGGCCCCGGCCAAACTTTTAGACGTTCCCCCAACAAAAATTTGAAAGGGTTTGGAAAGCCAAAAACGGGAAGGCCCCGAAATGTCAACACCAAAGGGAAAAAACTTTATGGGCTTCCCAGCTTTAAAAAACCCTTTCCTTTTAACTTCAATATGCCTTTTTTTGGTTTTGGGGGGGGAAAAAAATAAAAAGAGGGGGTTCCCCCGGCGAATTCCAACAGGTTTTGGGTTTAATAAACCCCGTTTGTGGGGAAACCCCAAATAACCAAAGGCCCCAAACCTTTTAAAAAAATGGGTTTTTCGAAAATAATTTTTTTATTTGAAAAGGTTGGGGCCCAACCGATGGAAATGTCCTGGGGAAACCCGTTTTAAAACGGCCCCATCCCAAACCCCGGGTATCGTTTAAGGTTTGGGTGGGGTAATTATAATGGGGGGAAAATGAAAAGGGGAAATTTTGATGTTAACTCCCAAATTTCAAAACCTTTTAACCCCAACCCCCCAAAAACCCCAAAAGGAAACCATAACATTAAAACCAATAAAACCCATTGGATTTTTTTGGGTTTTCCAGGGGGGAAATTTCCCGTCCTAGGCTTAAATTCCCCTTGGGTTTTTGGCCATCCGGGGGCCCCCCGGGGGGATTTTGGAAAGGTAATTTGGGGGGGCTTTATTGGCAACCGAACTAATTTCCCCCGGTTTGGAGGCTACATTCCCCCTGTGGGGGAAATTTTTACCGGCCCCCCCCTTAGCCTTTGAAGAAAACCCCCAATAAATGGTTTGGGGGGGGCTTTATGCTTCCTTGGGTTTTGAAACCAAATTAAAAGGGACCCGGGGGTGACCCCCTTCCGGAACAAAAATTTAATTAAGGGTTTAATTTTTAAAATTGGAAAAGGGTTTGGGGGAATAAGATCTTTGCATTCCCTTTCAATTTGGGACTTTGGGGGTTTAATGGGTTTCTTTCATTTCCCCGAAACATTTTGTTTTTTAAAATTTTAATACCAAAGGAAAAATTGATCGGTCAAATTTTTTTGTTTTAACCTTCATTTTTTTTTAAACCTAAAGGTTTTTCCCCAAAACATTGGGAAAATGGGGCCCTATTTAAGGTGGGAAATTTTAACATAAACTTCAATAAATTTTTATTGGGAAAACCTCATTTGTTGGGTAAATGGGTTTTTGTGACCCGCCCGGGTAAAAGGTTAAAAGGCGAGCTGAAAAACCCCCCAAATTTTGTTTTTATTTTTTTAAAAGGCCCAAAATTAAAATTTTATAAATTTTGGCCAATTTTTCGGTTTTTGGTTTTTGTTCCCAAAGAAAAATTCAAATTTGTTAATTTTAGAAACCCCCAACAAAGTGGGGGGTTTTTAACCAAATTTTAGTTGGCCCCCCCAAAAAATTTGTTTTAATTTTTACAAAGGGAGGTTCCCCCAAAATTTCCCAAAATTTAAAAATTTTTAACTTTGGGTTTTCCCTTTTTTGACTTTTTTTTGGGGTTTTTTTTTCAAAAACAAAACCCGGGTTTTTTTATTTTCAAAAAAACAAAACTTTTTAAAAATTTAAAAACTTTTTTAAAAATGTAAAATTATCAATTATGTTTGTTTTTTTTTGTAAATTTTAAAAAAGTTTTTTTGGGTTTTAAATTTACCGTTTTAACAATAAACCCCGGGGTAAAAAAAAAAACAAAAATTTTTCTTAATTTTTTGGTTTTTTTTGTTAACCCTTTTTGGGAATTTTGGGTTGACATTTAAAATTTTTTGTTTTTTAAAATTTCAAAAACATGGTGGAAAAAAACCCCAAAAAGAAAAGCAGGGTGCCTTTTTAAAAATGTTTTGTAAAAACTAAAACCCCAAAATTTGGGGGTAAAATTAAAAGAGACTTTAAAAAAGGGGGTTTTAATTTAAATTTACCCAAATATTCTTAAGGGTTTTTAAAAAATTGAATTTCAGTTTATTTTGAACCCAACCCCAAAATTTTTCGAAAAGGTATTTTTAAGGGAAAAACAAAAAACCTTAAAAATTTTAACACTCAGTTTCCAAACAGGAAAGGGCCGGCTTTTCCGGAAAAATGTTTTAAAAAAAAAATAAATTTAAAATAAGAAACAAAAAAATATTTTCCCCCCATCTTTTTGGTCAAGGCGGGAAAAAAAAATTTTGAACCTAAAAATTCCCTTTTTTTATTTTTTGTGGGGAAAAAAAAATTTTTTGTGTAAACATGTTTTTTTTTAAAAAATCTTTTTCAAAAAAACAAAAATTTTTAATTTTTATAAAAAATTTAACTTTAAACTTAAAAAATTTTTTTAAATTTTTTATACAAAATTTGGTTTATTTTTTAATTTTCGGGGGTTTCAAGGGAATTTAAAAGGAAAAAAAACAAAAGTTCCCTTTTTTGGAATTTTTTTTTTAAGGTTTTTAAAATTTTTTTTGGGCCCCCAAAAAAAAAGTAATGGAAAAATTTTAAATTCAGAAATTTTTTTTAAAAATTTAAATGTTTAAAAAAAAAAATTTTATTAAATTTCATTTTTAAAAAATTCTTAATTAAACAGGGAAGCATTTCCAAATTTTTTTCCCAAGAATTCCGGGGAATTTTTGGCATGACCCTTTTGGAAAAAAGTCCCAAAAAGGGCGGGTTTTGGTATTTTTAAAAAATAAAATTTGGGAAAATTCCCCCGCGGGGCCAAAAGGGCAAACCCGTTTTGACCAATTTATGGGGGGAAAAAAAATGTATGGTTGTTCCACAAGCAATTTTAAAATTTTTAAGAAATTTCCTTATTTGGCTTTTTGTTTCTATGAAATTTTATTTTAAATGCAGGCTGGGGGAAAAAAATATAAATTTTTAAGTTTTTTTGGGTAAATTTCACCAAATTGCCGTGATGGGGGGGTTGTTTGCGAGTTTAAAATTAAAAGGGGCAAATTAAAAATTTTGAACAATTGCCTGAAAAAAGTGTCCAAAAAGGGAACCCCAAAATTTTTTGTTTTCAATTTTGGGCCCCCAATTTCCGGGAAAGGTTTTGTTCCCCAAACTTGGGGGAACTTCCTTTGAACCATTTCCCAGTTTTGCCCAAAAAAATTTGTTTTAAGGTTTTTGAAGAAAAGATTTAAAAAGTAAGGGTTTTTAACGGCATTTTTCCAAAAACCAAGGGCCGAACCAAAGTAATTTGGAAGGAAAAATTCAATTTTATGTCCAAAGAACTTGGAAGGTTCAACGGATTTTTTTCCCCCAAAACCAACCCAATAACCCGGCTTTGCGGGGGCCTTTTGGAAAATTTTTAAAAAAAGTAAGAATAACAGGTTTGGAATTTAAAAATTTCTTAAAATACAAACAAAAAAACCGAAACCATTTAAAAGGGGAAAAAAAGGAAAAACCCAACCAATAATCCAGGAGGCCTTTGTGGGTTCCCCTGTATTTTTAAGATGATATTGAGAGGCAGGGAGAGGGAAGGATTTTGTGATCGAGCGTGTCTATAACAAAATCTAATGCGGTGATTTTTCCATCATCCATGGTAGCAGATAAAATGTCATTGTTGACACCGGAGAAGAAAACGTTCCGTTCCATAAGAAATGGTTTTATAGGCTGACTGAAATGTGTCCGATGGAGTTAGTTGAACGAACATGGTCGAATATCCCGTGATGAAACAACTCGCTCGATTGTTTTTCCAAGGTACTTTAAATTCGCTACTGGTCGGTACTTTTGAAAACTTTTCCCTTGTCCAATTTGGGTTTCTTCAGGAGTGGTTTAACACTGTGAGCAACCTTCTGGCTATCAGGTAAAACTAACCGGAAGAAAGAGATCTGTTTACAATAATTGTGATATTCTTAGTAATCACGTCAATGGAATATTTTGTTTTATTAAGCGAAGTTGGTACTTTTGGATCAAATTCACATGATTTTGAGTATGGCGATTTCATGATGAGTTTCTTGGATCTCCGTAACACTTTTCAAATAGGCTCAAACATAGACAGTTCTACATTGGTGGACTCTTTGCGTGACGGTGTTTTGTGATGAGAGAATGGCAGGTACTGGGGGAAAAAAGAACGACGGATATTCTCAATTTTGTGAAAAAGGTTGAAAAAGCATTTGCGAGGTCCTGATCCAGAGTGTAGATGGCAGCACTGGAGTTTTGGGTTTTAAGTGAAGCAGCTTTTCAAATCAACAATGTTAGAGTTTTTTCCTGATCGCCAGAGAGCTCTCTTCCACAAGAGGATGAGTAGTGAGTTATTTTTGCCTGGTTAAATCATGTTCTTCACAATATCACGTTGGTTTCACGATATTCTTGCCGATGCACTCCAAGTTTCCCATTGTCACGCCATTTTTCGCTCAAGTTGACTTGACGGACTTTCCTTTGCAGCACGAATGAAATCATCATTGAACTCAGGGGGATTCAGATTGTAGTTTAACAGTTCTAGTTTTGCGGGGCATGATCGTCGTCAGATATGTTACGGACAGTTGACGATTCAAATAGACTGACATGCCTGCAAAATCCAGCTCACCATCTTCAGGTTTACATACATTTCCAGTTCGATTCACACAATATCATGACATAAATCTTTAATATTTACATTTTCCCAGGCGAGTAGTTACAGAAATAAGTGTAGGTATGGGAGGTTTGATTTTAAGGTTCATATTTACCATGATTGCATAATGATCAGAATAACCAGGATGGATAGTTATATTCGAGGATGAGAGGGTGAAGTATTTTCACGCGTTATCATGAGGTCGAAGACAGTGACCATATCGATGAGAGTGGGTGCTGTGATGATGCTGAATAAGTCCATGGTGAAGCAGAGAGCAGAACGGATGTTAAACCGATTTGCATAATTGTTTGAAGTAATGTCCATATGAATGTTAAAAATCGCCGGTTAAAATAATGTCAGATGGTTGCATGCAAGGAGATAATCCTGAAAATTAATTTCTCAAAATTTCCTGCAGAAAATGGAATTGGGGACAAATTTACATATTTCATCAATATCCATCCCTTTCTGGTTGATATATATTAACAAGGCAGAAACAGAGTTTGCACGTTACCTCTCAGCAGCACAGAGAATTCAAATGTTGGGTAGTCAATGTTAACATTTTTCATACTGACAGATAAACTGGATCTAAAGAGAAGTGCAACGCCTCCACCGGGGTCTTTTTTTGGGTCTGGGGATATGATGGAGAGAGTAGCCAGCGGAGTGCACTCACAGGTAGCAACTCATCATCAGGTTTTAAAACTATGTCTCCAGTTGTAACCGCAACAAGATCCCAAAATTGTTTTGAAGAACAAAGTCAGAAAGCAAATTCATCAGATTTGTTACATATGAGATTGAGTGTTCAAGACACAGAGCTGAAGTTTTGGGGATTGAAGCGTTATGCCAATGTCGCCTTGTTGATGTGGTTAAGTTCACTGCTGGGGTTGGTAAGGGCCGGAGGTGCTGGTTGTGTAAGTCTGTCCCATTCTACGACACGACCAGCTTTTTACCTCTATGTGTGCGGTGGTATGTTTGGAGTTTTGGCAAGTATTCCAAAAGACAGTTCAATTGACTCCAATGCTGAATAAGATAAAAGCTGCACCAGTACATGGAAACATTGCACGAAGATTGAGTAGATTCATTGCGGCTGTAGGGAAATTATGGAGCGGAGTTGGAGTGGCGTTTATTGTAGGTGTGTTGTTCAGTGTTTGCAAGGTCCAGGTTTGGGGTTTATGTCACCAGAATTAAGAGTTCCGGGTGTGAAAGGTGGCAGATGAATTCTCATAATATGATAGGACAACTAAACAAAATAAGATGGCGGATTTATTGTTTTTCATGCAGTGTACAACCTGTAGTTTGCATGCTGTAGCCATATTCTAAAGATGAGTCATTTTTGAACACAATGGTCCGGATAGAAGGAGTAGAATAAACAGAACATAGACCTCCACTGTCTAATCACAAAGTGTTGATCAAACAAAAGGCTTTGTGGTCAAGCTACAGGTTATAATCTAAGTCAAGAGTTGACTGCACAAAAAAATGAAGATACAAAGATGTGTTTACACTAAACAGTAAAATCTTACAGCAGAGAACAAAATACAATTTTTTTTTCACTATTATAAGAAAACAAATGTACCAATACTCACATAAAACGTCCAGTAGATCCCAGATCCTGTATAAGAAATCCTCTAGTAAAAATGAAGACAAACTTGTAGCTACAAAACACTTACTTTTTGCAGTTTCTCCAGACAATCAGGTTGTCTGGAGGAAACTGCAAAAAGAGGCTTTTCGTATAATATGATGACTGAAAAGACAAATAGATAACATAAAGTGATACCTGGAATGTGCTTTATTCTGAAACAAAATACCGATACACACCACTTTTAAGATCCACGTTCTGTTTTCATACACTAGAACCACCCAAATATTTGTAGTTGCCAAACGAGGACTCACATTTTTCTCGTGAGGTTTGCAGCAAAACACAAGATTTCTTTGATTCTTGCCAATTTCTGAGCTTTCCTTTTCCGCGGACAGTACTCGGTGACTGTCCAAGGTTGGGTATATCATGTGTATTCATGTATTTCCTCAATCTGCACCAGAAAGTGCAACCCTCCCCCATTACAAACAATCCCAAATTCACCATTCCAACTCAACTAACACCCCAGTCAATAGATGTATATAACAACCAAGTGTCGTACATTAAAGGAAAATTTTGATGAAAAAGTACAATTTCACCTGTGGCATGTCAGCCATACTTCCGCATATTGGAGGATCGGATAAAGTCTGGTTTGAATAAACCAGCCCGCTGGCAACCTGACGCCACCGAATCGAACAGCAACACCAGCACCTATCACACAAATGTATTCGAATTGTTAATCATCAATCAGTGAATGCAACAAGACATTAAAAATATCAATCTCTGACTAGCAACAGAAACAAGCAAACAGAACAATGAAAAAACATGGGTTCACATGGATGATCTAAAATGTCAGTTTGGGCAGTTAAAAATACATTTGACTGAGAATAAGCATTCTACGCAATTGATGATCTTTGAAAATGCATGAAAACTTATACATAAGACGCAAACACGTAAGGATTCAATGGTAAGATGCCTGCCATTCTGCGTGTGAGGGCTGGTAAGGTAAGCCAGAACAGGCTGTACCTCACATGGCACTATGACTGGTACAGGTTTTCCAGACTGGAGAAAAACAAATAAGCATCATCATATTAATGAAATGAGTCAATATAAAACATAATATACGGTAATACCAATGCATTAAGCCCCACCCCATGATGTATTGACCAATCACAGCTGTGATCACATGTCCAAAAGTCTGATATGCACCTGTATATCTGTATTGTGATTCTCAAGATCGCTTTGGGTCTCGGCATTGGCTCAATCAACATGATCAAAGTCTTTTTGTAAACTTGACAAAATATGGACAGTTCATTTTGAGAGAAAAAAAAATGTCTCAAGGTCTACATCTTGGATCCAAAGGTCATGGTTTTGGTCTCGGACCTCCTGGTCATAATCACAACACTGGTGTGAAAGATGGCTTGCCCAGCAAAAGCAAGCAGGGTGGCAGTTGAGATGCTCACGTTTATTTTTTTAAATATAAACCAGATATATTTTGCTCCATATTTGATAAAACGAGAAGATCACCAACACTTTAAGTGTTATGAATGGCTAATAAAAGGTACTAACTTTTCCACGAATCTCGATGACCTCTTGTGTTTCAGCAAGTCTTTTCTCAAAATCAGTCAAGTCCATCATTTCTGTATCAATGGCACTCAATCCTTTCTTTCGGTTGGAGTAACTTTTGAGCCTGAAATGGATTGCAATAAAATTCATGCACATTCGTTATAAGGATAACATTGTAATGTGTTTTATTTCATTTATCACAAGTGGATCATATCAAGCGATTGCCATTATATTTCATTTGACTTCAGTGCATAAACAAATTACTAAGATACTGAATCATTGTGTATTGACATACTGGTCAAATTTGACTTGAGCCTTCAATACTTGCATAGCATTGCTTGCAGCTCTCCACATCTGCGTCGATTGTGGGTGATCAGTTTGGTCTGACCTAGTTGTGCACCTTTCACAAAGTTCTGGTAGGAATGGTTCTGGCAGATCAAGTGACTGCATCTCAGCACTGATGAATTCAGAGAGAGTTTCTTGATATCCTCTGGAAGTGGCAATGGTTTTTGTCTCCCAAGCCTCCTCTCTGCTAGCAACACCCTGGCCCAGCTTTGTTGAAAACTTCAATTCCATCAGCTTCAACAAATCTTTAACTTCCTTCCTTGCTACATTATCTTCAGTGGTGATTGCTTGGGCAAGTTTGATGCTTGTCCAATTTCCTCAGATGATATGTCAGCTTAATAGCATTTGAAGGAGATGACAGATCCTCCTCGTCATCAGTACTTTTTTTTGCCACCCAAAAAATAGCTGTTGTAATTTCCTCAAAATATTTGGGCTGCAAATAACATCCAAGTCTGTCCCTGACTCTGGGTGCAAAGTTTAGTCAGATTCAATTTGAGTCGAGCAGAAAGACGCATTATGTTTTGAGGTGTAATACTTGCGCATCAACCGATTGCCAACATTCTTTATCATCCAGTCATTCCCTAAAGCAACAATAAGTGGATCTGTACATGCTGCTTGACCAATGTCATCCTGCCTCATTATAGAGAACACCTCATCAGCCAATGCTTTGCTGGCTTCCAGTACGCAGTCTCCTGAAATCATATTAGACTGCACTAGTAGGCAACCGCTGGACATTCTGCAGGAAACATGATTCACTGGACATGTTGTGATGACGTTTGATAATTGTCCACCGCAACCACTCCTTAGAATTTGGGCATGTCCCATACTCTTCCACATTCAACATTGTGACAGGTCTTCTTCCAAGAATTAGCTCACCCTTTTTTTCTTTTAGGACTTTATTGAGGTGATCACCTGATGCTCTAATTATGTCCAGTATTTTCTTTCGCTTTGTCTGTTTCGTTTTCTTGATTGCTGGGTCATCTGTGGAATCTACCACAATTTCCATCACCTCTTTGACAGCTCGACGTGTTTTATGTATGCGTAGGAGATGTTCTGCTATATTTGAATGAAGTAAGTGACAATAGACTGAGACACAACTGCGTCTGGAATTGTATACCCGACATTCCTTCTTTTTCTTCCCGTGCATGTCTGTCTCTGAAGTTATAATCTTTCTCACATAAATCCCCTCATGTTTGATATCTGTCATCTTCTGCTCTTCTGGTACCATCTCATCACTGTTGTCACTCTCATTTTTATCCAAAAAACCTTCAGATAAATCTCTTTTCCCCTGTGGTGACTTAGGTAAGAAGTACCTTGACCTTGAGTGAACTTGGATCTACTATGGCTTACATTATCTTTATCAACTGCCATGCTGCTCGGGATAGATTTTATATCATGGTCCCTTGCTGGTCGAGTTACAGTTTGGTCTCGATCATCGTCTCTCGCTGGTTGAGTTACAGTTCGGTCTCGATCATTGTCCGTCGCTGGTTGAGTTACAGTTCGGTCTTGATCATCGTCTCTCACTGGTTGAGTTACAGTTTGGACTGGATCATTGTCCCTCGCTGGTTGAGTTACAGTTCGGTCTCGATCCTGATCTGTCGCTGGTTGAGTAACCGCTCGGTCTCGATCCAGTCTCTCGCTGGTTGAGTTACAGTTTGGTCTCGATCCTGATCTGTCGCTGGTTGAGTTACAGTTCGGTCTTGATCATCGTCTCTCACTGGTTGAGTTACAGTTCGGTCTCGATCATTGTCCCTCGCTGGTTGAGTTACAGTTCGGTCTCGATCCCAGTCTCTCGCTGGTTGAGTTACAGTTTGGTCTCGATCCTGATCTGTCGCTGGTTGAGTTACAGTTCGGTCTCGATCATCGTCTCCCCCTGGTTGAGTTACAGTTTGGTCTCGGTCCTGGTCTTGATTTGGGTCTCTAACTGGGGATCTTAGACAACCTGTTAAGGTACATCCCTCTGAAGCACGGTTAATGTCTTTTAAAAACTTCTCCAGCAAGTCAGGTCTTTTTTTGGCCAGTATCTCTGAAAAGTGATAAATATAATGGTTATATTGTCGACATCTGATGTACTCAAATTTTCACACTAACCTAACGTAAAACATAACGTAAAACATTGATCATTGCCAGAAGTTTCTGTCACTACTTTGACTACTGGCTGCTTTTGCCATCGCCACGCCGCCGGCTGGTTTTGGAGAAAACGAAGTGAATTTGCCCTTTTTGTAGGCACTTTTTAAATTTTTGGAATTTATACTACTCGTGTGAACTCGTACGGACTGTGATGACCTCTCGTCGCAAAATACCCGCATGGCCTTAAATAAGTTAATTCAACCTCAATAAGAAGTGACATACCGAGCACCACATTTATATGGCTTTATATCTATGTGGAGGATGTTCAGATTGTACAGATCCTGCAGTCCTTGCAAGAAATCGAGACTGTTGTGGATGGGTGAACTTTCATTCTCAAATATTCTGGGTATTTAATTTAAGAATATCAAAGTTGATCGTTGTTAATCATTGGTTGTTTTAACTTGTTGATTCTTCTTTAAAGTTGACTAACTCTTTTTTTTTTTTCAAACCCTGTCAAAAATTTAACTGATTAGAACTTTTCCAACCCTGTTGAAATTTATCACAAATACAAATGACTCTAGAAGGGGACAAGCAAGCTTCATTGCAGAGCACGATTGGGCGTTGCAATCATGTTATATGATTTCTCAATGGCAGAAACTTGGGCTGAAAAATATACCCCCAGTAGAAAGTAAAATAATAATAATAAACGGGTATTTATATCGCGCCTTTAACAAGATCAAAGCGCTTAACAGATCAAGAAAGAAAGAAAACCTAGCAATGGCTACAAAGGAAATAAAAAGAGAAAGGTTTTGAGAAGTTTTTAAAAAATCTGGATTGAATAAGAGTTTCTCCCTCAGGCTTGGCATATCCCAAGGCGTACATCTGGTTTGAGTCCACAACAGGTTATGTCATGTAAAAAGACATAACAAAAATATAACAAATGATGTGAAACGTCGTAGTAGAAGTATTGATTGTGTAAACTCTAACCTTTATTGTCCAATACCAATTTTTAAGCCGGAACAATTCTAAAAACAATGTTTAATAATTTATCTGTAACTAACATGAAAACACGGATGCTGCAGGTGTTAACAGCCAACAACTTCACTAAATATGATAATTTTAGTGAAGGCTCATTTGTTTTCCCAATCAACTACCAAATCAAGACGTGTGTAATTCAATAATTCATTTTGATGGCCATTCAATTTCATAAATTCCCATTAACTGCGATACAGTCAAATTACAGAACTGTGTTATCTATGTCACACGTTGACCTTTTGCAGGGAATTCAGTGAACTAGAGAGCAATCAGAAGTATATGAAAAGCTCACAAGATCCCAGTCAAAATGCAAAGAATGGTATGAAATCAGAATTTAAATCAGTTTGGGTTTAAAAATGTGGTCCACAACGTGCTTTATGAATACATGCTTGGCCCTGACGCCGGTTAGGAATGCAATAACTACACAACGTGTGTGGACTATAAGGGACATGTACGGACAAGTTGTGCATGAGAAATCCCTCTACAATTGCGTTCAGACATCGTAATTTAATTAGATTCGATTAAGTCCCAGCGTCATATCTGTGTGTGTATTATGTACAAAGATATATGGAGAATCACTACCGAATAAGGACGTGACTTGGTCACAATCAAGTCTATGAATTAACAGTATGGGAGTCATAGTGCCCTAATTTAGAACTAAATGGTGCCATTTTTTTAAAACAGAAATAGATTAATTAATTAGTTGTAATGTCCTGGAATTAACTCTTACCAAAAGCTGCTGCATTTTCATGATGATTTATGTAAACTATGACACGGATATTGTGATTATGACAAAAAAGTGTGTTGGCTACTTATGAAAAATTTCCACTTTTGCAGTGCATGTGTTTTGTACACAGATACAAAACGCGATATAAATGATGTCATGATGACGTCAAACAAAACGTTTTAAGCCAAAAGGCACCGTACCCCACAAATGTATAACTGAAAAAAGTTTGATGATCGGGTGTATACTTCTTGAGATATGCTTTACATGTCTAATTAAATATTCATGTGACTATAACTAAGCTAATTAATTAAGAATCCTTGTCAAATTAATTTAGAGTCTAAGTCAAGACATAAGCTTTCATATGGTATAAGAACTGTTTTTTCTGATAAGTCTAAGAAAGATATTTGCCGCCAAGAAAACTCATGTGTTAAGTCAATGGGATTTGGAAGAAATAAAGAATAATAATAAAAATAAATAAAAATCTCGACGAAAACAAGAGCTGTTCCGCTGGAACTCGCGGAACAGCTAAAAAAAATTAAAATCTTGACAGAAACAATAGCTCTTCCGACCACCAGATCGGAACAGCTAATAACTAGACTTTAGGTGTTTGTCCTTTGGACGAACACAGAGCTGTTCCGATTATTTTGTTTATGTTGAAATTTACAGACCTAACCTAACTTAAAAATACACAACGTCAATGTATTAAGACTGTCTGGCCTATTTAAGTGGGCATGTGCCCCCCCCCCCCCAGCTGAAGTCTGTGCCCGGCCAGGTGCACCCCCCCCCCCCGTTCAGAATGTTGAAAAAAATAGGTCCCCATTTCACATTACAGGATACAAAATGTTCAAGTATTGACATGCCCCCCCCCCCCGAAAAGTGGTGCACCCCCAATTACCCCTTGAAAATTGGAGTCTAGTTACGCCACTGAAAGACTAATTATAAAGCATTGTTTGTAGTCAGGGATGGTGGAGGTATTGGAGTGTCATGGCTGAGCAGTCTAGTGTACCGGACTCAAGTTCTGGTGTTGTCACAGTATGGGTTCGTTCCCGGTCATGGTACTTGTTTGTGCAATGTGCCATATGATTAAAACATTAAAACATAAAATATTATTTGGTGTCCTGATTCATAATTATTTGTTCACTATTTGAGGCCAACAAGTTAAGCACATGTTCACTCTGCAGCTTCCGTGTACAAACAATGCTTAAATAAAAATATCTATATTTACCGCATTGACATCTTTTGGGATTGGTACATTATAAACTATGAACATTAATATTAATAATTATAGTTTAGGTAGAAACCTAATGGGGCTAGAAAAGTATTCAATTAAGAAACCGTTTGGGAGTGTCGTGGCCGAGCGGTCTAGCGCACCGAACTCAAGTTCTGGTGTTGCCAGCAGCAGGGTGTGGGTTCGAGCCCCGGTCGTGACACTTGTGTCCTTGAGCAAGGTACTTAACCATAATTGCTTCGTCCTTCGGATGGGACGTAAGCCGTAGGTCCCGTGTGTTGTGTAATGCACGTAAAAGAATGCACCTTGAGCACCACTTATGCCCCAGTCACATTTGCCCTACGGCTAGGATACGGCAGCCGTAGACCCCCAAAATGGAGAGATACCTGCGGCGGCCGCAGAGGATTTGCGGGGGCCTCAGGGTGGCCTTAGGGCGTATCCCTATCTTTTACGGACCGTGAGATTATAGCGCGGCGTTATAACTTTTTTCTTTTCCAGGTTCGCCGTAGCAATTAGACACGCCGTAGCCATGCCGTAGGCGGTTCCACGTCGACCATACGGTGGCCTTGCGTTTGCCGTACGCTTGCCCTAGGGTGTTATGACTTTTGTGGACCCCCAAAATATTGCGGCGGCCGCAGGAATCCCACGGCCACCATAGGGCAGCCTCAAGGCGGCCCTACGGTACCCGTACGGTGGCCTTGCGGTATGTAGCAAACCCTGCGGCCAACGCAAGGCCCACGCAAGGCTTACGCGCGGCATGCGTACGGCCGCCGCGCGACATCCGTACGGCCCCCGCGGCAGTCTGCTCCGTGCGTGGAGGGGGTATATATAACAGGTGTTTTTGATATGTATATTATCTTGTCATATCTTGTCATATGTGTCACAAAGTTATACAGAGATGGCGCTGGTTCCCCCTGAACGGCTGAGGTTGGCCTACCTGCGGATGCAGCTGAGGCGGGTGCATCGACGGCAAGATTTCCTGATTGCGGCCCTTCTCCTCGAGGAGCAGCGGCAGGCCCGACAGCAGAGAAGAAGAAGGACGATGTGGGTGAAGCCCTGGCTCTTGCGGCGTGTCACCCTTGGGCACTACGACAACCTGATGCAGGAGCTGATGCGTGAATCCAGGGTGACTTTAAGGCATTTCTCCGGATGGAACCAGCAATGTTTCATGAGATGCTGGTCCGTGTCACTCCCAGAATAACCAAAAGCAACAGTGCCAGGCCCCCTGGCGCCAGGCTCTGAAGCTGGCCATTACTCTCCGGTTCCTAGCAACGGGTGACACCTACCACTCGCTTGCGTTCAGCTTCAGGGTGGCACACAATACAATATCAGTGTTTGTGCCCGAGGTGTGCGATGCAATCACAGCAGAGTACCGGGATGAGGTGTTCGAGACCCCCTCAACACCTGATGCATGGAAGGAAGTGGCCCAGGGCTTCGAAAGGAGGTGGAACTTTCCTCACGCTAGGGCCATCGACGGCAAACATATCAAAATCAGGAAGCCAGCGTCGGGCAGCGCATACTTCAATTACAAGGGTTCTTTTCGATAGTCTTGATGGGGGTTGTAGACGCAGACTACCGCTTCCTGTGGGTGAACGTGGGTGCGGAAGGAGCTGCCTCTGATGCAGGAGTTTTCAACCGGTCTTCCATTGAGCCCGACCTCCGTGAAGGAAGACTTGGTTTCCCTCCCCCTGAGCCCCTCCCCAACTACGACGTCCCATACTTCATGATCGGAGATGACGCGTTCCCTCTGCGAACATACCTCGTGAAACCCTTCTCACACAGGAATCTCACGCACGACGAACGCATCTTCAATTACCGGTGTTCCCGTGGCCGCAGGGTCGTTGAGATTGCATTCGGCATCCTTGCCATGCGGTTCCGGTGCCTCCTCACCACACTCATGACCACCCCAGAGACATCCACCAAGATTAACTTGGCGTGTGTGATGCTTCACAACCTGATGCGGATCCGGTTTCCCAACATGCAGAATGCAGACCTTGACGGGGAGAGGGAGGACGGTGTGATTGTCCCGGGGGCATGGAGGGATGCAGGCTACCTCGCCGACATGCAGAGTGCACTACATGCCCCCAGGGAGAACCGTGCCGGCAAGAGCCCGCATACACTTGAAACATTACTACAACAGTGCAGCCGGCAGCGTGCCATGGCAGGAGGCAGCTCTCAACTGGTGAATTATAAAGACGAGTGAACGTTTGAACCATGCTATAATGTGAACTGATATGACAAGTGAACTTTAGAACCATGCCATAACATGTGAACTAATAAATGTGAAATAAATGTGATTCTACTTGTAAAATAAAGTTGTGAAACGTTGCATATCACCCACAGTTTGTCTGCTTTATAGCCCTAATATAATTTATCTTTTTATGCAAACAGAAACATTACCAGACATTTATTTAGAAATGGAAAATTTCCTTTGAAAGTATTAAGTGCCAAATTTCCCTTTCTTATTTCTTTAAATTTCTGGTTCTTTTATTCCTGTCTGTTTTTGTTTACTTTATTTCATATTTCAAAGGTATTAAATTATTTATCTTAGGGAAGAATATAGACAAAGATATAAATCAAGTTTCAACGCCACAACAATGAGCACTTTATCATACACTTTATTAATAAATATCATACACATGGGGTTTATCATACACTTTATTAAATATCATACACATGGGGTACTCCTGGCACAGTCTGAGCATTGTCACACACACTGAAACATGTGGTAATCCTGGCACATAGTCTGAGCATTGTCACACACACTGGAACAGGAACATGGGGTAATCCAACTAGTCCAACTAGTCCGAGTCAGAATCTGACTGAGAGGCCGCTTTGTCTGTCTTGTCGTCTGCGGGAGATGACGACCTCATTATGGCGCTGAGCACTGACTGATCCCCGCTGGTGCCTTGGATGCCAAAACTACCCCCACTGAGTCCGGAGAAGCTCAGTCGGTCTCCCAATGCAGGGGTGCGGAGGGGCGGGATCACGTTCTGATCCCCGTCATCCTGGTTTGCTATTTGGTAGGATGATGCAATAATGTTGGCGGTGCTGATGGGAGCAGGAGCAGAGGAGGGGCGGGCGGGTTGCTGCTGCTGCGGCTGCTGCTGCTGAGTTGACTGGTTCTGTACACACAAGAAAAATGAACATTAAAATAAAGGTTCTCTATAAATGTTATGTTATACATAGAATGGTAATATGAGCAGTTTATTTCTTCATAAATTTATGCAAAATAACCTGTTATGTTTTACATAGAATGGTAAATTGAGCAGTTTATTTCTGTATTTCTTTATAATAACCTACCAGCAACTGCGTGAAGGTGTGCTGCCGCATATACGGTTGCTGTTGCATCTGCTGTTGTTGGTAGTGGAACGGGGGTGGGGCTGGCCCGGGAACTGCTGTGCATGCTGCTGGAACTGGCCCTGGGCCGGGAAGTGGGAGGCCGCGGGCTGGGGCTGGAACATGGCAGGTGGAGCTGGAGGTGGAGCTGGACGGTTGTGACCACTGGTACTTGGCCCCTCGTCCGTTGGCTGGAAGCGCTGGGACAGGGCCAGGGTCTCCGTCTGGAACTGACGGAACCTCTCCTTTGGGCAGTTGCGCACCACCGTCATGAGCCAGCTCCCCCAAGCCTCTCGCTCGTCGGGTTGGCTGGTTGCCACGTCGTCCAACTGGGGAAAGAGAAAACAAACAGGAAAATATTGAAAACTGTATCAATGCAAATTTCAAAATACATAAGACATATGACACATGACATTTCAAAGTACAGTATAAGTTATCATGAAATAGGTTATCATTTACCTTTTTCTGTTTCCCGGTCCCTTCTCCGGTTCTCCAGCAGCATCTCTGTCAGGATCTCCCCGACATCGGTCGTCTTCTTTGCGCCCTTCTTCTTCGTGACAATCGCGCTGCTGGTGCTGGTGCCGGCCCTGTTCCGGTTCCTCTTGGAAGTGCTGTCTTGGCTGTCGACACTCCTGTCCCTCTTCCGACCCTCAGTTGTGTCATCGTCATCATTGTGGGGTGCCTCGGGTGTCTGCGACTCCACATCGTCATCGTCCTCGTCCTCGTCAGAGCCAGGCACCTGAAGCATCAGCATGAACAGGTTTTTTTAGTGACAAATGAAAGACAAATGAAAGAAGAAGTGATTGTCCCGGGGGCATGGAGGGATGCAGGCTACTTCGCCCAAGAAGAAGAAGAAGAAGATGCACATTAAAATATCGGTTCTCTATAAATGTGCTGTCAGGGACTGAAAAGAAGAAGAAGAAGAAGAGGATCATTTGCACACAAACAAATTCAAAGCCAATGCTTACCCTTCCCAACTCCTGTGCCTGGCTCCGCGGCTGAATGACCTCGTCGAGAAAGGCCAAGTTGCGCAGCTTCCACTCCTGTCGGCTCGTCAACCTGTAGGCCGCTTGGCCTGACTTCCCTGCAGATCCGGCCCGGTTCTTGAGCTTGCCATACGCACTACGAAGGTTCTTGAACCTTCTCTTGATCTTCTCCACTGCAAACAAAAATAAATCACAATAAGATTTAAAAATCATATCACATCACATCAATCAAATCACATTAGAACAATTTCATTTCATTTTTTAAAATTTTAATCACAGGATAAATAGAAAACCACACAAGTTGGATATTCCTATGCCTCCATCTCATGAAATAAAAACTTTCTGTATACAACACTCATGTAGTTTTCTTATTTTACACAATTCTAAAACTTTTCATGTGACTTTGACAATTGACATTGAAAATACTATACAAATCAGTAATTTAAGAAATTACAGAAATGATAAAATGGTCAAAGTACTGATTGTGCCAACTATGTACCAGGATTACTTTCACTATGTGACAAAGATAATGATGAATTTGATAAAGTACTCACCAGACCACTTGATCTCCTTCGCCAGTTCCCCCAGTTCCGCATCCTTCAGCTTTGTGTTGCGGTACTTCTCGTGGCGGAGATTGTAGTGGTATGGATGGGTCTCATAGAATTCCGCAATCCGCTGGAGAGTGGAAAGTTCTGATTCATCCTCATCATCATCCTCATCCTCTGGTGGGTGTGTCCCTGCCCCCTCTTCTTCCTCCTCCCTTGGTGGCTGCTCCTCCGGCTCCTCGGGGGCTCCCTGTGTCTTCTTTTTGGCCTTCCCTCCTTTCCCCTTCTCCTTTTCAGCTCTCTTCTTGGGAGGCGTGGTGCACAACTTCTGAGTTTTGTGTTAATATTACAATAATCCTGGTGTATCCCGATGCGCGACTTATTGAATGTGTGAGAGACTTTGAAAACGCCCTGATATAAATACTCCAGGCTCTGACGTCAGTCTGGCCGCAGGGTCGCCGTACGGTCGCCGTACGGCGACCGTGGGTCTGCCTTGCTATTTGTCAAAACCCTACGGCCGCCGCAGGGTGGCCTTGAGGCAACCGTGCGTCATCACTTAAAAGGCCGTACGGCAGCCGCAGGTTTTCTGTCTCCAAAAATTATAAATACGCCGTGCGGCTACCTTTACATATGTGACTGCTAGTGTATGACACCGTGGGAATGCTGCGGCGGCCCGATAATTGCTACTGGCCGTAGATATTATAGACCCTACGGCCGCCTTGGCAAATGTGACTGGGGCATAACTGCTTAAATACCTTAAATTATACGTTAACCGTAGATTCATTTCCAGTTATGAAAATACGGTACCCGTGAATATATAGAAATATTAAAAACCCGCTGCACTACGTTTGACCAGGAATTTTACGGGAATTTGTTTACAGTGTAGGTCTACCCAGCCTAGCATGCATACGTTGGCCCAACGTGTGCCAACGTTGTGGCGGGGTTGACCCGTCGTCGGTACAACGTTGGCCCCAGGAAAGAAAATAAACGTCAAGGCGACGTCAACTGACGACGTTGGCCAACGTTGGCCTAACGTATGCATGTTAGCTGGGTCTGTACTTTCTAATTGATGTCAGCCGAGTAAATGCCTGGCTCTGCTACAAAAACAACATAGCAGAGTCGGGCAGACAACTCAGTCACAGGATGTTTGTAGTCGAGGTGGCCAACGCACTTATTGCCGGATTTGCTGAGGGAACACCAGCCTACCAGCCCCTGTCACAACCTGTGCCACTGCAAAATGGGCCAAAACACCAACTAGTCCGAATGCTGAGTGTATATGGCAGGATGTGCATCCACTGCCACCGGCTGGGCATTAAAACGCCCGGCAAGAAGAATAAGATCACCAGGTATGGATGCATGTCCTGCAATACATCTCTGCAAGGGCCAGTGCTTCATTGCATTCCATTCAGCAGAGGGTGTGGATGTCGACCCATAGATAGACAACTCCTCCCCGACCAGCAATGCAATCTCCTTAACAACAAAGCCCTCTCCGGAACGCCAGACCAGCCAAGCTCTCTTCTCACCAGAAACAAGGAGCCATGGATGTACCAACCCAATAAAAAAGGAATTAAAAGAAAAATCCTCAAAAGAAGTTATCATGATGAATAACCCAAAAGAAGCCAGCAAAAAAGAAAAGTAACCAATAAGAAAAACATTCCATATTGAAAAGGAAAAAAAAGGGGAAAAAGGACAGTGTCTCTGGAAAACTACCAGAGAGAAAGACCTCAATATCAATGATGGTAAGTTTACATCTGAGTCCACCAAAAAATGTATTACATCCAGCAACTAAGTATTGTACACAAACATATAGGATATCACTGAACAAGGTCAACTGTGGTATACATGTATCTTTGTATGCATGTATGTACATTGAAGAGTACTTCAAAGGGTCAGTGTGGCTTATATGCACAATGTGTGTACAACATATTGGACATTTAGTGCCTTGCAGTGGCCTCTATGTGTAGGAGGGTTAAAGTAAATAACCCAGCAGCTTGGTACCGCCAAATAGAGATCATCATGCGTAAGAACACCGATTCTGCTCCCATTGCGTACCGAACATTGATACTGATGATCCCCAACATCGTCAAAAAATAGCAACTGCACTTCATCTCGATAGCTTCAGACCTTCCTCCTCTGGAGAGATACAACTTACCGACGTACTTAGCATCTCCAACCCCGTGTCCTCAGGTCCAGCCATGAGACCCTGGAGCTGGAGTTACCAATGACTTACTTTTCCGTATCATACGCGAGTTCGCATATGAATTGAGTGTTCCTCTGACTGATATATGCGTCATTTCAGCAGGGTGTTGTTCCATTACAGTGGAAGATGAGCCAAGTGCCGATTCCTCAGTCACAGAGGCTTGTTAAAATATGGTCTAAAATACTAGAAGCTAGAAGAGAAAACTCTGCTTGGACTTTGCTAAATCCTTGTTACATAATCAACTTTGTAAAGACTGGTTACCCTCAAAGAAAAAAATCACTATTTCCCCAAGACAAGTCCCAAAATTTAATCAATTTAAATGCAAAACTAGTCGTTTCCGTAATGGTGCAATGCCATATCTTGTTGATTTGTTGAACGCTCGGCAACAACTCAATATGTAACTTGGATAGGGAATACACGTATATTGTTTCCTTCATGCAGACAATCTTTAAATGTATACCGGTATGTATTTTTAGAATTGTTTAATTTGATTTATTCACTTGTTTCGTTATAAAGCTTTCTGATTCAATATTGATTTGCTTTAATCATTTGTACACAAGTTCAGAATAGTACTTTATAGTTTAGAGAAAAAAAAACATTTTGTTTTCTTTACATATTTAAAATATTTGTATAATTTGTAATGTATGATACCTTTTGTAAGCACGAATAATTCAGCCATGTGGCTGCCAATCATGTATGATTTATGACTTTTCCAATAAATACCAATATTGAATTGAATTGAAAAGTCAAAGCTTTAAACCACCTGCATGCACACTTGTCAAATACCACAGCCTTGCAGTTCGCTTTTCCTGCTTCTTCATCGTTCACTAATCTCCCAAGTCCAGTTGAGTAGGTAGCATCAACACTTTTACAAAATAAATGTCTCATTTGATATAAGTGACCGTTTCCATTTTTGATAAGCTAGTAAATGTAATCCCTGTTTAATGTTATTTTTCAAGACCGTACCTGTTGTCAAAGCAGGAAATTTCATCAAGTTCGAAGTCATTACATGATTACGTATGTACATGTACTGCAGTCAAATAAGTAGATATGTAAACTTTATACCATACACTACTTATTTTGCATGTTAATGTATGAACATGTTAATGTATGAACATGTTAATGTATGAACATGAACACACATGAGTACTAAAAATGTTGACATTTATTGGATTGTGAATGGTCTGTGATGGCAGAATAAAAATATGCTCAGGATCTAACCACAATATTTTGCCATTGCTCTTGAAAGAGAAGAGAACATTTCCCGTTGAAGGGTCCTTTTTGTACATATTTCCTCTATTTTGAGCTTCCTTGTTGCCAATCAATTCCCACTGTATTCAAGGAGAAAATCTCGTTTGGAAAAGGGGACTGTTGTGAAGACACCATGTCCTGTTAAAGCAAAAAGAGAATTAGAATTAAGCTAAGAAAAAACATGTACATTATTTTTTCAAGACTTGATTTACATACATTTATCAACAAAAGATATGATACATGTTGCCCGCAGTTGAGACATGAAAGCGTTGCTAATGCTACCAAACCATCTGAAAAGAAAAAAAACGCAGATACTCAGTTACGGACCCATATCATCTTGTACGAAAAATACAATTTGAAAAACAAACCAACAAAGATGTAGTGTCACTGATTAGGATTGCATACAACCTTATTTTTCACTCAAATCTTATGTTTAAACAATTCTTTTAAACAAAAACTCCTGTGACAGTCACTGTAGGTCACCTTTCACGTCAGCTTTTAGAAATACAAATTTTAAGACACGAGAAAAATATTACAGGACACCGAAAAACATGGCCCAGTGGTAATCATGTACCTTGACTCCCCCATAATACTCATGACCGATGCAAAACAACAACACTTGAGGAACCACACGAAATATAACTTCGTTGCCAAGCATCAAAACACGAAACTAAATTGGTTTTTCTACAAATGTCTGTTCGTGCCAACAGTGTATGACTGTTAAGAATAGTGTTATTTGTTCTACTTACAAAGATACTGTGACACAAAACCATGCAACAAAGACAGTTCAATGATGGGATTGCACCTCTCCCCAAAATTGCAATTGCGGTGGGAAGGACCATGGCTCATTGTCAAGCGGTTGTCAGATGTGACGGTTCGCATCCAGCTGAGGCGAGGAAGCAAACCAAAGGTCGTCCATGTGGACAGTTTGAAACCGTATGTCGGTGAGGCCATTCAACCTTGGGGTTAGCGGTCAAATGGTGAGGCGGTAGGAGCCCTCCCTTGACCAGGTGGAAAAACCAGAGTTAGAGGTTCATGTTGATGCGGTCCCTGTGATGGACGTTAGACATCACAGAACAAGAACAAGAGGGTCAGGGTAGTTAGCCAGAATCACCTGGCGAGATACCGCGAAGGCGGTACCCTAAGAGGGCCCACAAGTTACCCATGCGGTATCGTTAAAATACTTTTATACTGTACAGTATTGAGTGGACGTGTATGTAAATAGTTGAATTTTCTGATTCAGAGTTGAGCATGTTTTGAATTTTGGTGTTCTGTGTTTTGTTCCTGTTGTCGGTAGTCCTGCAAAGGATCCCATGGCGGAGAAAGTCCCATGCAACGTAGCACGCCTGGTAGCGACCGGGAGCCAGCCGGTTCCTAAGATGTTATCGTTGCCCAGTCTCCCAGTTTCGCCGAGGGCCGTTGTCCCGCCTTACGGGCATAGAGGCAAGCCACGAGGTATGATGCAGTTGATGCAGGAGAAAGTTGAGTTCCCTGCCCCCTCCTCCCCGCCATCGTCACTTCCTTCCTTGGATAGTCTAGATGATGAAGTGGCCGATGAAGAAGCGCCGGCTGAAGACGTCCCTTCCCCAACCAAAAAACGGATGAAAATGGCGACCGTAAAGAGGTTCACCTCTTCCCAGATATTCTTAGATGGAGCTGTTGTGAGCAACGAGGAGCAGACCAGAATCTTCCTCAAGCCCATAGAAGTTGACGAAGGACGACCCCTGGGGAGCGAGTGACGACACCGTCCAATTCCAATTTTGTAAAAAGTTCATTAGATTTCGTTTTTATAAAGTCGGTAAAACAAACTGTTGTTATATAAAAAATCAGTCTGATAATTGTGAAAAGATTTTGTAAAATTATGTCTTATATAAATTCTGTAAAAATTGAACCTCAAATCAGTGTAAAAAAATCTTGTGAATATTTAATTAGCAAAATTTTGGTTTATTCTGTATACATTCATTCTCTTAGAAATCGGTGCAAACTTTTAATGAGCCACGAATCAGACTTAATTTTGTATAAAATAAATGCTGTGCATTTTCTAAGAGCTAAAACTTTAATTGTAAACTTTGCACACGGCCGTTCCAATTGCATAGCGCGCACGCAAACGAAGTATCCAGCATGCGTGTGTTGAGAAATGTTTCCTCCAATAATCGTTTGTTTATTGTGCAACAAGCACTGCTGTGTATACACGTACAAAGCCGCATCGGGTATAATTTTTAAAACTGCTGTAATTACTTGATTTTTCGAAAATATAATAAAAACATATTGTAATAAAACGATATTTTGTCATTTGTTGTCATTTTAGGACATATTAGGGCATAAACATTATGAGAAAGCATAAACAAGTAGGATTTTGTTATGCTTGGTGGCTCACAGAAAAACGTAAAAAACGAACGTCTTACACTATTTTTGGGAGACATAAATATCACATTTTCATCATTCCCTTGTGCATTTCATATCAAAAGCTTGTTAAATTATAAATTATTAAATACCTACTCCAAATATAATGATGAGGGCAAATTTAAATTTCGAGATACAATGTTTTTTTCACGGCGGTGTTTTCACTCAGAGTTCAAGTTCGTACGAGTTTCCCCATATAAATGCATGCATTACGAGTTGTGTGTGTGGGCGCATGTAAGTTCAAACGTACGTACGCACGCACGCACGCACACACACACACACACACCCTCACGCACATTGATTTGTGGGGTATTCCTTTGTTCGTTCTATTATCCCTTTTCCTTATAATTCTCCTGTGGGGTACAAGATTTTCTATAGTTACCTTGTGGGGTCCAATTGTTCTATTGTGTTTTGGACCCCACAACGAATGGTGTGTACGTTCACACACACACACACACCCTCACGCACATTGATTTGTGGGGTATTCCTTTGTTCGTTCTATTATCCCTTTTCCTTATAATTCTCCTGTGGGGTACAAGATTTTCTATAGTTACCTTGTGGGGTCCAATTGTTCTATTGTGTTTTGGACCCCACAACGAATGGTGTGTACGTTCAGTATGTACACACACCCTCACGCACATTGATTTGTGGGGTATTCCTTTGTTCGTTCTATTATCCCTTTTCCTTATAATTCTCCTGTGGGGTACAAGATTTTCTATAGTTACCTTGTGGGGTCCAATTGTTCTATTGTGTTTTGGACCCCACAACGAATGGTGTGTACGTTCATGTACACGTACGTAAGGGTAATTATGTACGTATAGTAGCGCGGGAATTATGAATGAAAAAAATGTGTTCATATTAAATAGTACATAGGGCCTACATAGTATAATTATACACAGCACTCAGCGGTGGGAGGTCAGCTCATCGCGGATACGGCATGAAAGTGATACTCCAAGTCAGGTTTTTATGTGTCATTTATAGTGTTACATTTATTACATCATAAAATGGAATTCCATATAAGTTCTTTAAATAAATTATGTCGAATATGTGGTAGAAGACTTGTCACTCAGAGAGATACAACAAATAACACTAAGCCAGTACCATGCACTAAATACACCAAGGAAATTTCTGCAGCTTTCAATTTAAATACATGGAGTGATGATCCAGATATACATCCCCAGTTTGTATGCTACAGATGTGCAAGAACATTACGGTACATTTCATCAGGAAACCGTGAGCATCAAGAAACAAGAATTGAAATTGTTACTTGGGAGAAGCACCCACGAGTAGGTCAATGTAGAGTCTGTACTACAATAAACCGTAGAGGTAGAACACCAACAGCAAAAATATACAGGGGTCCACTTCATAAAACCACAGTAATTGAGGAATTGCCAGATAAATTGTTCGCCAGTATAAACACTACCAACAGCTACAATGTAACGCCACTCATTGACATCCTTGGTAAATCTAAGGATGAGGAAACCATATTTGTTTGCCCCATCTGCCAATGTGTGTTAAGTTCCCCTTCAGTTCAAACCCTCTGTGAACATAACTTCTGTGCTAACTGCTTATCTGGATGGTTCCAGTTTAACAAACAACCCGAAGTACCATGCCCTGTTTGTAAAGCATCAATTAACTATACAGAAGTTTCCCAAGTTCCAAGGATTCTTAGACTCCAACTCAGTGTCCTTCTGACTGTTTGCACACAATGTGGAAGTGTTGGAAAATTGGACAAAATGGCAAATCATGTATGTCTCCCCAAACCCCCTAAGCCTGCCATTTGTCATTGCAAAATATGCTCAACACCTGCAACCCAGTCTACAAGTCCACAATCAAATCTAGACCCAGAAATAATCAAAGCAGCAGATTTGTTAAAATCCAAGGCCATCCAACACAGCAAAGGAACTCCAATCCCAAAGGAAATAGAGGCAGCTAGTGATGCATGGACATGGCTAAAACTTATAACTACAGACAGGGTTGCTCAGCTCAAAACACCAGGACGGGTTAGTATTAAAGTAAATGTTTATACCCCCAGCGTTATAACATTTAAGGGAATACAAATTTGGCACACGGTCTTGACCGCACGTTAAATACCGGTTTTGGGCGTGACCACGGGCATTAATGACCAATCCGAAGGCGAGGTCCTTATCGCCCGTGACCACATACAAACAGGTCATTATACTGTGGTAAAGAACTAACGTAACATTTTTTATTCCCATTAATGCGTTGATACACCCCCTGTGATTAAGTTTTGTCCAATCAATTGTCTAAATTATTTTGGAAATTTATGAATTAAACAAAATAAATAGAATAACATGTAAAATATACGTGTACGCCTAATAATACAAAGTAATGATACTAACAAAACCAGTAATTAAAGGGGCAGTATCGTCGCGATAAACAGGGCATGGAATTGGTATGCTATACGTAGTTTTAGATTAACCGGTGACTGAAAATAATCCCTCGCATGATAAGGACATATTACCATTGCTGCTGCAAAAATGAGTCTGTAATTTTCTGTCACTGTGTTCATATTAAACTAGGACATCAATTCCATGCCCTGTCGAAAATCTACTCTGACCATGACAATACTGCTCCTTTAAATGTAATAAAATAAAATACATAGGAATGCATTTCATCTATCTTTTTGTGTTAAAATCAGCCCGCATATGTGCAAATGAAGCGACCACCAACGACCCCAGATGTACAACCGAAAACCGTGACCACTAAGACTGTTGGACCTGACCAAACACTGGCAATGATGCACGATTGTCAGCTAACATGGGAACAAGTCAGGAAATTAAGAAGGTAAAATTACTTGTTTTCTACGAACATTATGCATACATGTACATGTATGTATACTATCACTTTCCTTTTAATTTAAATAAGTGTAATACAATATATATATATATGAATAATGAATATACATACATGTAATACATGGACTGACATCACAAACTGCACCCTCATTCTAAGGTACATGTAAAACAATGTCATTCATTGGGATGTGCACTGCACATACAGTACATGCACTTAAAGGTGTGGCAGTGTGCAGTGTATGTGCAGCGCATATACATGAACCAATGAGTGGTCTTCTTTTACCTCTGAACGAGGGCGTCCTTCAGTTTGTGACGTCATTATGAACATTTATTTTGTATTTACAACTTTTACATACAGATATGTTGGGACAGTCAGTGCAAGTTTCACATCTGAAAGAGGCATGAGAAAGAGACAGGAATCTCTACTGAATGACAACCTGGTTGGGTCACTTGAGGCAATGGTGTTCAGTTCAAACGAAGCCAGTGGCATGGACGGCATGAAAACACAAGATGTCCCATATGTTCATGTGAAGGATTTGAATGGCATGATATTGGACTACCTCAACAGGCATGATCAGTAAGTGGCATATTTATGCTTACATAACAATAAACATTTAATTGAAGCATTTTGTAATTGTGAATTTCATAACATTGCTTTTTCATTTCCACTTCATTTCTCAGCAACGGTTCCCTGACATGGCATGATGGCATAATTCCTGATGATGAAATATGGATTAAAGTTGGTGGGGACAAAGGGGGCAAGTCATTCAAATTTGCCTTCCAGATTGTCAACACTATCCATCCCAACTCTACCAAAAATACCGTTGTAATCTGTTGTTTTGAGGCTCAAGACTCGATGACAAATTTGCAACACATTAAGCCAGTTCTACATCAAGTGTCAAGCCTCAAACATCTAAAATGGAGGTTAGTGTTCATTTGTTGTTTTTGTGTGCACATAACAAATAATAATAAAGACTAAATACTATTGTTTTTGTTTGACTTGATCATATAATTTTTGTACATTTTTCTGCAGAGGAAAGTCCATTCGATTATTCGTATTTGGAGATTACGAACTGCTCACAAAAATATATGGAATCTGCAGCTGTAATGGTAAATGATTGATCTGTAGTATTACATTTGAGGCACTGTACAATATTAAGTGCAATTTTAAACATGTACACATTTCTTCTTTTGAAAAAATTACATTGGTACTTTAAATGTATACTTTTTATATATGTATCCTGTTATGTATGTACATGTACAGTGAGTGTACACGTGCATGAACACAACTATTCATTTTCTTTTTAGCACGGTATTGCTGTTTGTTTTGTCACATCACGACAAAAATTAAACTACCTCCATCAGAACGTGAGCAAACAACAACTCCCGAACACTAGACACCCTGCAAAACGATTACCGAGCTTACATGGCAGATGGCTCCCGGAAGGCTCGTGCAAAGGATGTTTCACACAGTGTAGTGGCAGAACATATGATTGGGGTGGACATCAACCATGTAAGCCTAGAAATTATAAATACACATGTAATATATTTTTAAAAATATAGGCTCATATTGGCATGATTGGACAAACCTTTGATTGTACACATGATACTGTACTCCATGTACATTTAAAACTGTACTCTATTTGAACCGTTTTCAGGTTGTAATTCCAAGTCTGCATATCTCCCTTGGAGTATTCAAGAAGTTGTATGATATGCTGGAGGCAGAATGTCATAAGATCGACATGAAGATTTTCAAACTTCGAGTACAATATAATGACCCTTCAGATGATTGCGAGAACAACTTCGATCAACAGGTGAATGCAGAGTATACAAGACAGGACACCATCAATCAAGACATCATCAACAAGCGTAATGAGTTGGAAGAGATCGAGGATGAGCTCCCTCTTCATTTAGTAAACAATAATCTCCAGGATGCCGATGATGTATTCCGTGATATGGCAAATCGTGCATTCACACTCCGTGCAGAGATTCGTGATTTGGTGAGTTTCCAATGTTTGTTTTAATATAAATAAATCCATTGGAATCAAACAGCTTAGTACACATATTTCAATTAAACTATTTCCTGTTGTCATTGTTCTTTACAGGAAAATATTGTCGTTGACCTTCCCTTTGGATCTGGACCTGTTGCTGGTTCCCTTGATGATGTTCTGAAGCGTCACAAGGTAGAACGCCAGGCCTACCATGGAAAGGCCTTTGTAGGAAATCATGTACATAAATGTTGTCAGGTACATATTTTCATTTGTGTCAATATCTAAGTCCATAGTATACCTTTATGCAGTAAGCTTAGTTGACAATGCATGCATGTTGAGCAGTATTGTGAATAACATAACATTGTGTACGTTTTTAAACAATGCAGCTAAAAGTGATTGATGACTTGACCTCTGCCCCTCGAAAAACCCTCCAGACTATTGAATGTGCCGACATTCCACTGTCCAGTCAACAAGAAGTAATACGTGAGGGAGCTGAAGTTGGCAGCAAATTTCATGAAATTTTGCTCAAATTCGCTGACGTACACCACGGAATCAACCATTCAAATAGAGTCGCACATGCTGACCTGCAAGTAATCGGTAGGTATACGTATGGTCGTGTCCATCATTCAAAACATTCAAATGTTTCATGATTCCCAATTCTTATCAATGCCTCATCATATTTTCCACATAGATGGTTGCATCAAAAGTTTTATGTCGACGTACAGGCGACTTTTCCCAACGGCCACTATTACACCCAAAATGCATCTGTTAGAAGATCATGCCATTGAGCAGCTCTGCAGGTTTGGTGTTGGATTTGGTATGCTGAATGAACAGGGGGGTGAACTCATTCATACCCAGTTCAACAGAACACGCCGGGCCGTCAGCGGGATGAGGGACAACCTTCAGCAACTGATGACAATCATGAGGCGTCACCATGTGGCAACTACTCCAGAAGTTCAGTCAAACGTCATCAATGCTAAAAAAAGAAAAAGTGAGGAATAAATTTGCTGTTGGGAACAAGTGCGGAAAATGGGGGTGGGGGGGGGAGTTTGATAATTAGTTACAGTAGTCCGAGACCGACTGCAATCATACCAATGAGAATAAAAGTTCAACATTCGGTCTTTATACGTCACTTAACTAATTTAATTAAATTAGTTCATTTAAACCCTAACACCCTAAGCATTGGAAAGAATGTCGTATCCGGCCGCCACTTTTTAAGGGCTTTAAAAAAAAAATTGCAACCACTAACTAGTTAAACAAATCATTCTATCAATTTTTGGTGGTACAGAAAGCGAAAACTATCTTTAAAATCCACTTTTATGATAGTTTTCGGTTTGATTTCCCTTCTAAAAAAATCCTCCCCTTCAGAAAATAGAAGGATCCTATTATAGTTACCACTACGCATGTACAATGACTGTGTTGGTCACTAATTGTGGAGTTTACAAGATCAGACTGACATGACTGAGGAAGTCATCATATACCAAAAATGCCTGATTTTTCATGAAATAAATATCCTGGAATAATTTGAAGTATGTCCATCATCATCCATATGTTCTCCACCTTATCAGGTGAGGTACATGTAGGTAAAATAGTGGCAGCCAGATACAACATTCTACCCTAAGCATTTTGACTGTCTATGACACTCAGTCCATCAGAATTAATAAAAACAATGCGTTGATTTTGGTGGGTTTGGGACAGTCGGGTTTAATTTGAAAATAATTACAGTTCTTGCTGGACTGTGACTTGCATAGAATATACAAAAGTTACATTATGCTACATGTATGTACTAACTTATATTATAAGGAATCTGTTGATATAATTGTGGGGTACAGAACAGATATTTACCTGACAGTCATACATGTACATGAACAACTTCTTGTCAAAACCTCTTGTGGGAAAACTCGGCTCCTAAGGATCAAATAAACAAATAATGATATAGTAATACATTTCATATTCTAGTTTTGGCAAAGACAAAAAGCATTTACAATTTCATGTCACAACTGTACACATTTTTAACATCTGTATAAATTTGTAAATAATGACGGTATTAACAATAATAATTTTCTGTAAAGAAAATGAGTGCATAAAAATTATTACAAGGTGTGTTTGAAACAAACATTTTACGGTATACGTGCACCATCTTTAATCTGCTACGTGCATTATTTATGTTGATGAATTAGGCTTAGGGTGGTTCAAAATTAGTGATATTGGCTGTTCAATAAAATATGTCAATATTTGAAAGTTATACCTATGTCTGCAAAATGTTCATGAATCTTGTACATTGTACCAATTTGTGAATATTATTTATAATGTACTGTAATACATGTACTGTAATACATATGGCACTTGCTACTGCATGGCTGTATTTACTTAGCTACGTCAGAGTAAAACTTCATGTGAAATGACGGTTCAAAATTAGAACCAGTACTCTAGTGCCCAATGTAATCCCCCAAACTCGCCCCCACCGTACCCCCATATACATGTACTACTTTAACGATAATGGCCTAAGTTAACGATAGTCGATCATGCATGTACATGTACTGAACTATGCATTTCTATACGTAAACATGTGACAGTGCGAAAAACCAAAACTGTTCGGTCGTTATTTACCGACTTTCTAAAACCTCGCCGAAAGAAAAATATACTTGCCCTCACTTTAATATCACATCAATCCCTACAATTAATGTCCATTTATACAACTTACCTGTGGCATAATTCTGTAGAAATGATATTTATCGTAGAAATGACGACTTTTGGAACACATTTTCAGCAGCTACACCGTTCGCATCATTTAAGATTTACACGTGCACGACCCCTGAGCAGTGCGACCTAGTTCGCCCACAGAATCATTTGACCTCTGAACTTCTACCTTTTTAGACTTCTTCATACTTTCTCAATCAATTGCATTCTTTAAATAATTTGCATAAACCTTTCCGCCAATGAAAAGTCTGGAAATGTTTAGGTATTCAAGCGGCAGTTTGACCCTTTTTGAACAATAACAAACAGCGCCCTCGTAGGGCGTAGAAAGATGTCTATTTTCGATTGTCCCATTTTGAAAACTGAGGGCGCACTCTTTTTTTCGGTGCGCAACGGCCGTGTGCGCAAGATGGCCCCATTTAGCCGTGTATAAACTTTTGTGAATAATTAATATTCTTGAAAATTTGCCCTTCCCCCTTAAGTGTTATATTGTTTTATGAAGAAAACGTTAAGAAAGAACACTTTCCTATTTTGTTGTATTTATGGCTGACGAGTATGGGGGCATTCTCGGCCATGCTCGGGCCATTGTAACGGAAAGTAAAAGACTATACCAGTCTAAAACTTGTAGCTTTGCATGGTGAGGAGGATAAGTAAGACTAATTGCGGTGACAACATGTGAAATTCTCAATTGAGTAGTAATTAGTTCTGAAAAGAACTGGAGGTACAACTCGACGTTTCGATCAGTATGCTCTGATCTCCTGAGGACGATGCTAGTGTGCATTATTAACGCTGTCGTGTAGTGCTGATGCTAGTGCGCATTGTTGACGCTGTCGTGAAGTGCTGATGCTAGTGTGCATTGCTGACACTGTTGTTTAGTGCTGATGCTAAGTGTGCATTGCTGACGTGTGGTGTAATGCTGATGCGAGCTGCGTGCTTTTCATTGCAACCTTAGCTGTCAATTATACATTGAAATTAAAAGGAAGAGGACCCAGGTGTAAATAAAAGAACCAATCCCAACCCAATCACAGTAATGTTGCTAATTACAATTTGAATAAGTCATATTGTTGTACCGATAATTCTGTTTTCAGGTGCCTTTTTTCTCCGAGTAACTGTGTGCTGGCATAGACTTAACAATCAGTCACAATTGGTGGTAGATTTCCATCAAAACGGACTCATACCCCTGGCCCAGAGATCGCTCCGAGTGGTATCTCGTCTAGGGAAGAATCTTAGTTTGGGGGAATTGTTGTCACCACAAATGGTGTCTGACTTCACCCTATCGAACTTAGATTGAGCCAGGGAAACTCGCCGCACGAGGTATGTATACAAACTATTTATTGAATCCTGAAGTGAAAGGTACAGATTGGCTATTTCATTTATTTATTTTTAGATTTTGATGTTTTAAACTTTGTATAAATAATTTTTAAATAATATTAAGGCACATTGTTTTCAAGTGTTTTTATTTTATTTTAATTTTTTAAATATTTTTTTTTATATTAAGATATGTAGTTGGTATTTGACCTTTCCTGAATTTCAAGTATGAGGTGGTACAGTTGAAATCAAGTCCGAGTACAATGACTTTTAAGAAGAAACAGCAGTTTGACTATTTGGAGAAATTTCTATTTACAGCAGATCAATTGTTTAGAACACTCGTATTGCTTTTTCTTCTTCAAAATCAAGGTACTCGGACCTCACAGTGTCGTTACTCAGACCTACATGTAGTTCCAACTTCACCACATTGTATGGAATACAACACTGGCCGGTTAATGTTATATTGGTTATGTACAGAGTATTTCAAGCATAATCACCAAGCATCAGCTGCAAAGATGTAAACAGACTGACTACCGTCGACTGACACGTGACCTCATGTGCTGTTTATTCTCAAAAGAAGAAATGGGATCCTGCAGTGTCACTGGAAAACGGGGAATCGGTCAAACAATGGAAAGATCAGCCCTGCCTCAAAGGAAAGTTGAGGTTATTGTGGGTAAGTTGTTGATTACCCAGCTAACATGCATACGTTGGGCCGACGTCGGTGAACGTCGGATTAGTCGGCGTCAAAAAACGGACGTTGTACGGACGTCGATAAGGTCGGAGTCACTTTCTAAACGTTGTACGGACGTTGGGAAACAGTATGAAGTACAACAGGTCGATTTTCAACGTTTGCACAACGTAGTTATACTAATGTTCCTTCGTTTTGAACGTGCGTAAGACCGTAGTAACGTAAAGACCGCAACACTGCCCAATGATAAGCCCGATAGGACAGGCCCCACCCAACTAGGACCGTGGTCTTTATTGAACATCATAAATATTCATGCCATATAAATATTCTCTTCCGAGGGCATGCGCACCATAGAATGTCGTACCGGTCCACTGCCTCTAACCATAACAAGCGCATCTCTACAACGTGCACCTGTTGGTTCGAGCGCGTAAAGGAACGCATTTGAATGCAGGTCGGGTTGTGTGGTTTTCAACACGAGGAAGAATATGCAAATGTAGGTTTCACATTGGGAGTGCGATTTTCCCATAAACTGATAAACTGATAAATGAAGTAATATTAAATAATACGACAAATTAACTTAATGGTGAAATAGTAGACCAAAATTTTCACGACGGTGCTTCCAATGGAGCCGACCAAATGTCATTTGAATATGAACAACAGACCTGAATCTCATCAGGTGCTTTCTATGAGCCGACCAAATGTCATTTGAATGTGAACAGCAGACCTGAATCCATCAGGTGCTTTCTATGAGCCGACCAAATGTCATTTGAATGTGAACAGCAGACCTGAATCTCATCAGGTGCTTTCTATGAGCCGACCAAATGTAATTTGAATGTGAAGAGCAGACCTGAATCTCATCAGGTGCTTTCTATGAGCCGACCAAATGTCATTTGAATGTGAACAGCAGACCTGAATCCATCAGGTGCTTTCTATGAGCCGACCAAATGTCATTTGAATGTGAACAGCAGACCTGAATCTCATCAGGTGCTTTCTATGAGCCGACCAAATGTAATTTGAATGTGAACAGCAGACTAACTGCCCTGGGTCCTCCAATAATTGAGCAATTACTCCTCCATGCTTAAATACAATTGGATGATTTCGGAATATGAGCTAGCCACACCCAGAAGGATGATCATTAATTAATAGGCCTACGACGCATTATAATAAGATCACACATCACAATCACCTCATCATCAATCAAATTAATTTCTGTCCTTTCCTTGGAATAAAAAAATGGATCAAGCTCATCGTGCTCAAATCAGCAGGATACAATATTCATGGCCCTCAATGGGGACTAGTTGTTAACCATGTGATGCAACATGCTGAACCACGAGGGCCAATTTCTCGGCTGTATCTACAAAGGAACAATGTACAGTTAAGGAGGAGGGTGAGGGAAGCAATGGCACGAGACGTTGCGAGGTGAGAACTAAGAGACAATTATTTTTTACACAAGTAGCATCTGACGGAAAAGCCCCGAAGCCTTTTACAAGAAGCATGTCAAAAATTGCCAAGTATAAAAAGGGCAGTAATAAATTAAGATTATGTGCATTTTCACATTAATGGTTGCATAACATTGGTCGGCCCTACAGCCCCCTTAAAAATAAATACACAACTACATATTTGATCATAAGGCAACAATAGACTATCCACAGATCATTCTTAAAAAGTTAATGTAATAATGCAAGGTAAACATTCTGTTATGCTTCCTTTTTTTTTTAGGCTGCAAGACCAACGACTTGGGGAAACCCTGCACAGCGCAGAGCAATGACACAATTTGCCCCCTTCCAGCTACCAGCAGCCCCACAGCCAGGACAGCTAAATCTTCCACAACCAGCCTTCCAGCACCCCCAGCCAGCCCATCAACACCTAGCGCCACAACATCCAGATATCCAACACCAACAGCCACCACCCCAGCCCCCGCAAGCCCCACAACAAGCCCTTCAACCTTTAGCGCCACAACAGCCAGCACCTCAGCCACCCCAGCCAGATATCCGGGGTCATGCCTATGTTCCCTCAGCCCTATGTTCCCTCAGCCCTATGTTCCCTCAATGCCTAACATTTTTTTAAATCCAAATTAGGCCCTATGTTCCCTCAACCCTATGTTCCCTCAACCCTATGTTCCTCATCCCAAAATAGGGGAACATAGGGTCTATTTTGGGATGAGGGAACATAGGGCTGAGGGAACATAGGGTCTATTTTGGGATGAGGGAACATAGGGCTGAGGGAACATAGGGCTGAGGGAACATAAGGCTGAGGGAACTTGAGTACGGTCCCAGATATCCAACACCAACAGCCACCACCCCAGCCCCAACAGCCACCACCCCAGCCCCCGCAAGCCCCACAACAAGTCCTTCAACCCTTAGCGCCACAACAGCCAGCACACCATCCCTAAGCAGGCCCACGGCATGATGTCCAGCCACCAGTGGGCGAAGACATTCCCCTCCCCATTGGCGAACTTGGAAGGCAACAGTTGCATATGATAATCCGTGAAAGCCACGTTGCTTGTAATAACTATGTCCGAACATTTTACCGCAAATTACGCGAGATTTCCAACGCTTTATGCGAGAGTTCACCGCATACATGCGAATGCAACAAGGAGACCTTCAACGACAGGATAGACCCCCACCACCACAGCAAGATGATAACCATCAAGAGTAGCCTACCCATTTCAGTTTGCCTTTAATCATGTCATGAGTTGATTTATTATAACAAGTATTCTTTAAACCAATGGTCTGGTGTACACCTTTTGCCGTTTTAATACCGAAAAGAAATAGAACTTACGGTAATATTCCTAATATTAAATCATTATGACTCCCTGTGTTTTAATAAATTTGTTATGATAAATAGAGAAAATAATTGTTTTGCAAACTGTTTTATTTCTGATTTTACTAACAGTGTTTTATTTACACCTACGTCAATAAACCTCACAACATGAGTGAAAAGAAAAAATAATGCAATAAGCAATGTACCATTTTTTAATTTTATTTAAATCATGCAAACAAACTTGCTGGAAATTGCTTTATTTCTGAATACTCCCTTACTTTGCTACATCAAAACAACACAATATTACATTTCTGCAATTTTCCACTCCAGTTTTAAGAACAATTCTGTGTTGTTACAGTATGTACCTTAAAAGTAAGTGAAAATTTGAGCTCAATCCGGCATCAGAGTCACAGAGAAAATCATGGCAGTTTTTAGCAACTCATGAGCAGTTTGTGCTGTGTAACAGATTGTTTTAATTTAGATTGCAGCAATCGAAATTCAGCAATTGTGATTTTGTCGTCTTGAAATGCTTCGTGCTGGTCTTCAACGGTATTTCATACGGAAATATTTCTCTGTAGATTGGTGCTGTTATAAACTTTATAATCATGAAAATTTCTGATTGAAACCGAACAATTTGATTTTTCGATAATTAACAATCCTGTACATGTCTTTAATATGTGCCCCTGTTTGTGGTTAAAGTAAATTAATGAATATTTTCTGCTAATCTCAAATGTCGCTGGGCAAGGAAGGCACAGAGCTCTGCCACAATGGGCATCAGCCACCTTGGATGTCGGCAGACACCCTTCACTGCTCGATACGTCTTAAAGAATACCATGACATGTTCAACGTAGATTCTGCATCTCGAAAGTTCCTCATTGAAAACGCCCATTACCATTCGCTCATCAACATCTACCACATTTCGGATTTGGTCCCTTCGATATTTTGTTAGAACTGGATATCTGTTGGCAAAGCCGTTATCCCCAAGAAGACGTGTCTCATCGGGAAAGTCCAAATCAAGATCAGGGCCAATGGAGGGCATGAGATGGTACTGACCGGCATCGGATAGCGGATATTTTTCCTGTTGTCAATTAGAATCTGGAAGTGTAATGACAATGACAATGACAATGATGAGGGGGAGGGGAGGGGAAGTACTTCGAAAGTTTTTAAATTTTTACCTGAGTACTCATGCAGTGATACCGTGCATATCCGCTGTAAAATTGCTCTTGGTTTTCTGTTTGTGGGCATTGTATTTCATGTAAAGTTCCATCGATGGCCCCCACAGCATTTGGAAAGAGCCCACCGCCCTCTCATAGCGAGCCATTCTTCCGTACTTGGCCAAGAAATGTTTGACTTAAAATAATACCAAAGCAAAGTGATGATTGAATAAAATGTCTCTGGTGACAGCTGCCTCAGCCATATTGAACAATGACGAGAGTACATCATATGTTGGGTACTGACGAAGCCATATCATAGCCATAAGAATTCTATTCACTGCGCGATGACGATGGCTCCGTCCTGGTCCCTGATTTGTAATGAAAGGTTGTAGATCATGGGTTATCATCAGCATGGACTCTGGAGTTTCTCCTGTTAATAGACGGAACAACCTAGGCGGATCTCTTACCAGATCTTCAAACAGGTTTCTTGGATTAAGTTGCACATTTCCGACCAGATCAGGAAACAGAAGAGTATGTAGCCTTGGGTTAGGTGCAGGTAATTCAAAGATGCATGTACACAAACATCCATGAAACAAACTTGCAAACGCATTCCAAAAAGAGGCAAGCTCCTCGCCGACTATGGTATCAAATGGTGGAACACTTATCAACATCAGAAAATGATACGAAAGTGAGATAAATGACATGAAAACGGAGTGAATGTGGTTTGGGGTCAATGTAAACCTGGAAGAAAAAATCTAAATGCTATGGCAATGCAGATCTAATTATATAATTTATACTATGTGTAATTATTTCATTTGTCTAGTACCGGTATATTCCATTTCTCGTGAGAAATTATTTCACCATTAAGTTAATTTATCGTATTATTTAATATTACTTAATTTATCAGTTTATCAGTTTATGGGAAAGTGGATCACCATTCAATGGAGGAAGGAGCGAAATCGCACTCCCAAGGTGAAACCTACATTTGCATATTCTTCCCCGTGCTGAAAGCCACACAACCCGACCTGCATTCAAATGCATTCCTTTACGCGCTCGAACCAATAGGTGCACGGTGTAGCTATGCGCTTGTTATGGTTAGAGGCAGTGGACCGGTACGACATTCTACTGTGCGCATGCCCTCAGAAGAGAATGATAGCGGTTCGTTTTCCAAATTTGGGAAAAGACGACGTCATCGTTCCAGGTCCGGCCAGATTGGCTTTTAACATTACTCTAGAATCTGAAGATGATACCAGAACGATCGTACATAATATAGGAAGAGCCAACGTAAAAAAAATATTTCCATTAAAATTGAAGGAAATGAAGTGTATTCTTTAGACGATGCGGATAATTGGTTGACGAAAGACCAACTCCAAAATCTAGCGTATCAAGGAATCAAATATTCTAATATAACTAGATTAAGAGTAGGCGCCAGCGATGGTGTCCCGACAACCAACGGAGGAAAAGACAAGGCCGTCGCGGATACCTTTAAAAATAGATTTTGCATTCCACTCGACTTTGAACTATTGACCGATCATCAACCGTATTATCAAGCCGGGCTGGCTGATCGGTTGAGTTATGAACTCACGTTTAATAAATATTCAAAAGTTATAAAAAGCACGGACGACGCTAGCAAATATATCATAAGCGGAATTTCTCTAGAATACGAGGTTGCTACCAATCCGCAACTCGCTCAAATGATTAAAAATCAATATAGCGAAGTAGTATGTGTGCCGCAAATCAGTCCTCTTTGTGGAGGTGTGCAGTTTGTGTGGTGGAGGGAGTAGTGCGCATGCGCAGCATGCATATTGATGAGTATGACGTAGTTATGACGTAGGTATGACGTAATGACTAAAAATGAGTATGGCGTCATAGCATGACGTCATGCTAAGTGCGCGTATTAGCGACGCGTGATTTCGGGCAAATTGAGACACGTCTGGAGCGATGACGTCATCAGACATACAACGATCGAACAACAGCGACTTACCGTTGATTGATTGATTTTTTATGACGTCATCATGACGTCATGCCAGTTTTGAATGACGGTATCACTCAAAGTAAGTAAAATTATGCCATTATTCATGTGATTTGTGACAGTAGATAAATTCCGGCAAGTCAAGACAAGTTTTGAACGACGGCATCACCCAAAATAAACGAATTGACGTCATGATGCCGTCATATTCAAAAACAAATAATTAAATTTGATAGAGTATCTAGAGTTTTATTAGAAACAAATCTTAAAACAGCATTTTTTTTAAAGTTGCTTTAATTGTAATTTGTTTACATTTCGTCTGGTGTCTTGCATTTTGGCGCAAAAGCGCACCACACCACTTTTGAACACTTTCGCGGCAAATAGTGGACCGTACCATTTATTTTGTGTGAAGGGAATGATAACTTTGATAGTTAATGTTTGGTGTGATAAAAAAGCCTAACGATTACCGAATGTTGGTGGCATGATCCAATGGTCGTATCGACGCACTGCACCATTGGTTCAACGAACGAGGCTCTGGACCGTAATAGTTTGGTATATCGCACTGTCATGGATCGGATTGAGTCGCTCAGATATCATTCGGAATCGCACTTCGGCGAGATCAGGAAATCTCGGGGTTTATATAGAAATCTGGGGCCTAGGAATAAATAAAACATTAGCCTAGTTTAGCGTCTTAGCCAATGAGAAGCTTGGCTTCCGCGTCTAAGGGTAGAAACGTGCAAAATCAGGGTATACAACAGGTCCTTGTTCCATATAAGGTAAGGTATTTGACGAAAGTGAAGTGATCGACAACTTAGAAAGGAGGGCGTGTTCAAGGGGAAAATGCTTACCGGGCATGTTAAGCTATTTGTTTGGATGCTAAGCTATTACTGCATGAGGGGAACAGCAGCTGTGCTTGGGTAGGGAGCACTACACGCGGGCCACGGCTAATGACTGAGCGGGTCAGTCACGGTGACTGTTTGGCCGTGGTTCACCCACGAACCGTGTTCGGTGTGAAGGGGTGGAGTCCGAGGAAAGTAGGAGAAAAATAGACTAAGTCCAAAGGACGGCTCCAAGCCACGTGGCGGGAGGGTGTGGCACGCACACAAGGCTCTCGCTGGTGTTGCATTATGCATTGCGTTGGCACTGGATATGCATGAGCAAAAGTAGCGTCCTTGTATGGATTGTATATTCATAGCGGACAATCGAGGGTCCTGGAAAACAAACCCTGGGACTTAGACTACTTGAAATTGCATCGTAAGCAAAATATTGGAAGAAGTGAAATAGGGGGTGCTAATATTTATCAAAATCAAAGGGTAAGATTCGTAACAATATGTTTAATGTAGAGAACATTCCATTTGTTATCTCAGCTGCCTGCATCTTGCACAATTTTCTTATTGTACATAGAAGCTTGATGATGCAGACTTAGAGCACTGCATTGGTTAATGATGATTGCAATCCACTACCATCAGACGACCATGCATCCTCAGATGCTTATTTATACAAAGCGTGATTCACAGACTACTACAGGCTGATAATACCAACAAAAAATTAGTCTTCAAGATCTTTGTAAGTTTTTTTCATTCTTGGTCTAAGAGATACAATTTTTTGTTTTATATTTAAATTTGATTTAGTGTTCTTTAATACCTGATAATAGAGTAAAAAATTAAGTAGGTTCTGAGAAGAATCCATGGTGAGATACAAAACATTAAATACTGACCAAAACGTTGACTTATATCTCACCACCGGTTCTTCTCAGAACTCAGTTTGGGTAGAATGTCGTATCCGACCACCACTTTTCTCATTAAATATAACCATTAATGTAATCTTACCTACCTATTACCTACCTATTCCAGGATAATTATTTCATGAAAAATCAGTCATTTTTGGTAAACGATGACTTCTCCAGTCATGTCAGTCTGATCTTTTGAACTCCCCTGTCATAGTGACCAATACAGTCATTGTACAGCCATTGTACATGTTTTTAGAAGGGAAATAAAGTCCGAAAACCATCATAAAAGTGGACTTTAAAGATAGTTTCGCTTTCTGTACCCCGAAAAATCAACAGAATAATTGTTTAACTAGTTAGTGGCTGCAAAAAAATCCCCCCAAAAAACTTTAAAAGTGGTGGTCGGATATGACATTCTTTCCCTAAATTTATGTCTACTTTTGAGAGATGGTTACATGGTGCTACCGCAAACTTAATTGCGCTAGACTCATGCACAAGATACTAAGGTATTTGATGGTGGAAAGTATCCATTCAATTTAAAGTTTGCAAGTAGTGTAAATATTCTGGAGGTAATTTTTTTTACGAAGAAAAAAAAACTTTTTCTGTTTTCAATTCGTTATTCTCAGAGAAGGCATGGAAAAGGAAATTACTAAACATGTATAAAGGGGGGCCGCACAAAAAACCTATGGTAAATTTACATGCATGGAGATAAAAAATACCTTTTTACATAAATTTAAAACATTTATTTTTTAAATTTATTTATGTCTGACATGCACATATTAGATGGGGGTATAAACCATAACAATGTACTCCTTTAAAGTAACAGTAAAACTCAAAGATGCAAAACTATAAAGTAATACAATTTGGTAGAGGCAATTTGTTACTAAATTTGACTGTTGTTGCCTGTCACAGCGTTCCTAATTAATTGTTTGTCGTCCCGGTTTTGTTGTATCGTCCCGTTCGTACGTGTAGCTATTGTCCGCACTTACCTTTCCGCGAGTTCGCTTTTTTGCACTTACCTGTTAAGATAATCGTCTAGTCCAAAAGTTTTAGTCCAATCAGTGATGTTTATAGTTCCCGCGGACTTCCCGTTTTAGCCACTTAGCGTTAGTGCGTCTTTTTCAACGACGATGATCAATATTATAACAATGCTTGCTTTATTTTGTTAGCCATGGTTATTGTTCGATTAAAGTTTTACTCTGTCATGTGAGGCCTATTACGTCTCGGTAACAAAGCAATATTTTGTGGGTGTGTGGGTAAAGTGAGAGTGTGGGTAGAATACCAAATGATCTAAGAGAGAGAACCTCGAAAACAAGAGTGAGCTTATCTTTTAGGACCGGTATAACTGTATATCAGCAAATTCAGTGATCTAAGTATCTGTAGATCAAGCTAGTATTAAACAGTAAGATTTGGCAAACAGGCCAAACTTATCACCATAAAATTGGTAGGCAAAAAAAAAACATCGCCTTGCCGGTCCACATCTACATAGAAGCACTCTTCCTCGCCGTTAAAGATCAGCAACAATACAATAACCGTAAGTTTTAATGATTATGTGTAACATTAACTTTATTATAAAGAAATCTCCGTGTATAAGAATAGTGTAAAACAAACCAGTCATTTGGAAATGAAATAATGAAGTAGTCGTTGAAGAGAAACAAAAACTATTCTATAAACGTTGAAACTAAAACATGAGTTGTTTTGAAGTGAATGGTATTTAAATCTATGGAAATGTTGGTTCTGTTTACATAATTTGGAAAATAGATTTATTAGTATAACGGTATTCGATAATATACATTTATGTTATCCTAGATGGCCGATATGTTTGGATAGAAGCCCGCAGTGGCAGTATAGAATTCGCGATGCACTTGCTGAGACGTTGACTCCCCACTCACTGGAGTGCAATTGCAGAAATTTTTCGGCATCTTCCTCTGCTTTTCTGTCACTGTTTCTAATTCCATGTCCCCTTTTGATCCGTGCAAGCCATGCTAAATCATGACCTAGTTTAATTGCAACAGATGGATGTTTTATCTCACCACCCTCTTCAACAGCATAGCCTGACTCACTGTGGCCTGCTATAGTTCCCCAACTCCCTGAATAACTACATCAAATAGGGATGGAGTTATGAAGTCAGACATTGTGATTCCTCCAGTTGGACATATCTTACGTAGCCTTTGAAGCAGTCTCGCTACACACCTCATTTTTTGGGCAGACAAACGTTTCCTATCCTTTTGATTTTTCAGTACCTGCTTCCCAAACTCTTGGATTAGAGGATCATTCTTTAGCACAAGAAACATTTCATCCCTGTTCATTGTAGCAAGCACAGTTTTCTGAAGCATCTTATATGCACTGGAACTTGTACACCTACTTGTGAGAATGTCACTCTCCATCTGGAGACATTTTTTCATAGTGACAGATTCTTCACTTAAGAACTCTTTCTAGCCACACACCTGTATTTGGCATGTCTCCATGGGTCGTCTTTGAATGTGTATCCAAGACATTGTGGACAAGGCCCATAGTCTTCAGGGCAGTTTTCTTCGTTAATGCCTGGTATACGAAGAAGAATGAGTTCTCCACTTTCAGTCTGATTAACTTTTTCATTGTGGTAAAAGTTACCTCTGTGGCGAAGTAGGTCCAGCTGTTCTTTTCTCTCCCTTGATTTTGCAGGAATAGCAAGAGTTTTGGAAACTTCCATTTCATTTGAGTGCTGCCTTATGTAATGACGCCCAATCATCACAGTTATGAGTTTCTGACAGTACAAGCATGTATTTACTTTGCTGTATGATCGAACAAAGGCTCCAGCTTCTTTCTTTTTCTCATAGTGCTGAATGCGAACACCAGATACCTCTGCCATGGAATTTATCTTGTAATCACCTTTATTGCTGCTAATGTCACCATGGTCACGGGTGCTATCATCAATATGTAATGACTCTGACGAAATAAATAAATAGTTCATGGCAATTTCATGACGTCACCACAGTGAAAACACCATGAAATACTCTTGGAATTCCTTCGCCGTGAAAACGCAGTGAAAATGCCATGAACTTCTCGTGACAGTTTTAGGGGCAGCTCATTAATTCTCAAGAGCGGCGAGAATTTGCCCTGAAATCACTGTGAACATTATTGCCAATATCTGAGAGAAAGAGACACCGTGAAATTGCAGCGAAATTACGATGAACCGTTATTTCAAGGCAAAATGGATTTTCAGGGTATTTTCAGGGTGAAGTTGTTCATAGTGAAAACACTTTTTTTGCAGGTATGCTCATCATAGTCTCCATTTACTTTCAATTATGAATCATTACATGTACATACTCAATAGGCCTACAGACCTTCAACATTGATGTCGTCCAGTGTCTTTCCTGTCCACTTTCCCACCTCTCCTGCATCTATTGCAAGCAGCAGTTTAGACACTTTGCACAGCTCAAGAGTTGATTCTTGGACCTCGATAAAAGTGTTTGTGAACCTTTACATTATGTCCAAGGTGCCCAGCCACCCATTCAAGTTCGTGTGGTTTTAAGTTAAGGACTTGAGCAACAGTTGCCACATATTTCCTCATCTTTGTGGCTTTGATGTCCTCTGGGCTCTCCAACTGAACTTCCTTCACAATCTCTTGGAGAACATGACCTGCATCCATGTGTGTGCATGGTGTCTTTCTGGCAAACAAGTAGCTGTTTGATTGAGGAATTCCACACTCCTCTCTGTGCCTGATGATCATATCAATTGACTTTCTACATTCTGGTGGAATGATTACTGGAACAGTTCTCCCCCGTTTGCCTTCAATCTTCAGAAGATATGTCTTTGATAACCTTCTTTCGAGGGAAGACATGCTGTCCATTAGTTCATCGACTTGTGCATGTTCCCACATTGGCCGATAGATGACTGAATCAATGGTCACCTTAGAAAGCTCTCTTGGCCGTCTTTTGTTGAACAACAGCAATCTAACTAGGGTGAGTTGCTGAAGGCGCCTGTACATGTTGTACTCTTTTTCTGCTCCCTCCATAGTGTCCATACAGCTAACAATTTCTCGCACAATGTATTTTGTGAGACTGGTCACGTCACTTGTCTTTGAAAGGCTTTCTACTTTTCTGCTTTTACGATGTTGAGAATTCGCGATGCACTTGCTGAGACGTTGACTCCCCACTCACTGGAGTGCAATTGCAGAAATTTTTCGGCATCTTCCTCTGCTTTTCTGTCACTGTTTCTAATTCCATGTCCCCTTTTGATCCGTGCAAGCCATGCTAAATCATGACCTAGTTTAATTGCAACAGATGGATGTTTTATCTCACCACCCTCTTCAACAGCATAGCCTGACTCACTGTGGCCTGCTATAGTTCCCCAACTCCCTGAATAACTACATCAAATAGGGATGGAGTTATGAAGTCAGACATTGTGATTCCTCCAGTTGGACATATCTTACGTAGCCTTTGAAGCAGTCTCGCTACACACCTCATTTTTTGGGCAGACAAACGTTTCCTATCCTTTTGATTTTTCAGTACCTGCTTCCCAAACTCTTGGATTAGAGGATCATTCTTTAGCACAAGAAACATTTCATCCCTGTTCATTGTAGCAAGCACAGTTTTCTGAAGCATCTTATATGCACTGGAACTTGTACACCTACTTGTGAGAATGTCACTCCATCTGGAGACATTTTTCATAGTGACAGATTCTTCACTTAAGAACTCTTTCTAGCCACACACCTGTATTTGGCATGTCTCCATGGGTCGTCTTTGAATGTGTATCCAAGACATTGTGGACAAGGCCCATAGTCTTCAGGGCAGTTTTCTTCGTTAATGCCTGGTATACGAAGAAGAATGAGTTCTCCACTTTCAGTCTGATTAACTTTTTCATTGTGGTAAAAGTTACCTCTGTGGCGAAGTAGGTCCAGCTGTTCTTTTCTCTCCCTTGATTTTGCAGGAATAGCAAGAATTTTGGAAACTTCCATTTCATTTGAGTGCTGCCTTATGTAATGACGCCCAATCATCACAGTTATGAGTTTCTGACAGTACAAGCATGTATTTACTTTGCTGTATGATCGAACAAAGGCTCCAGCTTCTTTCTTTTTCTCATAGTGCTGAATGCGAACACCAGATACCTCTGCCATGGAATTTATCTTGTAATCACCTTTATTGCTGCTAATGTCACCATGGTCACGGGTGCTATCATCAATATGTAATGACTCTGACGAAATAAATAAATAGTTCATGGCAATTTCATGACGTCACCACAGTGAAAACACCATGAAATACTCTTGGGATTCCTTCGCCGTGAAAACGCAGTGAAAATGCCATGAACTTCTCGTGACAGTTTTAGGGGCAGCTCATTAATTCTCAAGAGCGGCGAGAATTTGCCCTGAAATCACTGTGAACATTGTTGCCAATATCTGAGAGAAAGAGACACCGTGAAATTGCAGCGAAATTACGATGAACCGTTATTTCAAGGCAAAATGGATTTTCAGGGTATTTTCAGGGTGAAGTTGTTCATAGTGAAAACACTTTTTTTGCAGGTATGCTCATCATAGTCTCCATTTACTTTCAATTATGAATCATTACATGTACATACTCAATAGGCCTACAGACCTTCAACATTGATGTCGTCCAGTGTCTTTCCTGTCCACTTTCCCACCTCTCCTGCATCTATTGCAAGCAGCAGTTTAGACACTTTGCACAGCTCAAGAGTTGATTCTTGGACTCGATAAAAGTGTTTGTGAACCTTTACATTATGTCCAAGGTGCCCAGCCACCCATTCAAGTTCGTGTGGTTTTAAGTTAAGGACTTGAGCAACAGTTGCCACATATTTCCTCATCTTTGTGGCTTTGATGTCCTCTGGGCTCTCCAACTGAACTTCCTTCACAATCTCTTGGAGAACATGACCTGCATCCATGTGTGTGCATGGTGTCTTTCTGGCAAACAAGTAGCTGTTTGATTGAGGAATTCCACACTCCTCTCTGTGCCTGATGATCATATCAATTGACTTTCTACATTCTGGTGGAATGATTACTGGAACAGTTCTCCCCCGTTTGCCTTCAATCTTCAGAAGATATGTCTTTGATAACCTTCTTTCGAGGGAAGACATGCTGTCCATTAGTTCATCGACTTGTGCATGTTCCCACATTGGCCGATAGATGACTGAATCAATGGTCACCTTAGAAAGCTCTCTTGGCCGTCTTTTGTTGAACAACAGCAATCTAACTAGGGTGAGTTGCTGAAGGCGCCTGTACATGTTGTACTCTTTTCTGCTCCCTCCATAGTGTCCATACAGCTAACAATTTCTCGCACAATGTATTTTGTGAGACTGGTCACGTCACTTGTCTTTGAAAGGCTTTCTACTTTTCTGCTTTTACGATTGTTGAGAATTCGCGATGCACTTGCTGAGACGTTGACTCCCCACTCACTGGAGTGCAATTGCCGAAATTTTTCGGCATCTTCCTCTGCTTTTCTGTCACTGTTTCTAATTCCATGTCCCCTTTTGATCCGTGCAAGCCATGCTAAATCATGACCTAGTTTAATTGCAACAGATGGATGTTTTATCTCACCACCCTCTTCAACAGCATAGCCTGACTCACTGTGGCCTGCTATAGTTCCCCAACTCCCTGAATAACTACATCAAATAGGGATGGAGTTATGAAGTCAGACATTGTGATTCCTCCAGTTGGACATATCTTACGTAGCCTTTGAAGCAGTCTCGCTACACACCTCATTTTTTGGGCAGACAAACGTTTCCTATCCTTTTGATTTTTCAGTACCTGCTTCCCAAACTCTTGGATTAGAGGATCATTCTTTAGCACAAGAAACATTTCATCCCTGTTCATTGTAGCAAGCACAGTTTTCTGAAGCATCTTATATGCACTGGAACTTGTACACCTACTTGTGAGAATGTCACTCTCCATCTGGAGACATTTTTTCATAGTGACAGATTCTTCACTTAAGAACTCTTTCTAGCCACACACCTGTATTTGGCATGTCTCCATGGGTCGTCTTTGAATGTGTATCCAAGACATTGTGGACAAGGCCCATAGTCTTCAGGGCAGTTTTCTTCGTTAATGCCTGGTATACGAAGAAGAATGAGTTCTCCACTTTCAGTCTGATTAACTTTTTCATTGTGGTAAAAGTTACCTCTGTGGCGAAGTAGGTCCAGCTGTTCTTTTCTCTCCCTTGATTTTGCAGGAATAGCAAGAATTTTGGAAACTTCCATTTCATTTGAGTGCTGCCTTATGTAATGACGCCCAATCATCACAGTTATGAGTTTCTGACAGTACAAGCATGTATTTACTTTTGCTGTATGATCGAACAAAGGCTCCAGCTTCTTTCTTTTCTCATAGTGCTGAATGCGAACACCAGATACCTCTGCCATGGAATTTATCTTGTAATCACCTTTATTGCTGCTAATGTCACCATGGTCACGGGTGCTATCATCAATATGTAATGACTCTGACGAAATAAATAAATAGTTCATGGCAATTTCATGACGTCACCACAGTGAAAACACCATGAAATACTCTTGGGATTCCTTCGCCGTGAAAATGCCATGAACTTCTCGTGACAGTTTTAGGGCAGCTCATTCATTCTCAAGAGCAGGAATTTGCCCTGAAATCACTGTGAACATTATTGCCAATATCCGAGAGAAAGAGACACAGTGAAATTGCAGCGAAATTACGATGAACCGTTATTTCAAGGCAAAATGGATTTTCAGGGTATTTTCAGGGTGAAGTTGTTCATAGTGAAAACACTTTTTTTGCAGGTATGCTCATCATAGTCTCCATTTACTTTCAATTATGAATCATTACATGTACATACTCAATAGGCCTACAGACCTTCAACATTGATGTCGTCCAGTGTCTTTCCTGTCCACTTTCCCACCTCTCCTGCATCTATTGCAAGCAGCAGTTTAGACACTTTGCACAGCTCAAGAGTTGATTCTTGGACTCGATAAAAGTGTTTGTGAACCTTTACATTATGTCCAAGGTGCCCAGCCACCCATTCAAGTTCGTGTGGTTTTAAGTTAAGGACTTGAGCAACAGTTGCCACATATTTCCTCATCTTTGTGGCTTTGATGTCCTCTGGGCTCTCCAACTGAACTTCCTTCACAATCTCTTGGAGAACATGACCTGCATCCATGTGTGTGCATGGTGTCTTTCTGGCAAACAAGTAGCTGTTTGATTGAGGAATTCCACACTCCTCTCTGTGCCTGATGATCATATCAATTGACTTTCTACATTCTGGTGGAATGATTACTGGAACAGTTCTCCCCCGTTTGCCTTCAATCTTCAGAAGATATGTCTTTGATAACCTTCTTTCGAGGGAAGACATGCTGTCCATTAGTTCATCGACTTGTGCATGTTCCCACATTGGCCGATAGATGACTGAATCAATGGTCACCTTAGAAAGCTCTCTTGGCCGTCTTTTGTTGAACAACAGCAATCTAACTAGGGTGAGTTGCTGAAGGCGCCTGTACATGTTGTACTCTTTTTCTGCTCCCTCCATAGTGTCCATACAGCTAACAATTTCTCGCACAATGTATTTTGTGAGACTGGTCACGTCACTTGTCTTTGAAAGGCTTTCTACTTTTCTGCTTTTACGATTGTTGAGAATTCGCGATGCACTTGCTGAGACGTTGACTCCCCACTCACTGGAGTGCAATTGCAGAAATTTTTCGGCATCTTCCTCTGCTTTTCTGTCACTGTTTCTAATTCCATGTCCCCTTTTGATCCGTGCAAGCCATGCTAAATCATGACCTAGTTTAATTGCAACAGATGGATGTTTTATCTCACCATCCTCTTCAACTGCATAGCCATCTGACTCACTGTGGCCTGCTAGTTCTTCAACTCCCTGAATAACTACATCAAATAGGGATGGAGTTATGAAGTCAGACATTGTGATTCCTCCAGTTGGACATATCTTACGTAGCCTTTGAAGCAGTCTCGCTACGCACCTCATTTTTTGGGCAGACAAACGTTTCCTATCCTTTTGATTTTTCAGTACCTGCTTCCCAAACTCTTGGATTAGAGGATCATTCTTTAGCACAAGAAAAATTTCATCCCTGTTCATTGTAACAAGCACAGTTTTCTGAAGCATCTTATATGCACTGGAACTTGTACACCAACTTGTGAGAATGTCACTCTCCATCTGGAGAAATTTTTTCATAGTGACAGATTCTTCACTTAAGAACTCTTTACTCTTTCTAGCCACACACCTGTATTTGGCATGTCTCCATAGGTCGTCTTTGAATGTGTATCCAAGACATTGTGGACAAGGCCCATAGTCTTCAGGGCAGTTTTCTTCGTTAATGCCTGGTCTACGAAGAAGAATGAGTTCTCCACTTTCAGTATGATTAACTTTTTCATTTTGGTAAAAGTTACCTCTGTGGCGAAGTAGGTCCAGCTGTTCTTTTCTCTCCCTTGATTTTGCAGGAATAGCAAGAATTTTGGAAACTTCCATTTCATTTGTAATGACGCCCAATCATCACAGTTATGAGTTTCTGACAGTACAAGCATGCATTTACTTTGCTGTATGATCGAACAAAGGCTCCAGCTTTTTTCTTTTTCTCATAGTGTTGAATGCGAACACCAGATACCTCTGCCATGGAATTTATCTTGTAATCACCTTTATTGCTGCTAATGTCACCATGGTCACGGGTGCTATCATCAATATGTAATGACTCTGACGAGTCGGAATGATAATCATCTTCAGAACTTGGCACATAGTTAGGGTCGTTAGTTGTGCAAGGATCTTCTAGAATACCAGGACAATGTTCTTGGTCACCTGTATCTGGCTCAGACTCTGATACTGAATTTATTTCAGCATTACTAGGGATCATGCTGGGCTCATTTGTGTTCAAAGCTACATGCTTGTAGTTTTGAAATATTGTACTGAATCTCCTGCCAGAGGGTTGAGATGATGGTAGTGGTTGTACTGTAGATTTGTATAAGGATGAATCTTGATCAACAGGGAATCCCTCCAAAATGGCCATCATTAACTGTGTAGCTGATGTTGGTTGTTTACTATCTTCCATCAATGCAGGGGCTGTTACTTTGTGTATTTCTGATGAAGAAATGGATGTGGCCGACAACTGCCCATCATGGCTGTAGTTTTTAACAGCCTTGTTGACTTCATCAAAAGTGACTTGTAACTTCACATCACTGCTGACATAGTCATTTGTCATAGGATCAGAGGTATTGTCTTCATCAGGATAAGTGACGTATAACTGTACATCACTGCTGACACAGTCATTTGTCATAAGATCTGAGACACAGACTTCATCTGGACAAGGGACGTATAACTGCACATCATTGCTGACATAGTCATTTGTCATAGGATCATAGGCAGAGTCTAATTCATCAGGGCAAGAGACCAAACACTGTTCTTCACTGCTGACATAATCAATTCTCCCAGGATCAGAAGTAGAGGCATAATTATCAGGACAAGGGACCAATAACTGCCGTTCACTGCTCACACAATCACTTCTCCCAGGATCAGAAGTAGTGGTGGGTTCATCAGGACAAGGGACCAAACACAGCCGTTTACTGCTCACACAATTACTTTTAACAGCATCAGAGGCAGAGTCTTCATCAGAACAAGAGACCAAACACTGCATATCATTGCTGACACAATCACTTCTCCCAGGGTCAGAAGTAGACGCTTCATCAAGACAAGGGACCAACTGCTGTTCGCAGCCACTTTTCCCAGAATCAGAAGCATCATGACATGGGACCAAACACTGTTGTTCAATGCTCACAGAGGCAATTCTCCCAGGATCAGAGGCAGAGACTTTGTCAGGACAAGAAATCAAGTCATTTCTCCCAGGAACAGAAGTAGAGGCTTCATCAGGACAAGGGACCAAACACTGTTGTTCAAAGCCGACACATCCATTTCTCCCAGGATCAGAGGCACAGTCTTTGTCAGGACAAGGGACCAAACACTGCTGTTCACTGCTCACATAGTCACTTCTCCCAGGATCTGAAGTAGAGGCTTCATCAGGACAAGGGACCAACAATTGCTGTTTACTGCTGACACAGTCACTAATTCTCCCAAGATCAGAAGTAGAGGCTTCAGGACAAGGAACCAAACACTGCCATTCACTGCTGACACAGTCACTTCTCCCAGGATCAGAGGCAGAGTGTTCATCAGGACAAGGGACCAAACACTGTTGTTCACTACTAACAGAATCAGAGGCAGAAACTTTGTCAGGACAAGGGACCAACAACTCCCGTTTACTGCTGACACAGTTAATAATTCTCTCAGGATCAGAAGTAGATGCTTCATCATCAGGACAAGGGACCAAACACTGCCCTTCACTGCTGATACTGTTTTTCTTTACAGTGTCAGAGGCAGTTGCTTCATTACAGAATGTTATTAACATCTGACCAGCACCCATTTTCTCCTCATGGTTGTCCATCAAGAACTTGTCTTCAACTTGCACTTGTGACTGAGAATCCATTCTTCTCCAAGGCACTGACTTATCCCCGTAATCATAGGTTATCTCTTCTTCAGGACAGATGTCTCTTTTAGCAAACAGACATATGTGTGGTTTTCCATCAAACACAAGTTTTTTAGTAATGGCTGTTGGATTGATATGGTCATCGTTCACAAGTCTTCCCATGCGTCCATCATGAATGGTTGCATCAAATTAGCTAAAAGGTTTTGATGAAAAGAAAAAGAAAAGGTAATCATAAGGTGGAAGAAAAGTGAGAATAAATCAAACCTCCTAACTTTACAAAGCAAAGTTACAAGATTTGACATGCAAACCGGAAGTTGAAGTAAAAAAAACTATTATGAATCACTATAATGGGGTCTGGAGGCAACGTGGTAGGGAATTTGAACATGGTTTCAGTGTATGAAATCTTCTTTGACATCAAAAATATGTTTAGTGATGTCATCATGATACTAGCTCAAAGCAGAAACTTACATTAGGTCGAAAAAATATTTATCTATCTCCAGAACCGTAATGTGGAATTTATTTAAATCTGTTTCTATTTTATAAAATATTTATTACTATTGAAATGATTATAATACATAAGAATTTTCATTAACTGAAATTAAATAAATCAGAAGTTATTGCCACTTTATTTGGAACTGCGTGGCAAATTCAACCCTAACGTCCAAATTATCGCTTTTATGCATCTTTTATAGAAATGAAATAGAGTGTATAGCCGTTATTTCACATCGCGGGGATATCCCCGCTAGGTATGGAACGCCAAAGAGGCATATACACTGGTTATTGAATCGGTTGGTTTCTGACATCGATTGATAAATTTTAAAAGGACTTAACTTAGACCTTAACAGATAGATGTACCTGAAATTGTGATGTCATGATGACATCATCTGATATCAAATTACACTACATCAAAATAATATTTCAAAAATTCATATATCGAGAACCACAAAAGGTAAATGTTCAATCTTGTACCATTTCTTTCATTATTTAATAGATGTTAAAATTGTTAACAAGTTACGCACCAATATGACCCAATTTGACCTTTCCTTCCTGCCAGAACCAGAAGTTCAAGTTAAGAAAACTATTTGTCTGCACTACAATAATGCAGACATATTAACCAACTCGACCAACGAGATTACAATCTCTTACTTTCATGTTTGTATTCATTCAGAAAAGAACAGGGGAGGGGGAGCCAGCCAACCATGTTACTCCCACCCCCAGCCCCTTTCATATCTCGCCATCAGTTGGACTATCAACGTCAAAATAGGCATGTGTTTATAATTTTATAACAAGATAATTTTATGAACTCTGTTTTGTATACATAATTGAACCTGTTAAAATGCATTTCCAAAAATCTTTTTTGGTGACTTTACTTGTGGATTTGGGTTGCACATGTAATGTGAAAGGTGGCATTTCTGAATATAAATCACTTCTGATCAAAATTCTACAAGATTTTCTAACTATTTTGCTTTTTTTTTATATGGATAAATATATAGAAATTTATCATATTTATATTTATTATGTATTTATATTTATATGTATTATGTACATGTATTGTGTTTTCCTTATATTTCACTTGTTTTTACATACACACAGCAGAACACGCTTCCTTGTTCTGTATTTCTTGGGACATTTTAATACCAGTCATGCGATAGATTTATAGGAGAATGTGCTCCACAGTGAGTGTGGACTGTGTGTGAAACTTGTGACCAGTCATAAATGAACATTATATCATGTGCTCCACAGGGTTGACTCAATGCAGTGAGTGTGGACTGTGTGTGAAACTTGTGACCAGTCATAAATGAACTTTATATCATGTGCTCCACAGGGCTGACTCAATGCATAGTTTAGCACGTATTTTGGCCATGACAAAGCAAATGAGTGCTATATTTCCATTATGAGTTACTGCTTGTATTTACCAAAATCATTCAGAAATATTTCTTAATTTATGAATTCAAAGTAAGAAATTAATAATATACAAAACAATCCATTTTCAGCACCATAATGAGAAAATTTGATGTTGTGCTGGGCCCGTGTGCTAGAGAGCGGGAAACCCATATATTTCCCCTACATATTCGTAATTGTACATTCACCATTTCAAGTACATGACAATATTCCATCTGGGTTTTGAAACTATGGTTTTTAAAATCATGGGTCAAATTTGAATGTGAAAAGCAAAAGTAATGTTAGTTGCAAATTAGTTTTACAACCGATTTAATCACCCTGATTGGCCACGTAAATGACCTGTTGTATTTAACCAAACCCACCCATCATTTCATCCCGCCTACTTATTTATTTAAGTGATTTGGTAAATAAGCATCAACTGTGTGGTGACAGGTGTTGTTCAGAAGGTTGTTAATGGCTAAGTTCGCATGACCATATGTCGACAAACGACTGATATTGAGCGTGAATACCAGGCAATTTCATCTCGTCGTTCCCAAATTGTCAATGTGTGAATTTTGGAATTCCCCATGATCACGCAAGGGTACAAATCCCCACATGCACAGTTGTATTACATCACAGTTCTCGCTCATGAAGTGCGTCAATCCAATTAGCTGCAGTAACAACTATAGCCCATAGAAAAAAAGATAGTGATTTATTAAATGTGTAAACTTTCCTTTCCAAACAAATTTTTTAAATTCAAGCTTCAAATCAGTGAAAAAGATTAATTCAATAATGATTTTCAACAAATGAAACTTGAGCATGTGTTTCACAGAATGAGAGTCATGACGGATGCAGCAAACAAATTGGCATGACGGCAAGTGTCTCCTGGTTGAGCGTGGGAGTTGCGGATGGGTACATTACTGTGGTTATCGGCTGTAAAGCAAAAATCATCACAATAATATTGAATATCGAAATATATTTTTGACGATATATCATGGATCAAAACAATGACATCACTCAAGCATAAATGCAGTGAGTGTGCACTGTGCAGAAAATTTATAGCAAACTTCTCTGGAGTGCCATGGTCGAGCGGTTTAGTGCGTTGGATTTGTGTTCTGATGGCCGAGTCGTCAGAATGTGGGTTCAAATCCCAGCCGCGACTGTGGTGCTTGTGTCCTTGAGCAAGACACTTTACCATAATTGCTTCTCTCCACCCAGGGGTAAATGGGTACCTGTGAGGGCAGATTTGGTTGTTGTGTTTGATTAGCCCATATGGGCTGAAATGGCAGCAATTGAGCTGAATACTCCCCAGGGAGCGGAGATGGTTTCAGGGATGATTTATGAGCCTGATGAGCAGGGGTAATAATGTAATGTGCCTTGAGCACCAGTTTGGTGGATACGTGCGCCATATAAGTCCACATTATTATTATTATTATTATTATTCTCTGATTTTAATACTCACCGTATCACTAGGATGAAAGACATCCGTGTAATTGCTTGAAAATTATGATCACACAGAGCAGGCATCCAATAAAAAGGGTGAAACAAGAACATTGTATTTTTCTAGCAACTTTAAGTTCTTGTTTCAATTTGCAACATGCAATGCAGGTTGGTGGACTATTTACTTCATTTCTTGGAGGTATTTTCCACTCTGACTTATCAAAATGGACAACAGTACTGTCTGTCAATGATGGTAATGCAGTTGAATTAAGTATGTCCGATGAAGCTGTGAAAATTTTTTGAAGAGCAGTAACCACGTATGTTAGCCGCAACAGTGAACTTATGCCTATCATACCAACTAATATCAGTAAAAAAGCAAGGCCTAACGACTACTTTTTAATATCTATGTACAGTGTATACTGACTAGAAAAGAGAAAAATCAACTACCAAATGTGTTGTTCAATATTATAAGGTCAAGTTTGGCTCAACAGGGTTGACTCAATGCAGTGATCGAGTGTGGACTGTGTGAAACTTGTGACCAGTCATAAATGAACATTATATCATGTGCTCCACAAGGCTGACTCAATGCAGTGAGTGTGGACTGTGTGTGAAACTTGTGACCAGTCATAAATGAACATTATATCATGTACGTGCTCCACAGGTTTGACTCAATGCAGTGAGTGTGGACTGTCTGTGAAACTTGTGACCAGTCATAAATGAACATTATATCATGTACGTGCTCCACATAAAATATCCCACATTTCGCCACAAAAATACATAAATTTACACTCACCACAGGTTCCGGAAATAGCCTATGGCTAGCTTAGGGAAAAGCCATGTCGCATGCAATGACACAATATGGAAGAAATAATGGGCAAACAAATCCCGCAAAACTTTCCTTCCATTCTTCCTCAACAAAAAGAAAGAGTTCCGTCCCACTCTCGCAGAGTGTGTGGACACAACACCAAAATAATTATCACTACGCCTACCAAATGATGGAGATAATAAACTAAATATAAAGTAATATACATGTAAATGACACCGTATATTTGTATAAAAGTGACATGTATTATATTTATATAGCAATGTAAGTATTACTTGGTAATAAACAATATCATGAAAACAGGGATCTGCTTTCATCGAGAATGGATTTGAGGTCAAACTCCCAACTGCGTGAAGATCCAAACTTACACATAATGTCATATGCAAATGCACATACAAAGCTAAAAATAGAATGTGTATCCAGGGACAGCGTAAAGGCGCATTCTCCACATAAATAAAACGTTTTCAGGGACTAGTAGAAGCGTGTTTCATTGTTTTCTTATATTGTTTTTAGGTTATAAGAGCACTTCTGTCAATATAATGTTGTGGAAACATAATTTAAATATAAATAATGAGTTGTGCTGGTTCTGAAAATATTAGAACATTTCAATTAGTATTTATCTATCATCATCAGGATAGTCAGATATAATTACACAGTGATTCCACAAAGGACATTTGATTGTAGTTCTAACATCAAGTTTCAAATCATATGTAATAAAATGTGTTATGTTTTGAAACTTTGTTTTGAAACTTGTTTAACTTACTTTGATTTCTGTGTACTGTGTTACTATTCAGGTTTTGCTGGTCGTAGAACACCTTTCCATAGACATTTTTTTATGGTCACCGGTGTATTAACTGGAGGAAGAGATTGCTCTGCTGCCTCTTTCCAGAGATTGACTCTGATCCTTTTTGATGTGTCGTGAGTATCGGCCAAGTCTACCTGGGCAATTCCACCGTGACTGACATTACGTTTTTTTACAAAATTTGAATATCAAATCAGCTCTGATGTCTGAACAATTACAGCCAGCTGAACCATGTTTGGCATGGGGGGTACTAGGACCTGAATACACAATACAAAAAGCGACGCAACCAAAAAATGTCAAACATGTTTTTAAAATTTCTCTTCAAGTTAAAAGTGCTGCAGATCTAAAACCATATGAACATTATAGCTAAAAGGGTAAGTAACGCATGTAGTAAGATGGGAAAAACTCTTCATGAATTTTTCAACCAATATGCAAATTCACCTCCGTGACTGACATTACGCATTAGATTCATAACGCCTGCTAACAGTAACAACAATTTAACACTAAAACGAAAAAATTTCTGTCAACAAGAGAAGTGTCAATTATGCTCTTTTTAAAGGAATAATTATAATTTTAACATGTTTAAAGGTTGGAACATGCATTAAATGTCATGAAATGTATAAAATACAAGCTGAATTCGGGAGGCAGTTTTCATTGAAAGAAAATGGATAGGAAGAGATAGGCGCTCCCCTTTGTAATAAAATAGTCTTTGTCAATAAAATAACAGATGTGTTGCTTTTCACATGCATGAAATAATTGAGAGAAGACAAGACATGTAAACTGCTATTTCAAAATTTTCAAGCATTGTTGTAACTTGTATTTGGATATATGTGCTACAAATATATGCCTACATTTGTTTACACATACTCTCCCATCCTAGCCGGTGAGCAATATTCAACGTGGTCAGGTATAAGATTCTAGTTTTTTTTATTTATTATTTTTTTATTTATTTGCAGTACACCATGCGGTATCCACTATCGCTGAGAAAAATGTATGCGTGTAGTTCAGGAACCGATCATGTATAATATGTACTTAGCGATGGTCTAAGTAGAGGCCACATGATGTACAGCAGACAGAGCACCAACGTTGTCAGATTGTGGTCAGGTTCCAAGAAATTATGTTACCACATTGCTTTTAAACCTACACATAATTTAGGGTTGAACCCCCCCACACACACACACACACCACTTTGTAAATCTATAGCTTGGTGTAGTAGCAGATTAAAAAAAAAGTTTTTACTGTACTAAATAATACATGTACAAGTAAAATACTCCACAAAACAGTCTTGTCCTTCCCATCAAACCAGCACTCTGTATCCGTTCAGTCGATCTACAGTGTATGTAGAAGATCTTTTAAACACGGGAGAGATGTTATAGTTTGTGTGTTTAAGTTGATTCGTGATGGGTTGACAACATTACACTTATCTGTACTTTCTTAAAAGTCATCAAAAACTGGTGCTTCCAACTTTCTTCTTATTTTGTCTCTGGTGTAGTGTATTTTGTCCTCTCTCAGTGGCCACTTCCAGTATGCACCAGCCCTAACCATGACTGACACTTCAAAGTTGTCATTTGGACACACAGCTTTGACTATCCCAGGGAAGAGCTCACCCTCATAATCCACAACACACCAGTCATTGACTGCAATTGTATTGACACCATCTTCCACAACTTTCTCTGTGGGCAGGGAAGCAGCATCCTTTGTCAGGAGAAAAGTATGAATGTCTCCATCTATTATTCTGATGTGATGTGAACTTGGAATTCAAGTTCTGGTGTTAGCAACATAATGTGGGTTCGAATCACGGCCGTGACACTTGTGTCCTTGAGCAAGACACTTAATCATAATTGCTTCTCTCCACCCAGGGGTTAAATGGGTACCTGTGAAGGCAGAGTTGGTTTGCTCTATATGCGCTAGAAATGGCAGCAATTGAGCTGTATACTCCCCAGGGAGCTGAGATGGTTTCAGGAATGATTTATGAGCCTTATGAGCCTTATGAGCAGGGATAATAATATAATGCGCCTTGAGCACCACTTAGTTGGTGGATACGTGCGCTATATAAATCCACATATTATTATTATTATTATACATCAGGAGCATTTGTGAATACTTCACTGATGTTCAGTGACTTGTTTCTTCTGTCTATGTCTGATGAAGTCATTTCAATGACCACTACATTAGAAGTAAGCTTCACTGCATCAGTGAAGGAGGCTGCATCAGTCACCAAAGCACGTCTGTTTTTCACTGCCATCCATGCTTGTCTTTTGACGCTACCACCAATTCCGTCTACTGGTCCCTTACCATGTGATGTTGCGAAGAAATTCCATAGTAGGGTGACATCATGCTTCTTCTCAAGAACGGGGATACTGGCTGCGATGTATCTGTTCTTGAATTGCGATGCAGGTCCATCGGACCAGATGGATACTTCACTGCACCGCGAAGGAATACCTTCTAACAAAATATCAACATATGCAATGATTGTGTCTTTACTATGAGTTAAATTGTCAGATGCGATGACTTTAGGGTGCAATTTACCATCAAACCAAATAGCTGCCGTAAATAGACTGACTTGACTCTGTTGCCAGTGTGCGCTTTGGATTTCGTCTTGGTGTTGGCAAGTATAATTCTCCGAGAAATCAACTTGTATGAGGGCCGTTGTTGTTTGACTTTCCGCAGCTTTTCTTTATTCTTGATACGTCGCAGCTTGTTGCCTTTTCACATAGCAATGCTCAAGAAATTGTGGAAGAATTGAGCAGAGATACACTTGGAGGTCATGTGTTGTTCCTCTTCGATCATTTTGGAGATTTTGCCAATTTCAACCTTTTTCCAAGCATACCATGTTGTCATCGCGACTTCTTCTGATGGGAACAACTGGTTGAAGATGGATCCATCCTTGCAAGTGTCATATTCATTGACCCAACAACTTCTGCAAGGAGGTTGACATAGGAATCTCTCAGGAAGGTCATGAGAGTAGCTTGGGAAAAACAGGACATATTTTGTGAAGGGCATCTACCCTAAAATGAAATTCTCGTGATATTTGCAAAGGCACACATTGTGGTGAAGCTTACTGCAGAGTAGTACATGCTTCGGTCTGAGCTCAGCAAACTTGCTTTTTCCAACTTTTACATGTGGATATTCTTTGACGAATAGGGCATACACCTCCTTAATGGAATAGGTCAAGTGTCGAACTTGTTGTCTGGCTTTAGTACCGTCATCTTTGCGAATTGTCACAAAATATCGTCTTCCTGGAGCTTGCCGACTTATGTCATCTCTCTCGTAGAAAGATCTCACAAAGTCAGATGTTTCATCCCTGATGGAAGTCGTGTTTCCCACCATTGGTGATACAGATGGAGATGACTGTGCTTCCATAAACCTCCTATGAATTAAAGCACGGCACACAGCCTTTTGCCTTCTTGGCAATACTCTGTTCAGAGCTCGATTTACTCTGCTTACTGCCTTTCCAAAGGCTTTTGCACTATTGAATGGTGACTTTGAAGGAGTTGGATCAGATGATTGTGCTGCTCTGTGCTTCTTCAGATTGCGACACCTTGAAACCCTCTCTCGATTTTGACATCTCTCTGTCCATAGTTTCTTCTGACCAGCCTTAGATAGCTTCTCCTCTTTTTCTCTTTTTCTTGACCTACTTTTCCTTTGTTCCTCTGCATTTCTTTTCTTGTATGCCTCATACAATCCCCTTTCTCTACATTTTTTTCCTGCACTCAGCCTGTACGTCTCTCTGCAGCACTGTCTTTGGCATCCTCCTTACACTCTAGTAAAACCTCTGTAGTGTGAGACTCAGTCTAATAATTAAGCCCTATTTAAAAAGAAAAAGATTGTCAAAAATTACTTTTACTTCAATCAAATGAAAATATTCATGTTGAATAATGTGCTTTAAATGGGGTACATTTCACAAAAAACTTCATATGTTATTCACTTACCTGTATAAGATGGATGATGGTGGATTAAAAATACAAATTATGATGGATCCAAGAGCATTGTTTCAGGATTATATGAGCTTCATTAAGTTGAATTGTGGGTAATAGACAAGTTATCAATCCATCAACTGTTGAAAATTTCTTCCATTGACTTATGTAATAACGTGACTGACATTACAATATCGTGACTGACATTACGCGTGACTGACATTACACTTTTGTTCAATTGACCAAATCTTTAAATAACAATTATTTGCCCACTTGATAACATTATTGCCCAACCCAGACCCCATACTAAGAAAATAATAAAGGGCAGATTTTAATTACTATCCTGTATGCTTTATGGGAAAAATCATCGTTTTTTGTGACTGACATTACACTAAGCCTAAGCGTTATTTTGACGGCACATCCTGGGTACCTAACATTAATTTCATATAAATAAAAGTTATTTTCCTAAAAATAGACACTGAGAGTTGTTATTTTAACACAAAAATAAATTAAATATCATTAGATTAATGAAAAATATCAAAAGAAATAAGTTTTGTGTTCTTACCTACGATTGGTAGCATAAACATAGTGTCAACTTCAGAGTGCTGTAATTCACAAAATAATTGGTCTAGAAAAAAAAAACATTTTCATTTCTAGAAACTGCAGAATATACCCTATTAATTTTGCAAAAGATATTTGTGAAAAAAGCATTTAGAAATTTTTACCCTCATGTCGCACTTTGCGTGAATTGCCCACCTGTTTTCTTTTGCATTTGGAGTGGTCTTGATGGTTGATACCTGTGAATAAATTAGATTATTTGTAATTAAACATAAACGTGTTGAGCTTTTTACAATGCATACAAGTAATATGAACTTTAAAATTCCAAGTAATTTGTTTGGAGTACCAATAAAAGTAGTATTGTAACATATGAATACATGTTGAGCCCTTGTCACCAGCAACGGAACTAGGGTAACATTTAAGTGGGCACATGGGAGTGCAACATTTTTTCTAGGTTGGGGGGGAACTTGTGGCAAATTAAAACGGTAGTTTCCGATTGCATTTTTCTTAAACAAGACCCTTTTCAGTGCTCTTGTTATGCCATTTACTATTTTGTATAAGATAATCTGATGTGGATGTTAAAACAAAAGCATAGCTCAATTGAGGAACAGTTGATCAACGTTGACAATTTGATGGTTTTGGGGAAAGTAAAACTTGTGGTAAAGGAGTGAGACACAAATATTTTCTGTAAAAAAGTACAACTCTTTATTAAATATATAGAACACTGTATTAAATAACTTACAAAATAAATAAAAAAGTGGGTCTTTCCACACTAATGGGTACATATGATAACTATTGGAGTGTGACATGGGAGGGTCAAATAAAGGCAACTATTTTGTCCTAATCTATTCCTGAACATTCCTTAGCATTTAATGATTGTGCATTTAATGATTTAGCATTTAATGATTGTGGTAACGTATCATACAGCGTATGAAGGAGACGTGTTATCAGCTGACAATCTCGGTACATTGAGCAAAGAACTCGTTAAAGATGCTGCAGATGATTTTTACTAGCAAGTCGGATACGAGACCATTGAGAGAGAAAACAATAAATTCGAGTACAATAACTCGAAAATTTATTTTATAAAAGACAATACATTAATCTCGTTAAGTAACGAAAAAGAAAAGGGAATTTTTTTAGCTATATCTACTCTCAAACAAAGGTACGGCTCGGATTTTATCCGAGCCGATCTAGGTATAGTTGATTATGTTGCCAAGATCTCGAAAAAGGCTCGTGCGGCGTTACAAACACCCGTTAGTAATCTCGATGAAATAACTGTTGAAAGCATTCCGATGCAAGATTTACCGCAAGTTGCGACAAATGTAAACATTTTCGATTCTTCCAGACGAAGAATCGCGAGCGGATGGACTCCATTGCGAGAACTGTTGGGTCTCGATAAAGCCTTTGCAAACGACCTGAGGTGAACTCGTAAATAATTTAGCCAAATTGAGCATACCCGACAAAGAAATCTCCACTCTTCAAAAATTACTCGTTGACGCGACAGAGAAACGAAAAGATGAGTTGTCTGTAGAAATTCGTAAACAGCTGGGAGAAAAACAAGATGAAAGAATAGCGAGATTAGAGGTTGCTAGAATGAATGAACGCGTTCTTCGTAGTCAAATCAATAGAACAAGGCGTAACGATAGTCAGTATATTAGCAGCAGTTGGTCTCGCGATCAGTACCATCGCCGCTTCGATCGTAGCGAGCGTAAAACCGATTCCAACGCCACCTTTGCCACCTACGCATACACCAAGTGGCGGTACCTTAAAAGACTGGATACAAAAAACTCTGAAAAATCTATCGAATCTACTAAAGAAACTTGGATTAAAAGCCTTAGATTCTCTACCGGGTATCATCGGCGGAGTATTGAGTTGGTTATTGACAAAACTTTCAGGAGCGGTAGGATGGTTGGCGGAACATGTGTAGCTATTCGTGAGTGGAGTTGGGGCCATGGTTTTATTTTATCTACAGGGTCATCGTTGAATAAACTCGTAAATAATTACACCTAACCCAACAGCAATCGCGAGACCAAATATCAGAGAAAAAAATTCATCTTGGTGAGCATCATCCATCGCGAGGTTGAGTTAAGTATAAATCTTCTCCGAATAGAAGATTGCAAATCTACCAGAGAATCGATGGAAGCATCGAGTATGTTTAAGAATTCTCTTTTTGCATCTAAACCGGTACCAGTTTTATTAGCTTGAGCTCCTAGCACTGCGTAAACGTACGTTCTTATAGAGTCGTTGATTAGTTATATACCAATATCCAATCCCGACGCGAGTATAAATTTAACCCAAGCTTGCTCAGTCTGGGGAGATTGTGAAATGTAGGCGACTGTATACGTCGATGGATGATCTCCAAAGCCCATCTTTGTAGCGTCTGAATAATCACTCACGTTAGAAAACGGAACATGCAGGCTTGAATTATCGTAGTCTCTTCCCAGGCACAGGAATGTAACCGTTGTCGTAATAATAGGCTATTCCCAATCCTCTCTTCTTGTTGTTTCAACAGATACCGGCGAGACGTGAAAGTCTCTACATATTTTATTATATGCGCCAATGTCTATATTGTTTTCAAACGCGCTCCAAAAATTTTGAAAAGATGCGGACAGCTCATTTCTTTGAGCAACGTTCAATTTGATAATAGACGTGAAATTTGAAGAAACTACTAATCATCGGATTCGAATGGAGCAAATGTTCGTAACTCACTCCACAACCCGTTGTACTACACCACGTTACAAAATTCATTTGATTCTGATAAAACTTTAGCGGATACGAATTCCAGCTACTTACAATCTCATCGCTATTGACGTGAGGCAGCTTGTACTTGCTAAAAGGATCGGCGAGTTCTACTTCTAAACATTCTTTTTCTGTTACGTAAATCTTTTGAATAGACAAGTCGCTGGAAAAAATTATTCCAGCTTTAAAATTTCCAGATTGTCGATACCGCTTTGATATATTACTCTAAAATGCTAAAGGAAGCGTCATTTTATTATAATCTAACATTATTTTATCTATTTGATTATAATAAAATGCATCATAGGATTGAAATTAAAAAATTTAGCAAGCCCGTCGTATTAGATAATGCAATCGATAATTGATAATCGATAAATAAAATAAAAAAATAATTGTAAAATAGTATGGCAGAAGGAGAATACGATGATTTTGATCAGCTAGCGGAAAACGCCCAAGACGACGCCGATGGCGAAGAAATTGAGATGGAAGATTTACCGCAGCAGCCGGTGACGTATCATACCGCGCATAAAGGAGACATGTTATCCGCAGGAGATCTCGGTACATTGAGCAGAGAACTCGTTAAAGATGTTGTGGATGATTTTTACGAAAAAGCCGGGTATCCAAACGCTGCGAGAGAATACAATAAATTCGAGTACAAAAGTTCGGTCCTTTATTTTATAAAACAAGATGGAACAAGAATCCCGTTAAATAGCGTGAAAGAAAAGGGGAAATTTTTAGCCATAATAACTACTCTCAAACAAAGGTGTTTCGGCGAGTTTTGTTTATTATGAACTGTCTCTTGAGGGCGCTATACCTGGCGACCGTTTTCCGATAAATGCATCAGAAACTGTACATATCGATAGTTTTACCGGGTAGAAGGTTAGCTAAACTACTAAATTTTGTACTGATACTGCTTAGAGTTACTGATCGGCCTTTAGGGGGATTACCGTTTTGCATTAACTGAACTGTATGCTGTTTACTGGACTGAACTATTGTTGCTGAACTGTTACTTATCTGCTAGTTGTATCCGGTCACAGTAGTAAGTTAATGTTTCCGTTTAAAAATAATGTAAAAGCTTTCTGGAAGACTTTAAGAAATCATTTCTAAGTTGCTTTTCACTTGATTCAGATGTTTGGACTGTAATAATCTTTCTGTTTACACGTGTTAAGACTGTTATTTAGCAGTAATCTGAGATATGGAATGTACACTCATACATGTACTTGGTTTTTGTTTGGTTTATTACAGAATTGAATGCTGATTTATTATTAAAATCTTCATACATTAAGACCGGGTGCGACTCCATTCTTAAATCCTCTGGCCTTCCACAATTCAATTTACTATTCCAGTATATTGAGGCCAAGATGGATGAAAAGAAAGCGAAACGATGAACCAGCAAGACGAGATTTACTCGACAAAGGAAAGTGTTTGAACAACACATAAAGCAAGATTCTTCCATAGAAGAACTCACATGAAGAATTCCGGAAATTTGAGGTTTCCTTCATGGAATTGCAGAACAGACACGATGAGTATTGCGAGATAATAGAAGATGGCGATGAATATGAGCAGGAGGGAAGAATACATTCAGACCCTGTATGGATGACTTCATGCAGATAAAGCTGAAACTGAACCAGTTAAGAAAATCTCAACCGGTCAAGTCGGCTGAAGATCCGCCTCGCAAAAAAGTGTTGCTGTACCAACTGACCATGATGCATCCCAAAGTACTGACTGCAATACGCAACCAGAAAGCAGCACTGCTGAACTGCAAGCTGAGCAGTCACCTTCCTCACCGAAACCAGCGTCTGCTGAAGTAGAGCAGCAGCAGACACCAAAAACCAGTACTGCTTCATGCAAGTTGAGACCGAGGTTGAGAGACCCAAAGATGCCAACATTCAATGGAGATGTCAGGGATTATCACACATTCAAAGATGACTTCAAGCACATGATAGATCCGATGTACAATCCGAGAGATGCTGTCTCTATTCTGCGGAACAGTTTAACTGGCAAGCCACTGGAGTTGCTGAAGGGTATTGGAACTGATTATAGTGCATGCTGGGAGTACTTGGACATGTACTATGGTGATCCAAGGGTCATTTCAGACAGTGGCACAGGATCTGACCAAGTTTAAAGCGCTTAGCAATGGAGAAGATGGGCGCTTTTGTGAGTGTGTTCAACTTGTTAGGTGCAGCTTCAATGTCCTGAAACAAGTAGGAAAGGAATCAGACATGAATAATAATCACATGTTGGCCATGATCGAGAAGAAACTTACTCCAGATGACAGGAAAGTATATGCCCGCATTGAACAGCAGAGCAGGAA
>CM055816.1:101660887-101678115 GCA_029582265.1 Zoroaster sp. YZ-2022 | reverse complement strand
AAGTAACTTAGGCTAATTTCAGGGATACAAGGATTTGATAAGTTTTGTTGTAGGCCTATTATTATTTCAGATTTTACAGTGTGGGTTAGGGAATATATTTTGATAAACAGATTTGAATTACTGTAAAGTGTTTTTTCCGAATCCAATACAAAAATTATCAATAACATACAACCTTCTGCATTCTAGAGCTGCTGATGTCTCAGTCGTTAGACCACCAATCCCTTCCAGGGACAAGATCCAATTTCAAATCTTGTAACCATAGCATCTGGCACCTCAAATGATTTACATGAAAATGTTTACACTTTGCTTCACCAGTGTTTGGTGATGAAGCACTGCACACACTTAGCATTCAAAGGACTTACATCATTATGTTCTTTATCCATGATGCAATACCGACTAAAAACATTTCTACTTTGTTTGCAATACCAGCTGCTCATTGCAAGAATTTAAACTGGGTTCACATCACTGGGCGAGCTTGATGATCTATAGCGCTAAAGGTTAGGTAGAGGGTTTAAATACACGCAAGGTATAGACTGTTTTTGGCAGGACTCGGAAAGCAAAGCACTGTGTGAGACAACAAGTTAAATACCATGTAAAAATACATCATTTAAAGTGTGGGGTAATTTTAAAGGTATGATACAGGATTTGTAATGACTTATTTTATTGAAACGCTAATGAAATAGTTTTCTTACTTTTTAAAAACGTTATCCGGAGGTTGCAGGTTCAAATCCCGCCTTAGTCAATTTCTTTGTTCACACTAAAATGATAAAAATTTGTACCCAGTCAGTTTCCCTTATTTATTATATGATTTTAAAACGTAATACCAAGAAACGTTGCCATTGGAAGTACTCTGAGATGGGAGAAATGTCTTCCATACATTCACTGTCTTTTTCAATTGGCCCAATCAAAATAAGATTCTGACTATACACAAAATCCCTTACAAAACATTAAACTATTATTCTGTGTTGTTTATGTCAGACATTTCCACCTTTATTAGATGCAATTTGCACAGGTTGGCATTATAAGGAATTGTTGAAAACAGCAGGATATGAATGAATACTCTCAGCCTCATTCAGATTCAAAACCACTTGTATCATACCTTAAAATATATAATGTAGTAATCGTACATGTATACAAGTACATGTCTGTATGTATATAATAGCAAAAAATCAGTACAATGTAAATCATTTACCAATACCACATTCTTATATCCAAAATTGCACAGGTGTTAACATTGAAAAATTGTGGAAAGAACAGTCAAAATACTTTTGTTCACCTGAAGAGGCACTTTCATAATTTCAGAAAACATGAGTGATGACGATAGAGATACCGTTGACCTTGAAATCCTAACAGAGTACATCTCGAAAGCAGTGGGAGCTCTTTCAACAAAGATTAATGATATTCTGGACAAAGTGCTTGAACTGGGAGTAGAAAAACCCTCGGATTTTCAATTAGTCAATGAGGATGACCTTGATGGCATTGGGCTAAAGAAAATTCAAATTAGGAAACTCTTAAAAAGCTTTGAGGCAGCCCGTCAGGCAGGTAAGTTTTTAAAGATTTTATTTTATTGTGTAAAATGAGTTTTTGGTGCTGTCATTATAAATGTGTTCATGTAAACCACAGTGGGATGGCCTGTAGGTATTTTTAAGTTCTCAAAGCAAAGAAAATTTAACGAATGCTAAAAGACTGCTGGCCCCACTTTGGTCAGCCTGTGCAGTTGTTAGTAAGAAATAAAATTTATCTCTGCAAGACCAACGACTTGGGGAAACCCTGCACAGCGCAGAGCAATGACACAATTTGCCCCCTTCCAGCTACCAGCAGCCCCACAGCCAGGACAGCTAAATCTTCCACAACCAGCCTTCCAGCACCCCCAGCCAGCCCATCAACACCTAGCGCCACAACATCCAGATATCCAACACCAACAGCCACCACCCCAGCCCCCGCAAGCCCCACAACAAGCCCTTCAACCTTTAGCGCCACAACAGCCAGCACCTCAGCCACCCCAGCCAGATATCCAACACCAACAGCCACCACCCCAGCCCCAACAGCCACCACCCCAGCCCCCGCAAGCCCCACAACAAGTCCTTCAACCCTTAGCGCCACAACAGCCAGCACACCATCCCTAAGCAGGCCCACGGCATGATGTCCAGCCACCAGTGGGCGAAGACATTCCCCTCCCCATTGGCGAACTTGGAAGGCAACAGTTGCATATGATAATCCGTGAAAGCCACGTTGCTTTTAATAACTATGTCCGAACATTTTACCGCAAATTACGCGAGATTTCCAACGCTTTATGCGAGAGTTCACCGCATACATGCGAATGCAACAAGGAGACCTTCAACGACAGGATAGACCCCCACCACAGCAAGATGATAACCATCAAGAGTAGCCTACCCATTTCAGTCTGCCTTTAATCATGTCATGAGTTGATTTATTATAACAAGTATTCTTTAAACCAATGGTCTGGTGTACACCTTTTGCCGTTTTAATACCGAAAAGAAATAGAACTTACGGTAATATTCCTAATATTAAATCATTATGACCCCGTGTGTTTTAATAAATTTGTTATGATAAATAGAGAAAATAATTGTTTCGCAAACTGTTTTATTTCTGATTTTACTAACAGTGTTTTTATTTACACCTACGTCAATAAACCTCACAACATGAGTGAAAAGAAAAAATAATGCAATAAGCAATGTACCATTTTTTAATTTTATTTAAATCATGCAAACAAACTTGCTGGAAATTGCTTTATTTCTGAATACTCCCTTACTTTGCTACATCAAAACAACACAATATTACATTTCTGCAATTTTCCACTCCAGTTTTAAGAACAATTCTGTGTTGTTACAGTATGTACCTTAAAAGTAAGTGAAAATTTGAGCTCAATCCGGCATCAGAGTCACAGAGAAAACGGAGAAAAATCATGGCAGTTTTTTAGCAACTCATGAGCAGTTTGTGCTGTGTAACAGATTGTTTTAATTTAGATTGCAGCAATCGAAATTCGTGCTGGTCTTCAACGGTATTTCATACAGAAATATTTCTCTGTAGATTGGTGCTGTTATAAACTTTATAATCATGAAAATTTCTGATTGAAACCGAACAATTTGATTTTTCGATAATTAACAATCATGTACATGTCTTTAATATATGCCTCTGTTTGTGGTTAAAGTAAATTAATGAATATTTTCTGCTATTGTCGCTGGGCAAGGAAGGCACAGAGCTCTGCCACAATGGGCATCAGCCACCTTGTATGTCGGTAGACACCCTTCACTGCTCGATACGTCTTAAAGAAGGCCATGACATGTTCAACGTAGATTCTGCATCTCGAAAGTTCCTCATTGAAAACGCCCATTACCATTCGCTCATCAACATCTGCCACATTTCGGATTTGGTCCCTTCGATATTTTGTTAGAACTGGATATCTGTTGGCAAAGCAGTTATCCCCAAGAAGACATGTCTCATCGGGAAAGTCCAAATCAAGATCAGGGCCAATGGAGGGCATGAGATGGTACTGACCGGCATCGTTCTGATGTCCAAGAAAACCACTCTTCACATAGCGGATATTTTTCCTGTTGTCAATTAGAATCTGGAAGTGTAATGACAATGACAATGATGAGGGGGAGGGGAGGGGAAGTACTTCGAAAGTTTTAAAATTTTTACCTGAGTACTCATGCAGTGATACCGTGCATATCCGCTGTAAAATTGCTCTTGGTTTTCTGTTTGTGGGCGTTGTATTTCATGTAAAGTTCCATCGATGGCCCCCACAGCATTTGGAAAGAGCCCACCGCCCTCTCATAGCGAGCCATTCTTCCGTACTTGGCCAAGAAATGTTTGACTTAAAATAATACCAAAGCAAAGTGATGATTGAATAAATGTCTCTGGTGACAGCTGCCTCATCCATATTGAACAATGACGAGAGTACATCATATGTTGGGTACTGACGAAGCCATATCATAGCCATAAGAATTCTATTCACTGCGCGATGACGATGGCTCCGTCCTGGTCCCTGATTTGTAATGAAAGGTTGTAGATCATGGGTTATCATCAGCATGGACTCTGGAGTTTCTCCTGTTAATAGACGGAACAACCTAGGCGGATCTCTTACCAGATCTTCAAACAGGTTTCTTGGATTAAGTTGCACATTTCCGACCAGATCAGGAAACAGAAGAGTATGTAGCCTTGGGTTAGGTGCAGGTAATTCAAAGATGCATGTACACAAACATCCATGAAACAAACTTGCAAACGCATTCCAAAAAGAGGCAAGCTCCTCGCCGACTATGGTATCAAATGGGGGAACACTTATCAACATCAGAAAATGATACGAAAGTGAGATAAATGACATGAAAACGGAGTGAATGTGGTTTGGGGTCAATGTAAACCTGGAAGAAAAAATCTAAATGCTATGGCAATGCAGATCTAATTATATAATTTATACTATGTGTAATTATTTCATTTGTCTAGTATATTCCATTTCTCGTGAGAAAATATTTCACCATTAAGTTATTTTATCGTATTATTTAATATTACTTAATTTATCAGTTTATCAGTTTATGGGAAAGTGGATCACCATTCAATGGAGGAAGGAGCGAAATCGCACTCCCAAGGTGAAACCTACATTTGCATATTCTTCCCCGTGCTGAAAGCCACACAACCCGTCCTGCATTCAAATGCATTCCTTTACGCGCTCGAACCAATAGGTGCACGTTGTAGCTATGCGCTTGTTATGGTTAGAGGCAGTGGACCGGTACGACATTCTTACCGTGCGCATGCCCTCAGAAGAGAATGATAGCGGTTCGTTTTCCAAATTTGGGAAAAGACGACGTCATCGTTCCAGGTACGGCCAGATTGGCTTTTAACATTACTCTAGAATCTGAAGATGATACCAGAACGATCGTACATAATATAGGAAGAGCCAACGTAAAAAAAATATTTCCATTAAAATTGAAGGAAATGAAGTGTATTCTTTAGACGATGCGGATAATTGGTTGACGAAAGACCAACTCCAAAATCTAGCGTATCAAGGAATCAAATATTCTAATATAACTAGATTAAGAGTAGGCGCCAGCGATGGTGTCCCGACAACCAACGGAGGAAAAGACAAGGCCGTCGCGGATACCTTTAAAAATAGATTTTGCATTCCACTCGACTTTGAACTATTGACCGATCATCAACCGTATTATCAAGCCGGGCTGGCTGATCGGTTGAGTTATGAACTCACGTTTAATAAATATTCAAAAGTTATAAAAAGCACGGACGACGCTAGCAAATATATCATAAGCGGAATTTCTCTAGAATACGAGGTTGCTACCAATCCGCAACTCGCTCAAATGATTAAAAATCAATATAGCGAAGTAGTATGTGTGCCGCAAATCAGTCCTCTTTGTGGAGGTGTGCAGTTTGTGTGGTGGAGGGAGTAGTGCGCATGCGCAGCATGCATTTGATGAGTATGACGTAGGTATGACGTAATGACTAAAAATGAGTATGGCGTCATAGCATGACGTCATGCTAAGTGCGCGTGCGCGTATTAGCGACGCGTGATTTCGGGCAAATTGAGACACGTCTGGAGCGATGACGTCATCAGACATACAACGATCGAACAACAGCGACTTACCGTTGATTGATTGATTTTTTATGACGTCATCATGACGTCATGCCAGTTTTGAATGACGGTATCACTCAAAGTAAGTAAAATTATGCCATTATTCATGTGATTTGTGACAGTAGATAAATTCCGGCAAGTCAAGACAAGTTTTGAACGACGGCATCACCCAAAATAAACGAATTGACGTCATGATGACGTCATGATGCCGTCATATTCAAAAACAAATAATTAAATTTGATAGAGTATCTAGAGTTTTATTAGAAACAAATCTTAAAACAGCATTTTTTTAAAGTTGCTTTAATTGTAATTTGTTTACATTTCGTCTGGTGTCTTGCATTTTGGCGCAAAAGCGCACCACACCACTTTTGAACACTTTCGCGGCAAATAGTGGACCGTACCATTTATTTTGTGTGAAGGGAATGATAACTTTGATAGTTAATGTTTGGTGTGATAAAAAAGCCTAACGATTACCGAATGTTGGTGGCATGATCCAATGGTCGTATCGACGCACTGCACCATTGGTTCAACGAACGAGGCTCTGGACCGTAATAGTTTGGTATATCGCACTGTCATGGATCGGATTGAGTCGCTCAGATATCATTCGGAATCGCACTTCGGCGAGATCAGGAAATCTCGGGGTTTATATAGAAATCTGGGGCCTAGGAATAAATAAAACATTAGCCTAGTTTAGCGTCTTAGCCAATGAGAAGCTTGGCTTCCGCGTCTAAGGGTAGAAACGTGCAAAATCAGGGTATACAACAGGTCCTTGTTCCATATAAGGTAAGGTATTTGACGAAAGTGAAGTGATCGACAACTTAGAAAGGAGGGCGTGTTCAAGGGGAAAATGCTTACCGGGCATGTTAAGCTATTTGTTTGGATGCTAAGCTATTACTGCATGAGGGGAACAGCAGCTGTGCTTGGGTAGGGAGCACTACACGCGGGCCACGGCTAATGACTGAGCGGGTCAGTCACGGTGACTGTTTGGCCGTGGTTCACCCACGAACCGTGTTCGGTGTGAAGGGGTGGAGTCCGAGGAAAGTAGGAGAAAAATAGACTAAGTCCAAAGGACGGCTCCAAGCCACGTGGCGGGAGGGTGTGGCACGCACACAAGGCTCTCGCTGGTGTTGCATTATGCATTGCGTTGGCACTGGATATGCATGAGCAAAAGTAGCGTCCTTGTATGGATTGTATATTCATAGCGGACAATCGAGGGTCCTGGAAAACAAATCCTGGGACTTAGACTACTTGAAATTGCATCGTAAGCAAAATATTGGAAGAAGTGAAATAGGGGGTGCTAATATTTATCAAAATCAAAGGGTAAGATTCGTAACAATATGTTTAATGTAGAGAACATTCCATTTGTTATCTCAGCTGCCTGCATCTTGCACAATTTTCTTATTGTACTAGAAGCTTGATGATGCAGACTTAGAGCACTGCATTGGTTAATGATGATTGCAATCCACTACCATCAGACGACCATGCATCCTCAGATGCTTATTTATACAAAGCGTGATTCACAGACTACTACAGGCTGATAAAATACCAACAAAAAATTAGTCTTCAAGATCTTTGTAAGTTTTTTTCATTCTTGGTCTAAGAGATACAATTTTTTTTTAATATTTAAAATTGATTTAGTGTTATTTAATACCTGATAATAGAGTAAAAAATTTAGTAGGTTCTGAGAAGAATCCATGGTGAGATACAAAACATTAAATACTGACCAAAACGTTGAGTTATATCTCACCACCGGTTCTTCTCAGAACTCAGTTTGGGTAGAATGTCGTATCCGACCACCACTTTTCTCATTAAATATAACCATTAATGTAATCTTACCTACCTATTACCTACCTATTCCAGGATAATTATTTCATGAAAAATCAGTCATTTTTGGTAAACGATGACTTCTCCAGTCATGTCAGTCTGATCTTTTGAACTCCCCTGTCATAGTGACCAATACAGTCATTGTACAGCCATTGTACATGCTTTTAGAAGGGAAATAAAGTCCGAAAACCATCATAAAAGTGGACTTTAAAGATAGTTTCGCTTTCTGTACCCCGAAAAATCAACAGAATAATTGTTTAACTAGTTAGTGGCTGCAAAAAAATCCCCCCAAAAAACTTTAAAAGTGGTGGTCGGATATGACATTCTTTCCCTAAATTTATGTCTACTTTTGAGAGATGGTTACATGGTGCTACCGCAAACTTAATTGCGCTAGACTCATGCACAAGATACTAAGGTATTTGATGGTGGAAAGTATCCATTCAATTTAAAGTTTGCAAGTAGTGTAAATATTCTGGAGGTCATTTTTTTTACGAAGAAAAAAAACCTTTTTCTGTTTTAAATTCGTTATTCTCAGAGAAGGCATGGAAAAGGAAATTACTAAACATGTATAAAGGGGGGGCCGCACAAAAAACCTATGGTAAATTTACATGCATGGAGATAAAAAATACCTTTTTACTTAAATTTAAAAAATATTTTTTTAACATTTATTTATGTCTGACATGCACATATTAGATGGGGGTATAAACCATAACAGTGTACTCCTTTAAAGTAACAGTAAAACTCAAAGATGCAAAACTATAAAGTAATACAATTTGGTAGAGGCAATTTATTACTAAATTTTACTGTTGTTGCCTGTCACAGCGTTCCTAATTAATTGTTTGTCGTCCCGGTTTTGTTGTATCGTCCCGTTCGTACGTGTAGCTATTGTCCGCACTTACCTTTCCGCGAGTTCGCTTTTTTGCACTTACCTGTTAAGATAATCGTCTAGTCCAAAAGTTTTAGTCCAATCAGTGATGTTTATAGCGTTAGTGCGTCTTTTTCAACGACGATGATCAATATTATAACAATGCTTGCTTTATTTTGTTAGCCATGGTTATTGTTCGATTAACGTTTTACTCTGTCATGTGAGGCCTATTACGTCTCGGTAACAAAGCAATATTTTGTGGGTGTGTGGGTAAAGTGAGCGTGTGGGTAGAATACCAAATGATCTAAGAGAGAGAACATCGAAAACAAGAGTGAGCTTATCTTTTAGGACCGGTATAACTGTATATCAGCAAATTCAGTGATCTAAGTATCTGTAGATCAAGCTAGTATTAAACAGTAAGATTTGGCAAACAGGCCAAACTTATCACCATAAAATTGGTAGGCCAAAAAAAAACATCGCCTTGCCGGTCCACATCTACATAGAAGCACTCTTCCTCGCCGTTAAAGATCAGCAACAATACAATAACCGTAAGTTTTAATGATTATGTGTAACATTAACTTTATTATAAAGAAATCTCCGTGTATAAGAATAGTGTAAAACAAACCAGTCATTTGGAAATGAAATAATGAAGTAGTCGTTGAAGAGAAACAAAAACTATTCTATAAACGTTGAAACTAAAACATGAGTTGTTTTGAAGTGAATGGTATTTAAATCTATGGAAATGTTGGTTCTGTTTACATAATTTGGAAAATAGATTTATTAGTATAACGGTATTCGATAATATACATTTATGTTATCCTAGATGGCCGATATGTTTGGATAGAAGCCCGCAGAGGCAGTATAGAGAGTCGAGAGTCGACGGAAGAAGAATTTACGAGAGAAGGTGGACACAAGAGATCCAACCAAGATATATATATATATATATATATATATATATATATATATATATATATATATATATATATATATATATATATATATATATATATATCCGATAGATAACTTCTGCACACTTCAAAATATACGAGGACAGGTTATAGGCATAACCTACTATATTTAATTAAGCTCAAAGAAGACTAGAGACTCGGTCATAAAAGTAAACATGTTAATTTAAAGTTTTTTTGTGTGTGTGTGAGTGTTGATATACTTAGTCGTGTGAAATGAATTTCGTTATATCCATTTAAGTACCTGGTTTTCCTAGGAAATTTCAAAGTAAATTTATCTTGATAATTCAACACTATATTATACTCAGCAACTTAATAATGTCCAGCTTGGTTTAGCAAAATAATTATTTCATAATATTGTACATAATGTAAATAATGAGAGTAATTTAATATAATTTCGTTTTCAAGAAATATGTATATCTGGTGTTCGTCTTCCTTTTATTTATTGTTATCACTCGTATCCCAACACATCTAATATAAAGTTCAGAGTGGTGACATTGCCTCGTGAGGGTTAGGGCCTATGGGGGAGGCATTCTGGTTGTAAATATTGGCGAAAGAGTTAATATGACTTTTTTTCAAACCTTGTTTATATTTTTGTAAGAGCATTAATTTTAATCAAGTTTTAGTCATTTATCTATTGTGTGTTGTTTCCTACATATGAAATTTATACCTTGTTTTTAAACTGAAATACAACTAATTGATAGTATAATTTTATGTTATAATCTTGGACAAATAATTTTGTTTTAATTTCTATGGTATATCTATTCGCATAAATACTAATACCTTCAATCAGAGAGTATAAACACTCATAAGAATAAGAAAGAATAATTGTAATTTTGGTTATTAATAACGGAGCGATGTATGGCGGTATACCTGGTAACAAGCACGCTCATGAATTGTGTCATGATAGATCAAGGTAAACAATTTCGATAAAGTTGATGATGTTCATGAAACATTTGCTACGAGTCAGCCAATAGCTACAATTATTAGATGAACAAAATGACGGACGTGGTACAAGAATGGTTGGACAGGCTCAATGTAGCTATTTACAAGAAAGTCATTTTGAAACCATTTAAGGGTTGTATGAGTGGTTATGTCAAGAAGAGTCAAGGGAGGGGGTGGAGGAGGCTATGGAATGATGAACATTAAGATTCCCGGTTCAACAGCACCCACAATGATGCGTGTGCATAGGCTGGCTTACGTCGTACACACCAGAAATCCATCATTAACCCGGCAGTACGATGTGAGCCTCTTTGCCACAATTCATTGTGCGTGAATTTCGACCATCTCTCCCCATGCCATCAACAACGTGCAAAAGACATCGAAAATGCACTGGGCATGGGGCGTACGAAAACTGCTTTTTTGTTTTTAATTTTTTTTAATCAATAATAAAAAGAAAGTCACAAGGAAACCACCACTTTATTTGCAGGACTACAAAAGGAATATCACATTATCATTTACAGTAAAACAATATAAAAGGGAGCACACAATGTTTATAGAGCGATAACATGAGATCTCCGACACTCCCTCAGACCCTATCATACCGAGACACGATAAGCTAAAAAAAATCGTATGCTCTGAATAAAAGGGGTTAGAATCGCCAAGAGCGACTGACCGATGTGAGCATGCGTCGTGGCAGATCAATGGAGTGTCATTTGTATCTCACTTTTGGCAGAGATTAGTAAGTGACATTTCTAAGTCTAATCTCATTATTGAACAAGAAGATAAGATTTGGGTGTTTACCATATCTAAATTTGCTAATACAAAGCTGGGCAATCGCGATAACGTAATTAACAAACATATTATTAAGACATTTCTTATTATCAACATCAAAGATGACATCTTCGGCACTGAGAGTAATGTTGTTGTTGACATTGGAAGAAATCACGTGGTTGACATTGTCTCAAACAAACCTGATTTTTTTGCAAAATAAGAAAAAATATCAATGTGATCAATAACATTACAGGTGTAGCATATATTGGAGTCTGCTTTACCCATCTTATATAGCATATTATTTGTTGGATAGATATTATGAAGAATTTTCCAGTTAAGGGATATAAGACGCGCTTCATTGGTACATTGAGGGACTCTCTTCCATATGTGGTCCCAATTAAAATTGTAGTGGAGAAATTTGTTCATCCAAAAGTTATACCAAGTTGGCACAATGTATGTTGATTCAATCATGATATTTTTAAACACGTTGGCGTTGCAATTATGAATGCGTATGTTATTGAAATATATATCAGCGGTACCCTCATAAGGGACGAACCTTGTTTTCCAATCTATAGGAAGAGCATTGCGAATAATAAAATAATCAATAAAAGTTCTTGATGGGTTATGCGGCATACAATGCTGGATATCTTGCACAGATAACGTTGTGGCCGTATCATCGAACAGGTCATTAACCCTTATAAAACCCTTTCTAATCCAGTCACGCATATAAAGGGTTCTATTGTTGAGTTGAATAATATTATTGTTCCATATGATTTCGGCACCAGGGTTTCTGATATCATGATTGTATACAACAGGTTTTATGCTGAACCATGTTTTGATCAGAGATGAGTAAAACATTGGTAAGCTGTTAACGATACTGACACAATCGTTGTTCATATTGACAAACGAACAGTTACATTTGAATACATCAATGTCAAGACCAATTTTGCCCACATGGTATAAAGCAATGTTTTTCCAAACAGCAACGTTTTCATTCACAAGTTTCTTTATCCAGGAGAGCTTCAATGAGTTGAGAAAAGACTTAACATGAAACATTTTAATCCCACCCTTATCGTAATCGGAAATAACTGTTGTGCGTTTTACAGCTTCATTTCTGTTCCAAACGAATTTTAAAAATAAGTTATTTAATTTTGTCACTACGTTGTCTGGAATATTAATAGCAGTAGCAATATATGTGAGTTGTGAAGCTAACAGAGTTTTTACGATTAAATTACTACCAATCATTGACAACCCTCTCATTTTAAATAAATCTTATATTCCACCTCCCTAACTTCCGTTTACTACGGGCTTCTGCGAGATTGCGCGAGACCTACCCACAATTCAGTGCGCTAACTTACCTCACGTTGTTCACACGTGTTTTCGAAGTTGCTATACATTCATCGAAATTAAATAAGATTTTCGGGAGTTATCAACATAACATTTTTAGTAGTGTTTTCCCCAAAAGGTCTCGAATCACGCGACTGCACCGCAGCATACAGAAAGCAATGCCACAGGCACCCTGCATGAGACCGCCGTTGGCGGCAGTATTATAGAGACAATGTCTACTCTTGCTTGTAAAAATACCCCTGGTATGTTTCCAACAAAAACAAGGAAGGGCAAATTGAGGTTCTAACAACTTCAAACTCCGAAGGTAAGCGTACCTGGGATAATCTACAGTACTGTCCGTTTTGCTTGGAAGAACAAAGAAAACTACCTCGTCATTTGCAAACCCTGATGCATAAGGATGACACTCAAGTAAAGGCGTGGCTTGCCACAACAGACAAGCAAGAAAAGATGAAACAGCTTTCCTTGATGCGCAATTATGGCAACTTTCTGCATAATTCCTCAGTTCTCCAAAAGGGATCAGGAAAGCTAATCGTTGTGTATCGTCCCACTTATGATGTCCACGCAGAAGATTACCTTCCTTGCCAGCACTGTTATGGGTTTTATTCCAAGTCAGATTTGTGGAAACACAAATGTAGTCAAAACCCCTCTGAAGACAAGTCAAGTGAACCGTGTAAAAAAAGGGTTCTGCATTGCATGTACACAGGGGATCGGGCAGCGGACAAATGAAATCCTGTCAAAATTAACGACTGATGATGTTTCACGCATCATCAAATCTGACAGCCTAATAAAGAAGTTTGCAGAAAAGTTAACAATGAAACATGGCCACAGTAGGGACCAAGAGGGTTATATTAGACAGAGAGTACGAGAGGTTGCACGTATGGTACTGGAATTCAGGACATTCAATGAAGAACCTAATGTGTCCACAGAAATTTGAAGCTGTGGCAAAAGCTACAAAAATTGCTGCAGGATTCAATGACGAAACAAACTTGTACACCACCCCTTGTCTCGCTTTAAAGATTGTACACAGCTTTAAAACTTGCTCTGAAATTCTGCATGGTGAAGCACTTATATCTGGTGATGAGAGGGTAGAGAAGCAGTGCACAGCTTTCAAGGCATTATACTCATCTCAATGGGAAGACACGATTAGCCACCATGCATTACGCAGTCTCCATGATGCTAAAAGAAACAATCCCAAATTGTTACCGTTGAGAGAAGATGTAGTGAAACTGTCCAACTATCTCAAGGATGAGGTCAAATCAAGAGAGCAGACGCTGATAAATGCTACTGAATCAGAAGTAATACAAAAATTGTGGCCGAGACTAGCCGAAGTGCTCCTCACCCAGGTAATTGTGTTTAATCGCAAGCGCCCTGGAGAAGTGTCGAAGATGAGTCTGACTGACTTTAGTAAGTGCACCAATGGAGAAGGTTCAATACTAGACACAGCCTTAACAGTTTCGGAGAAACAACTGTGTAAAGTTCTCTGGCGGATGGAGATTATTGGTAAACGCTCAAATACTGTAGCTGTGCTCCTGACTGCTGCCATGAAGCACGCTTTAGACACATTGACTGCAAGGAGACCTGATGCGGGAATCCAGGATGATAATACATACCTTTTTGCTGCTCGCTATGGGTCAGGCCACATCAGAGGAACTGACACTGTCTGTATCTAAGGGCTACGAGGTTGAGGAAACACATTGCAAGACAACGAGCTTGACCTTCTGGCAAATTTCCTAGGCCATGACATCCGTCCACACAGGCAGTACTATCGTCTGCCAGAAGAAACTCAGAGTTTCTTACTCTTCAAATAGCAAAGGTCTCCAAAGTTCTTCTTAAGATGGAGAGAGGTGACGTTAAGGGACTCTCTGGCAGAAGCCTTCAGGACATCAAGCTCAATCCTAATGAAGGTAGGATTTGTATTTCTGGCCTACATTAACTCTATGTTGGCCGTAGTTTCAAATTAAATTTTAAAACAAATTTAGGTTTATGTATTTTTATTAGTTTTTGCTGTCAACAAACCAACATGGCAATGGTAGGGGTATGATGAATTTGAAAGGCACTAATTAAATGGATTCAGTGCTCCCAAATGGGACTTCAAAATTTGTACAGTTTTGGAGCAGGGATGCCAGAATACTTTTTTTATACTATGAACTTTTATACTATGAACAGTGCCCAAATCCATTATTTTGCAATTATTAAGAAAAAATTCCCCGTCGTTTTTGTATTCTAGTTGAGAATGAAACCTGCTCTATCTCAGGTGAGATGCCATCATCATCAGAGAAAGGACAAATCCCTCCACATCCACATGTAGGCTGACCAAGAAAAGGTGGGTTTTTGGACAAGGATTAACATTGTTTGTAAAACATCTGCTTCTGGTATGCTTGCTCTCATTGAATCATGATACATACATGTCCTATAAAAGCACCCAATTTTTATTTCTTGAAAAAATATGCATTGATTTATTTTTAAAATTTGTTTGTGATTTATAGAAAAAGCACTATTTTCATAATTCAAACTGGACTTCAAAATTTTTGATGTTAAGTAAAATGACAATTCTAGACAAAACTGCTAGGTGATATTGATATGTCAAAGTAAATTTTATATATTTCCACAGGTGTCATCAAGATCAATATGTCTGTTTTTTATCATTGAGAAAGACTTGGGTCAAAAAGTGAAGCCATTAACTATTAGTTCATATTTATACTACAGGTCATTTTGGTTTTTATGATATGATATCTGGTGGAATAACGTCTTAAACTGTATTCGTCTGAATAAGTTATTGCACATAAATGATAAATCTGTTTTGTTTTGTTTTAATTTTTATATTTCTGTTAGGTGACAAACACCACTGGTCAAAATTGGAGACTTCTTGCATTTGGAAAGAGATGAGAGAATTCATACTGAAGGAGAAAGTCCCTGGTAAGAAAGAGTGTGAGGAATGCATTAAAGCATCATATCCAACATTGAACAGCAGAACCTGGAAATGTGTAAAATATGTTATACAACATCATTCAAACAATCCAAAGGAAAACCAAAAAACAAAGAAAACAGTAATACGATATACAGTCTTAGGCAAGTCCTTTTCCAAGTCCAATAAAAATAGTGAAATATAAGGAGGCACAGTTGGAATCAACTGTGAGTAACAACATTGTGAGGTCATAGCACATTGACTTTCAAGAAGGAACAGCAGTATGTGTTTGGAAATTCAGGTGTGATGAAAATACAGAAATATTTGCAAAAAGGACCTTGACTCAAGTCTGAGTCCAAGTCCTTTGGTTTAATTTTGTCTGTTTGCAGCACACCAGTCTTTTCAAAACTCATACTGCTGTTCATTTTTCAATGTCAAGGACCCGGACCTCACAGAGTTGTTCTCCGATCTGATTCCAACTGTTACCATTGTATACTTCACTATTTGTGTCGGACTTGGAAAAGAGCTCAACTACAACACTGGTTGGTAGTTTATGGTAGATATTTTGTGGGTCCAACACTGATTGTTATAGCCTTAATATTTAAGTTGAAAGCATTTAAGTGAAATAAGTATTTTTACCTTTAGTGTTGTTGTTCATTTGGTTATATTTCACCAATGTTCTTCGGCCACAGATCTTGGCTTGTTGATACTAATTTACTGCATATATTCAGGACTATTAATGTGGTAGATTTGTGGTAAATTCTGATTTGAGGAATATAGACTCTTAAGCAACATCGAGGAGTGTTCGATTCTTCCGTAACAAAGTGAATAAATAAAATAAAGCTCATACACTCTAAAAACTAAAGTGTTGCATTTTAACATTTTCGAAATGTTACTGCCCAAACAACACTTAAAAAGTTGCAAAGTGTGAACCCAACTCTAATTAATGTTGAATTCAAACAACTTTACGATGCATCATTTAACAGTTTGTAAGTGTTAACGAGATTTCCTGTATACGCGCATGCGCATTAATGAATGCCACGAAACTAGGCAATTTGATTGGATAACAAGTTCGCGAGTTCCCGCCGGGCTGTTGTCCCACTTTTGCTAGCTGACAAACTTTTGTCGTACTCGGACGGACCAGTATCATCCATCCCATCCTACCCAAGCAGTTGAACCAAAGGTAAGATTGTTTATATTTATATATAAACGTATGAACACTGCCCTTTTTGAAGTTAATAGTTAGTTTTGTATCTTGCGAAATTCTGTACTTTTGACGGATAATTTTAGGGTTTGTCGAAGCTTCGTTTGTTTGTTACGTACATGTAGGCCTATGTCTGCTGAGTTCAGTGGGCCTATACGTTAGGCTTATATTGCACGCATGGCTCGACCTAGTACATGACCTAGCTACACAGGCTGGTGGGGGGGGGGGGGGGGGCTAGTAATACTACAAACTAACGTTAGTTTAAAAAAATAGGCCAACAATAATCTTATCCAAACCATCGTTACGTTGGGTCCAGTAGCGTAGGCGTAGCGAGAAATTGTTCATGGGGGGGGGGGGGGGGGGGTAGGCCGGCTACATGTTTTGCTCAACTAGGGGGGGAGGGGTTTTCTTTTTTTCAAAATCAAAGTTATAGGGCCTACCAAGTAGACGTATAGGGGTCAGCTGAACACCACCTCCCACCCAAACTCGCTGTTAAACATCCACATTGTTGGGGCTTTGTTTTAGGTTTTTTTTCCCACTAGGCTAGGGTTTAGGGGCCTATCCGTAATCGCCTACCACTTGTTTGACTTCTGACGTGTTTTTTTACATCACCGCATTAATTCACCGATATGGTACATGTACTTGTATCAATCATTGCAGATTGCAATGCTGTAATTTCCAACTTTGCAGATCATTCACTTTCATGAAATTTTTGTCCCTAAAAATTTAAAATACAGCGTGTAGGCTAGGCCTAACACTAAATGTCTAAAGTAACGTACTTTTCTAATCATGAAATCGAATTT
>CM055816.1:101617366-101660387 GCA_029582265.1 Zoroaster sp. YZ-2022 | reverse complement strand
CAATGTTCATTGCCAGTGAGTGTATATAAAACAATAGTGTTTTTCATTAGTGTTAATAATTTAAATGAAAGGCGCAATATCGTCACGATCAACAGGGCATGGAATCGGAGTGCTATAGTTTCAGATTAACTCAGTGACTGAAAATAATACCCCACATGATAAGGTCAAATTACCTTTACTGCTGCATACATGAATTTTCAGTTACTGTGTTCATCGTAAACTAGGACACCGAATCCATGCCGTGTTGAAAGTCTGCTCTGATCGTGACAATACTGTCCCTTTAAGCTAGAAAACAATAATGCCATCTACAATGGTGACCATAACTGTTGGCACACCTTGACACAGTAACATAACTTTATGAGAAGAAATCCCCCTCCCCTTGTCCACTGTTTGTTGTTAAGTGATATCACACTGTGAAATGTTTCCAATAAAAATTTGGTTTTACCTCAACATTGAATGGGTTTGGGGAGGGTGGTGTGCCAACAGGTTCTGCACACCATTGGTCTCTGTTTTGAGCTTGTATATCATGCACCTTCAAAATCATTTCATGGGTGGCATGTTGCTATTGTCGGTATTGCTTTACCATTTTGGACTCTGATTTTAATACTTCACTTATTTCAGAAGTATATTCATTGATATAAATACTTCATTCATACATAATAACCCCAACTATACTATTATTGAAGACAAACTCATTTATTGCCAATACAATATCACATTATTTGATTAACAGAAAGGGCCTCCAATCATACATGGTCATTCCTGTGAGAATAAAGATTGTTATCCTAATATGTATTTTGTGCATCAAGCAAAAGATCACTAATCTACCGAGCCTTCCATGAAGATGGGTGCGATTTCGACAATACTTATCCTTTAAATAATTACTTGGTAGACCGTTCATCTGAAGTTTGGTACATAGGGTCAATCGTGACATTTGGCAGGGCATATTATTTTAAGCGCCCTCTGTATTATTCAGTAGATACATGTGTGGGGAAATTTGAATTACAAAATCATTCGATAGAGAACACTTGAGTGCATTATAATGTATACAATAATAAAAAAAATATATAAAAAAACACTTTTATGAGTATAACTCATTTACCTATGTGCACGTGTTCAGTTTGTTTTGTGAAATAAATAAATAAAAAAACAATAAAAAATAAATAAATAATTGTGGGCCCGCTTATTTTGGTGTCATCAATCGGTTTGTTATGCTACCTGGATTGCAATGGACCATTAAAATATTCCTATGAGGCCAAAATGAGGCAAAAATCACTTTTCCAATGATGCCAATGATGCTAGATTCATTCAACCGGCGTGTTCCTAGAGAAGAAGAAGATTACCAAGAGTATAACTCGCGTAATCTTGATAATGTAGATACAAGTTTAGAAGAATTAAAAGAAGAATTAACTGAAAGTTTTAAATTAGATGATGAAGAAGCTATAGCAAAAAGTAAACTGCCACCGTCAGTAGATCCCAAAGATTTATCTCAAGAAGATAGAGCACGAAACATAACTGTTGATGATTTTTATAAAAGTATAGGTAAAAAACCCAACGAACCAAACTATAATAGTTTTATAGAGAAATTAGATAATAAAAAAAGGAGTATACTATATTTTATAAAAGATGGTAAAGAAATACGTTTAACAAATATTAAAAAAGGAAGTGAGGGTACCTTTAAAAAGGTAAGTAGTATAAGTGGTTTAACTTTAAACGATTTATTTCCATTTGAAGAAACAGAAAAAGCTATAAAAAATGTTATAATCGAAGCAGAAAAACCAATAGAAGAGCCAACCGCTCAAACAGGTAGTGGTAGAAGGTTACCATCTATACCGATGCAACGAGTAGAACAATCTACACAAATAAAAGAACAAATTGAAATGGTGGTTATGACGATGCAAAAAGCTAATGTAGAAACTCAAACGCAATTAAAAATTCGAGAAGTGTTAGCGCTTGATAAAATCATGGCTACAAATCGAGGCGAAAAATTAAATCTTTTAACTAAATTAAAAGTATTGAATCAAAAAATATCTGATACTCAATAATTAATTAGTGATGCAAAAGAAAGAGGGTTTGATGTTGATAAAAAATATCAACAAGATTTACAAAAACTAAAAGATGAAAAAGAAGTTTTGATTAAACAAATAGACGCGCATGATTACATTCTTCGTAGTCAAATTAATAGAATTAAAGAAACGTTTCAAAAAATGTTAACAAGAGACGTTACGTTGGGAGAAAGAATTAGAACTTTATTTAGAGAACAAGGTGTAACGATCGTTAGTATATTAACAGCTTTTAGTATGACGATCGCTTTTATCGTTGAATCAATTAGTAATGCTGCAAGTTCAGTTATACCAAAACCTATTCCACCCACACCACAACCTGCACCACCAACTCCAAAACCACCTAGCGGTGGCAGCGGCGTAAAAGAGTGGATACAAAAAACATTTAAAAATTTTGCGAATGTATTATCTAAACTAGGAGTAAAAGCTTTAGCCGCTTTACCAGCTATTATTGGTACAGTTGTAAGTTGGTTATTTAAAACGGCGTCTAGCGTCGTTACATGGGCGGCGGAACATTTATTAATAGCGTTAACTGGAGTTGGAGTTTTAGTTTATACGTATATACAAAAAACGTTACGTTAAAATAACAATTCATAAATCATAACGCCTAATCCAGTTAAAATTGCAAAACCAAGTATTAAATAATTTTTTTATTCTAAGTGATTGCTGTTATCACTAACACCGTCTAAATTTTGAGATAAAGGTGACGAGTCTTCTTTTATTTCACTAACGCTATCTTCCTGAGTTGGTGGTGAGTCGAGTGGGTGTGCTATTGTGGGAGGAGTTGTTAAATCATTAGATTCTTGTACGTGTTTTGCAATTAATGGAGTTGGTGGTGAAGAATCTAAAATAGGAGTAGGAAGAGCTTCTGAATTTATATCTAAATTTGAACCTAGAGATAAATTACTGGTTGCGATTAATAAATTATTATTGTATCCTGCGTACATACCTATTCGTAAATTCATATCACTAGGCATCATGTATAAATGTTCTCCTATTGCAAAATTTAATTGCGAACGAGCATTTTGTAAAACATCTTGATAGCGTTGAATAGATGATTGTAAATCAACTGGAGAATCAATCTCAGCATCTACTATATTTATAAATTCACGTTGCGCGTCTAAACCAACACCACCAGCTAAAAATCCGCTTTTTGCTTGCGCTTGAGCTCCTAAAATCGCATAGACGTACATTCTTATAGAATCGTTTATACGTTCTGTACCAATATCAGTAAAACCTTGAGCTAATTTAAAAGACAATATAAATTTTGTCCACGCTGTTTTAACGCTTTCAGATTGTAAAATGTAACCTACTCTAATAGTGTGTTCTTTACGATTATGTACGCCGTCATCAAAAGCCATTCTTTTTTCACTCGCTTCAAAGTCTGAGCTAAGATTGTTGAGAGGAATAGGGCTAGTGTTAGGATTTAAAATAGAATTGTCGTAGTTGTGCCCTGGTACTGGATCGTATCTTTTTCCAACATTACGCCAAAAATAAGCGATACCTAATCCATCGCTGTATGCATCAACGTGTTGTTTCCAATTACTCAATGTTGATAAATGAAAGTCTTTACTTATTTTTGCATACGCGCTTACGTCTATATTATTATCAAACGCGCTAAAATAATTTTGAAAAGATGTAGGGCAGCTCATTTCTTTTAACAATCGTCTAATTTGAAAATAGACATGAAATCTAAAAAAAACACGAACCTACACCACAACCCGTTGAACTACAATACGTTGTAAAATTTATTTGGTTTTGATAAAAAATTAATGGATTATGATGCCAATCATTAACTACTTTTTGACTACGAACTGCTGGTAACTTGTAGTTGCTAAAAACATTATCAAAATGCGCGGTGAAAAAATCGTTTTTGTTAAAGTAAATGTTTATACTCGTTAAATCGCTACCATTAAAATTTAGAGGTGCAGTAAAATTTCCAAATGTTGGATATGAATACGTAAAATTACTCTTGAATGCTAATGGAAACGTCATTTATTATTAAAAGATTATAATTTTTAATAATAAAATGTATCTTACTATTGAATTAGAAATTGAAGGAAATGGTGGAAGAATTAACTTAAACGGCAACACCATAGATAATAGGGCAAATAATCTTAAGATTGCATTACTTAGCGCAAACATTTGGGTAGGATATTATAACATACGTAAAAAAGAAAAAGTATTCTATCGTACGACGGGTGAAGAAGATGTTATTAAGTTTGTAGAGGCGGGACTTTACACTATTACTGAAATTATGGATATTATAATAAGACATAAACCGTGGATTATCTTCACTATTAATAAAACAACGGGTGTTTACGTGATAAAATTATTACAAGAAAACAAATCTGTTAAATTTAGTAACGGGTTAGCTAATTTACTCGGGCTTCATAATGAATTTTTAAATGTAGGAGAATATAGTAAAAAGATTGACCTCAATCTTTTTAAAATTATATACATTCATTGCGATCAAATTTCTACAACTGATAATAATTTTAATAGTCAACCTAGCACTATTTTAAACACTTTTGCCTTGCAAGGAAAATCATTTGGAGATGGAATATAACAATCCAATGAAAAGGAAATTGAATGGGGGTATTTTAAACGAATTAAGTTTTCAAATTAAAGATTCAAAAGGTAGAGATATAAACAATCACGGTTTTCCCGTTATTTTAAATCTAGAAATTATATAAATATGGCAAGTATTTATGGACCTAGTCGAAGTAAAAGCCAGCTAAATGAACATCATGGATATCTAAACAGAAATGAAATTTTACAAAATATAATTTTAATTGAAAAATTTAATGTTATACTTGGATGGCACGCTCATTTTAAACAACCCTTTTTTATGTTTAACATATCACCCACGTACTGTAGTATTTTTACGCAATTTATTAAAACTGATAGTTTTGTTACGCATTCAGCAACGCGGGATTATGCAGCTAACGTACATCATATTCCTTCTCCTGAACGAGATGAAAAATTTCATTTTATTGATAATGAAACGCAGCATTTAAAGTATGAAATGTGTTTTAAAATACGAAGTGTCCAAAAGGTTTTTGCATAGGCAAGTTATTTTGGCGCGTTAAATTCTAAAATATGTTTTAATATAAAAACTTAAAGTTTACCGTTAAATTAAATATTAATTTTTAAATATAGAAATTATATAAATATGGCAAGTATTTATGGACCTAGTCGAAGTAAAAGCCAGCTAAATTTATTTAACAATAATTAAAAAAGTTTTATCTAATCCAAACATTTTTGAAAAAAGTGGACATATCAAAAATGTTGAAGAAACAGAAACATTATATGAAGATGCAGATGTATTTAAAATTCATTGGATTTTACCCTCACTTCCTTTAATTCCAAGTTTCCATATATTTATACCAACAACAGATAGTTCAATTTATATTAAATCATATACTAATAATAGTTCACAATCATATGTTTATAAACGTAAAATTTTGCGTGCTGGATTGATAAATATCTACAAACGCAACAATTTAATAATGAGCCAAAGCTTTTAGAATACGGCATTTGCTACAATTACGAAAAAGATAACACTACTAAAAAAGTTTTTGCACAAATGAGTTTTTTCGGCTCTTTAGATACTGGAATCTGTTATGATATAAAAGTCTCTACTTTTTCTGCATATTAAAATCTGTTACTGTTGTAGTAAACAACAATGAGCACGCCTATAGAATCAACAAATGTACTTTATCCAAATTTACCGTCAATGACGGATGATGCTAAAACATTTCGATTACAAAAAATCGATAACATTCAAAAAGAAATTTTAAAAGAAAGAAATGAGCGTGAAGCCACCTATAAAAAATATAATAAAACTATTAAAGCTTGTAGTATTGTAGAAACTTTAGCTGGATTAGGGTGTATGGGAGCAGGAGCTATTGGAATAACAAAAGACACCATTGTCATCGCCACATGATGACGTGACAGGACACTAATGGAATATTCCTTATGGTGTGTATTTTCAAAAATGAAATATTGTGGATTTGAACTTGGTACCCTTTACATGAGCGGCGAGCGTGACTGTTGACAGCGTGACTATTAACTATGCTAATAAGCAATTAGTTATTACTTATTTAATTATACAAGTCCTTTTTTGTATATGATAATTTAAAAAAATACTTTAAAAATAAATCATAATTTGGGCACTTAATTACTTTAAAACCAAGATTCTGACAAATATTTTATGAATAGCCGATTTCAAAGTATACGTTTTTTTCTATAATATAAATTTGGAATGTTTTGCAATTGCCAGAAATTACGGGTAACATAACTAATACAGCGATACATGTTTAAAGGGGCAATAACGTCACGATCAGAGCAGACTTTCAACAGGGAATGGAATCGGTGTCCTAGTTTAAGATGAACACAGTGACTGAAAATTACTGTCTTATTTATGCAGTATCACCAATAATATGACCTTATCATGTGGAGTAATATTTTCAGGGACCGAGTTAATCTAAATCTAGCACTCCAATTCCATGCCCTGTTGATCGTGATGATAATGTCCAACAATAAGTTTAAATTTTGCCATCTCCGTATTTAAGTAGATTGATTTCCTAACTCATTTTATATACACGTTTTTGTTTGTTTTTATATTGTGATATTTACTGATGCTAGTGATAATGACTTATTTAATAACAATAATGATACTATTTCTAGATGTTATAATAACTGTTCTTCAATTTGATATCACGGTTTGAATTATTTAACCATTAATATCCCCGGTGATTGTTCAATGTGTTACTTTCATTGTAAATGTCAGGAGTCTCTGTGTTTTATTATTCTTTACCATCCATTAATACCTTTGCTCACTCAAACATTCCTTCTATGTACGTCACATGTATGACAAGTACCCACTTTAAGTTTGAGTAAGTTCACTTAGGAGCCTATACATGTAACCAGTTTGATGTATTATTCATTTGGGCTACGTCATCCACTTATTCTTCATAAATTATGTAAATAATCTTCAATTAAATTCAAATTAAGCAACGATCAACCGAGCACACCATTGATTGCGGGTTTTCTTCGGATCATTCAAAATAGTTGACCGAAGACGACAGAGCATATTATTATACCATTCTCTCCTTTGCCTTATCTTCTACATCTGTTGTATTTATAACTTAAATTTGCATGTATGCAGTCCAAAGAAATTAGTATACAGTTTCCTTCAGTTAAACCATATTTTATGATTATTCGATGATTCTTGTGGTATTCTTGTTAAATGTTGTCCCTCGAGGTTTCAGAAAGTAACAGCCACCCGTTTAACCAATAAATCTCTGTAAATATTCCTATAGTTATAAGTTTATCTAAGGTGATTTCAAGGTGTTTTAATTAAATGCATTGATTTTACATTTCACATTGCATTTAATGTACATTTTCCCAATATGGTGGTCGTCACCAAAGTTTTGGCGGGAACTGCTGCTTAAAGCCTTTGATCGTGCCATCTTTCATGTATCCCCTGGTTACAAGCGGTCCAAGCTGTTTATTAGCCTGCATTGTCATTATTTTCACGAGGAATAGCTCGCCCTTTCATAACGTCACATAGTTGACACATAGAAGCGGCATTTTCACTCGGCGTTTGAATTCATCACATGGGGCGTAGCCAGGAATTTTGAACTCATAACTCAAGAATGTTGACAAAGAAGGGTCATGTGCCATGTAAAATAGACCAAAAACACGTGCTATACATTCAGATATTTGTAGAAAAAAAAAAGAAAAAAAAATTATGTTAAATATTCAAGACGAATTGATAAGTTGTCGACATCGGAGGGATTCGTAAGTTGGCCGGAACCAAGCAATAATGGCTTCAGGTGATAACTACTTAATTAGTAAATGAGCCCAGGTTCCACATTAATAAATCTCTGGCTAGTGTCGGTCTTCTTCCCCAAAGGTGATTGTGCAGGGAAAAAAGGGAAAACAGTATTTTATTGTGTGAACATTTTACTGCTTAATTTTCTAAAACATATAGTTTCATATGAAATTTTTATTTTATTTTTTATTTTGTTTCAAAAACATCATCGAACCAACCTAATTAGACACTGAATTTCATTTGGAGTTCATGATTAGAGAAAGAAAACAATGTATACAACACAGACTGGACATGTTTAGTCAACAGAGGGCTAATTACTCGTTTATGTCGTTTCTGGTTGAAGACGCCGTCGCCAAAATGGACTTTTCCAAGGCAAGGAGGCATGGCGGCAATTTTGCGGGCGATTTTATTTTATTGTCAAGTATTTACCCAACATTATGAACAATTTATTATTGTTATGTTTTGGATTGGAAACTATATCCTTAGATACAGCTGAACAGGTTGGAAGCAAAATCTTGAAAAAAATCGTATGAAATGTCTGGGTCTTAAACAACTGTGTCATGGTATAATTATTTGTTATGATAAATAGTCACTAGGCAAATGTGGGGCGGGGGAAACAAGTTGTCTGGTCATATTAAAGTTGTATCGGTAAATTTACTAACACACACATTTTGCGCCTCCCCCAACTCTGATGTCATCCGGCAAATTGGCTCCACCCCCCTTCCCCAAAGAAAATGCTTACGCTACGCCTCTGTGCATCCACCGGCAAACCTGCAATCAAGGCCCTGGGAAGGGCCATGACAGAGGCCAATGGCACAATAAGATTCCACTCCGCGACAGCATTATAACCAACATCGCTATTTACCGTAAGTTTAAAACCAATATGTTTGATTCTTTAAATAGCTTGAATGAAATAATTACGCTAATTGATTTTCTTGTGAAAACGTTTTTCCTTTATAGCAAATTTTCATATACTTTGAGATGGTGATTGTACGATACGATTCCAGATCTCATACGTTGATATGTTAGTTATTTGATGTTCTTTTGTAAATACAAAGTGTTATTGGAAAGATATTTCTTTGGTATCTTTGACCCCAAAACTTGATTTTTAAAAGTTTGTTTTAATTGTTTTTGCTCATTGTATAAATTTGTGTCATCAGTAGTACCATGGATGTTATTATGTCTGCCTTTATTGTACTTCTGGTTAAAAAAAAACAATTTTGGGTCAACATATTTAAAAAAAAATCAATCATGCCTACGAAGTTGAAAATCGGCTATTGAATACAGAAAATATGGAGGGGGCACAATGAGACCCCCCCCCCCCCCCCCCGGTCTGAGAGCGAAAGAATAGCCCAGGCTTGATAGGGTTAAAAGAACCATAGATGTTTGTTTGCGTAAAATGCCATTGAGAAGGAGTTAAGTATATCTAGACTTATACGCTTCATATATAAATACTCTGCTTCCTCAAATTCTGTGTTTCTTGTAAATAATAATTTGTGTTGAATTAAAGTTTAAAACAATTGTTCCACGTAAAAAAAAAATGGTTTCCACCATGTCCTATTTATTTTTATTTACTGTAAAAATATGCTTCTCGCATTTTTTATTTATTTATTTATTTATTTTTGTTTGTTTCCGCAAGTTAAATAGTAACGTTCCGATCAAAAATAAAATTACGGTACAAATATTGAAAAACACGGATGATACAACTTAAAGCAACCCAACATTGAGTTTTAATCAACATCTAGTCACAAATTTGATGTATCGTAGACTGGTACAATGTAGATACCATGTCACATGTTTATACTGGGAGTGGAAGCAAACAGTATGTAAACAATCAAAGATAAAAAGATTCGAGATGCACAGTGCTTTATGCTTTAGGGAAGGTACAACACTGGGAATGTTGACAAGTATACTTCTCTGTTTGATTCAATATAAACATAAAACAACCAATGTGAAAGTTTGGGGGATCAGGTTGACGCAGTGGTATACTTTACTCGCCTTTCACCTCCGTGGACATGGGTTCGAATTCCACTCAAACGAGAGGATTGGGTTTTCGGTCCCAACCTGATAACGTGGGTTTTCCAACAGAATATTTGTCCGGGTTTTCATCCCACATTTAAATCTTAACATTTCTTAATCGTCTTCTCAAGATCTTCATCACAGGCCTTATTCAGCTAAAGTGCTACTGACACTTTTGAGGAATCCTTTATTTCATAACCATAAAAAATACATATTAATATTAACGTGAAATTTAGGAAATAGTTAGTATTTCCTTGTCAAACAAACAATTGATTTTTTTAAATAATCAAATCAACCACAAGATTAGAAGTGGACCGCCAACATAGGGATAGATGGCTCAGTTGGTAGAGCGCCGACACGTTAACCCGAATTTGTCTTTATGCAATCAAAAACAATGTATTTTCCTAAAAGAGACAACACCTCAGACACAATCATTTTTAGGGAAGAGATTGATACGCATCATCAGCTTTACACCAGGTAAGTGTTAAATAAAAATGTTACTATTTGGTTAGTGATAACATGAGGATTTTAACATGATATCACAGGCGTAGCCAGGAATTTTGAACAAGGGGCCCAATCATTAACTCAAAAGTGTTGATAAAGACGGGCCATGTCCCCCCTCCCCCCTGAAAAGCCTGCATGCAACAGCGGCGGACTCATTTTGAAAGTGGTGGGGGTGCGTAAATCGAAACAAGCAAGCCAGCGAAATTTTTCGAACTCACGGCGTGGAGAGCGATGCGGGGCCCGCTTAAGGGCTCAGGGAAACTGTTCATTCAAGAGGATTTGTGAGAGCATTTATGAGCTATTTCAACGCATAAAATGTGACTTTATTGAGTTCATTTTGGAAAACGATTTGTTAATATAATTGTGTAAATAACGGATGAGTCGAATGTTGACCGAAGACAAGAGACCATCTTACCGTTCTCTCCTTTGCATTCTTATCTTCTACATTTACAGAATAAACCATAATTTTACCAAGAAAGTAGAGAGCCGCTGTCCCCCCAGGGTCACATATATATATGATTTCAATAAAACTTGGTTCAAAGAAACTCATCCTTCCTATATTCACATTAACATTGTCATTTTGTAGACACGTGTCTCTGATGTCAGTCAGCAAATTGACTCCACACCCCCAAAGAAAATGCCTTCGCTACGCCCCTGATTGAGGTTTAATCATATTTTTATAAATTAAAAAAAATACCTTTGATTATATAAAGTTGATTTCCTTAACGTTTATTATGTTAAGATATTGTGTTGTCAGTTGAGACTTTTTATAGATACATCACCGGTAATTTTCCGTAAAACAAAATTTCGAAAAAATGATTTTGTAAAATATTTCATTTCATAGTATTGGATTTCCTTTCTAAAAGAAAATTAACAATGTTCCGATTAAAACAACACTTGCCGGAAATTATCGGTAAAATAACGTAAAACACTGGCGATACATATTTTGGTAAAATTGTGGTTTCTCCTCATTTAAGTTGATTAATTTCCTGACTCATTTGGCTTTTATATTATGATTTTTACTGGTGCTAGTGAGAATTAGTTATCTAATGAATGTATAGTTAATCATGTATCAATCATGTTTTTTGTCTCAATTATATCCAGTTAATTTACCCTACGTTCAGTATGTTCAGACATAGAGCAAGTCCTTGCTCTATAGTTCAGATTGTTTGTGTCAGTCAATAAGTCAATACTAATTTGTGTCAAGATATGTTGCCCATGTGTTTGTTATTTTTCATCGAAACATTGCTGAAAATATCCTACAAAAGAAAACAATCAATGAATAAATAAAACCCGGCATTACATACGTGACGGCTTAGAAATTATTAACTGAGAATTTAACACCCCAGTTTATTTGTTAGTTCATACTTACCTTTACTCTTTACTCAACTGCATTATTATTCAAATTGAGGAAGCGCCCCTACAATTGCATTTCTATTGCATTTCTATCGTGGCCGAGCGGTCTAGCGCACCGAACTCAAGTTCTGGTGTTGCCAGCAGCAGGGTGTGGGTTCGAGCCCCGGTCGTGACACTTGTGTCCTTGAGCAAGGTACTTAACCATAATTGCTTCGTCCTTCGGATGGGACGTAAAGCCGTAGGTCCCGTGTGTTGTATAATGCACGTAAAGTGGATTGTCGTGCGGTCTAGAGCACTGAACTCAAGTTCTGGTGTTGCCAGCAGCAGAGTGTGGGTTCGAGCCCCGGCCGTGACACCTGTGTCCTTGAGCAAGACACTTAACCATAATTGCTTCTCTCCACCCAGGGGTTAAATGGGTACCTGTGAAGGCAGAGATGGTTTGCTCTATATGCGCTAGAAATGGCAGCAATTGAGCTGTATACTCCCCAGGGAGCTGAGATGGTTTCAGGAATGATTTATGAGCCTTATGAGCCTTATGAGCAGGGATAATAATATAATGCGCCTTGAGCGCCACTTAGTTGGTGGATACGTGCGCTATATAAATCTATACATTATTATTATTATTATTCCACCTTCACACTGTTTTCTGTCGAAGATCCATTTACATGTCTTCGTCTTCATATCATTTCAACTTATATTTCAAAAATATCATTTATCTAAACTCAAATTTACACTTTCATTAACATTAATACTTTCATTTAGTGATTATTTGCTATTATTTCGTTAATTATTGTTAATTATTGATGACGTAGCTTACGATTATATTGAATGTCCTTAAGACAGACTTATTTCATATATTTCACAATTGATAATGTTAAGGAGATTCACAAGTGCTTTATTGTTTAAACAGTTATTTTCCTAAGACTTATTCTTGTTTCATTTTCCTTAGTTTACATTGTTTATGATATATTCAAGATGGCAGACGCTGCCTAGGTTTTTGGCGCGAACCGCAGATAATTAATTGTGTAATTACGTGATCCTATTATTGATCTTTGTATTTGATACTTTTAGTTTATTTGTTAAATTTTGTAAAATGTTAAGTTAAATTTAGCCCTCTCCGCATTGAAGTTGAGTGATTTCCCAACTCATGTGATATAGTTTGTTTGTGTGTCTTTTATATTGTGATATTTACTGAAGCTAGTGAGAATTAGTGTCCTATTTACCTAATAACAATGATGATACATGTTCTGTCGCGTAGGTTTACACTAAAAATTAAACAGCTTTGAAGCAGTTGTAATTGGCATTATCGTTCTCATAATGCCCAACAATGAATACATTTGAGTTATCCAAAAGTTGTAACAAAAATACCCAACTTGAATGACTCGAGGTGTAGCTAACTTTCAGCTAGAGCTTAAAGTTTACCCAGCACCGAAAACATCACACATTTGGAAAACACGACTCAACAATAATTGTGCGATTTAATTTACCCATCACATTTGCCCATACTGTTTTAAACATCTTTAAGTACAAACTATAGACTATATAGAGCATGTGCAATACGAAATCGCAAACAAAGCATCAACATCCAAATAAACCAACCAGTGATTTGAATGGACGGACCAAACGATTTGAGATTATCAGTTTAAAGATTTACTATTTGTTTACAAATGAAATTGGGAAATATGGTCCAGTCCACCGTACAATGTAAACAAATAAATATGTCTATATCCTGTGGCGTTCAGGGAATTCAGTCTATAAATATCCCAATACAACGTTTTTCAAAGAGTAGTTAGAGTAAGAAGACAATTTGAAAAATGTGGTGAGAAAAAGTGTATGGATTTTGGGCTGCTGATACTCAGTAATGAATCCACTTTCACCAGCGCCGTCTGCAAGAAAACTACTGTATGTCATGGATTAGTTATAAGCAGAATTTGTATTGGATTTATAGTCTCAGGGACAAATGGCTGAAAGGATGAATTCTGATCAGTGGAGGGGAACAACCAAGTATCATTTCATTAAATCGAAATCATTTTTGCCGATTTAAACATCTTTTCTACCAGAACAAGTAGCATGGTTTCTTCTCAATATTGGTGTCTTCCAACTTCATTGTTCCTATATATGTTTCTGCGTAACGTTAGTTGTTTTCGTTGGTTTCGGTCGGTATATCCGGTACCAGTATATCTGCTCATTTTTAAACATGTATAGCACGTGTTGTACTGGCAATTTCCGGAAATGTTTATTTTCATGGGAACATTGATAATTTCCTTTTAGAAAGGAAAACAAATACTTTGCAAAGTGTATCAAACTATATTTCACCAAAAGCTTCAACAAGAATGTATGACGGGACCCATCATTAATTAATTTCGGTACATATTTCCTGTAAAACCATGTTTGTCACGATTATTTAGAGAAGTATGCAATTTTACAGCATTTACATTCACTTCCTCGAGTAAAATATCAATGTTCCGATGAACTGTTTAATTTTGTAGTAAATTGCTGTTAGAATAGTGAAACAACAAAGTCGATACAATGATTTGTTGTTCTTATATTATTTTCGTTAATGTTAAAGGCTTTCCCTTATTTGGCTTGTTGTGAGCATGCCTCTATATTCTCACACGTTCCTATTTTTCTTGTAATTTATTAATCGGTAAAATGGTGGAATACATGTTCCAGAATCGATATTTAATTAAAAATTAATCTGTCGTTGATGGTATTAAATTAGTTAATTCAGTTTAAATTTTCCGATGTCCTTTTAACGACACGGAGTAATGAGTTACTGGTTGTTTTCTGCATCTAGAAAGAATAACCTTGACTACCTCGATATTACAAATCTTCGGTGGTATACTGCCCTACACAGACAAGTGCTACAGTGTGGGACAAGTAATTAATGATTAAAAAGAAACTATCATTATGCATATATATAATATTTAGATTGGCAAACATAAAGTTCGTATTTCATATGATTTTTAGATTTCAGATTGTTTTTGTTGGCTGACTACTATGAAATGAGATAATTCACAAGATAGGAGTCAGAAGCTTGGTTTTTTCAGTAAGACAGTGCCAACATGAATATAAGGTGGGACCCATTATTAAATTCATTTCGATACACACTTACTAACGCAAATGGAAATATTTTGTCCTCATTGGAAATAAGCAAATCGCATTTTTTCAAAAACAATATTGTTTTGAAATAATAAGTCGTTTTTAAAAAGGAGACAAACTAAGTAAGGGTGGTAATTGGCACCCCTTATAAACCTCTTTCATAACAGAACAGAGTGAAATACATAATAAATACTATATGTATGAAAGCAGTCTTTAAAAATTATGCATGGCGTGGTAATTTCCACCCCTTATAACAAAACAGAGTTAAATTTGGTTGCTCCGCAAAGAAATTATTTTAATTTCAAGAATATTTATTGATAGAAGTCTTGTAGATGTGAAATGAATTTATTTCAATTATACATTTCTGTGAGACATCAACAAATTATTTTAGATAACTAATGGGTTTATGTTTTATTTTATTTTACTGTCAATGTGTAAACCATCAACATATTGCAGGCCTATTGTGGTTTGGATTTCAATATAAATTTCAACCAATGCGTTTATAGAGCAACAACAAAAGTGAGTGGTCCATAGATTTGGTTTTACCCTGGGATTTCTTTTGAAGAGATAATGTTTCGCGCTCAAGCTCAATAATTGTAATGCCCGATTTAAACTTTACAACACAACGTATAAGAAACGTTTTTTAGATCAGTTTATGTGAAAACATTTTGAACAATTTTGTTCTTTAAATAATGTATAACTTGTCCCACACTGTTGCACTTTAATTGTGTATGTAGGGCATGCACTCAAGTGTTTATCGAGATGCATTTGTAATTTTAATTTTAAAAATGAGTGAACCTCAGTTCAAGCAGGATAATTGATTAGACTGTTTGATACCATCACATATGTTTCACAAATTATAATTATATGGAAATCATTGATCATATTTACCAATGTATGTAAGTTTTGATGCGATGCACATTGGACCAAGTGGAAACCAAAGTGTCGTCCATAAATCCACACAAAAAAAATTTAATAAATAAATAAATAATTAAATAAAAGCCTTCTTCTGGCAATTATTTCAAACTCGCATTGCGGTCTTTTGACAATATATATCATCAAGTAAATTAAAGTGCAACAAGTTCATAGTCAATATTTTATGAAAACTAAATCGCTTTGAACCGGCCGTTACAGTTGTACAACAAAACGTTTGTATAGGTACTCTTATGTAAAATAACATTGACAATTGACAGCAATATCAATACATACAATAGAAGGTAATGGCTGTTTTCACTACAGTAATAAGCTGTAGGACCTACTCGTTTGAATGTAGATTCTCAGTAGATCTTAAATTAAATGAAGAAAGTCAAAAACTTGAATACTTACAACATTATTAGGTATGGAAAGTCTTTAAAATGGCCAGTTTGCAGAACGCTGATATTTCCACCAGATAATGTACTGCAGAAAACAATGTGTCAAAATGCAAAGAATAGCGCTTTATTACACATTTCGTCAAAGTATTATATTAACTTATTTAAACTTCGAACAAATGATATGAATTACGTTCCAAACTCACCATTATTTAGATTAGTTCAAAATGTAATTTATATCCCAACTCAGTTAGACCCCTGTACTTACAGTTGTTTTGTTACACTCTTGATGCCAGCGATAGTGGACTGGTTCCAACCATCTGTGCACTCGACTATTAGACCATTCGTGTAGTAGGATACACGGCCCATTTCGCAACTGCAGACATCAGGACATGGCTGATCTGCATATCATGGAGCGAGGAGAATAAGAAAGAACCTTGTAAATTTAAATACAATTTCAGTGACGTAGCCGTGGGGGATCAGTGGATTCAACCCCACTCCATGGCCTGCCGATTTTTTTAAATTTTAATTGTTTTATTTTTTAGAGTTTTGGCCTGGTCGCCGAAACCCTATTGTTTACGTTCGATTATATTTATTCTTGTTTCCGCCAAAACCCCATAGGTTTAACACGTGAAAGTTGTCGCTGGATGATGTCATAATTAAGCATCGTCATATCAATACAAATCATGCAGCATATGAAAGTCCGTAATGTGAATTAGGGCCTAAAACAAAGTACGTCATCATAACGTCAATAAATATCATGTTATTCACATTTTAGTGTGACGCTGCGGGGAGTAAGACGTCTCGACCCTTGTGACGACTCGACACGATTAACAAGAAACCACCACTGCACCCCGAGCCTTGTGACAACTCGACCTACGCAAAACTCGACTTAGCATTTTCATATAAATATACTCTCCAACAAAAGAAACTGTGCATCACTAAAATGTTTTTAAATTTGCATCTATGATTTAAACATTGACCAAATGAAGTTTTTATGGAAGTCCAAGACTGAATTCACACGATGGGATAAAAAGAAGTGACTGATATGCACGATAATGTCCTGCGGGTGGGGCCGGAATTACGGATTCAAATTTGAGAGTCACAATGATAGTATCAAGTGTGCCCCCTTCAGCATTAATGACGGCTGTGCATCTCCTCCTCATTGAAGCAACGACACTGGCGTGAAAGTTTTGTGGGATATCGTTCCATATGTTGACAAGGTCTCTAGCCAATTCATGCAGGTTTGACGGTTGCTGAGGCAGTCGACGTAGGCGCCGTTCCATCTCATCCCAAACATGCTCGATGGGATTAAAATCTGATGAGTTTGCAGGCCAAGGCAGTAACTCGATGTCATTTTTGTTAATAAACTGCCGAACAACACGTGCGGTATGTGGACAAGCATTATCCTGCTGAAACGTAAGGCCTAGACCGTGTTGACGCAGGAACGGTACCACAACTGGCTCCATGATCTCATCACGATACCTTTTCCCCGTAAGATTGCCTTCCACATTGATCACATTGGTGGGATGTTGTGCCATAATGCCACCCCAAATCATGACAGATCCACCGCCATAACGACGCAGCAATGCGCATAACGTTCACCCCTGCGTCGATAAACGCGTATACGGCCGTCACTGCGTGATAACTGGAACTGTGATTCATCGGTAAACAAAACGTTTCTCCACCAGCGTTATGGATGTCGTACGTGTGTCCTGCACCACCCCAGACGTGCTTGGCGGTGACGTACCGGTACCGTCAAAATGGGACGTATAGCAGGTCTACATGGGCGTAGCCCTATTTCACGTAATCGCCTACGAACCGTTATGGGGTGAATTCGCCTGTTGTTAGAGATCCTCCGTGCTTTATCAGCAGCAGTTTGACGGCGGTTCCTCAGGTGTGTCACTTGAATCCAGCGGTCTTGACGTTGTGTTGTGACGCGCGGGCGACCAGTCCGTGGGCGGTCAGCAGCATCATTTCTTTCTCGATATCGTCTCACTAGAGCCGAAATGGTGTTACGATGGCAGTTGAAGCGTTCTGCAACGTCATGCTGGCTCATGCCAGCTTCCAACATTCCAAGGACCTGATGACGCTCATGAAGTGACAAACGCGGCATGGCGTTGTGCTTTCTGTGCTCAATGAAGGCAGGTTTTCGTTTGACTTTTTAGTAGGCCTTACACACAACTTTAAAGAAAACTTAAACGTAACCGAATTCCGATTACGCAATAGCCTGTAGCATGCCATTTGTGAAATTTACACATGCCTACTTCCCACCCCTGCATTACGCAATATTCACGTTATGGGAGAGGTGTCTTATTCCTAACATGTCAGAGGCTCATTCCTGTGAATTTGATGTGGTTGTGATTCCTAGTCACAAAATCATGGCATGTTTTTGGTATGCACAGTTTCTATTGTTGGAGAGTATACAAAACATGCACGATATATGAAAGCCCGTAATGTGACTCAGTTTCTAAAACAAATGACGTCAATATTACGTCAATAAATATCATTTCATTCACAGTTTAGTGTGATACTTGGGTGAAAACATGTCGAACCTTGTGACAACTCATGAACCTAAACTCGACATCACTTTGCATGTTCACATAAAATACAAAATATACACCACATGAAAGCTCGTGAAGTGACTCAGTTTCTAAAACCAATGACGTCATTAATACGTCTAAATTTGTATATGAACATTTCAGTGTAATCTTCGGGACGTATAGCGTTAGCTTGGCGAGAATTTTATACACGGGAAGAAGTGTTTGGGGCGAAGATTTTTGGCAAGAACGCATACACTTTGTACACGGGGAAAATAGGTGTAGTCAAGAAATTAAACTGACGCATTACATTGAATGTTACATGCAAACACATTCACACTAAACTGAAGCATTCAGTTGCATAAATAATATGGTTTCCAATTTATTGCAGTTTTTACTAGTGTAATAATATCTGTACACTGTAAAAAAAAAAAGTAAATTTACAGCAAAATGTAGGCCAACTCTATTTCCAACAATTTGCTGTATTATAATTTTACATAACATGTGTGTTAAACCCTCTATGGTTAAACTGATTTACACAATTTCTGTAAACGCAGTACGTTTCCATATTTGTTTGTTTTACCAATTCTGATTCTTTTTTTCGGCCCACAACGAATATAGCCAAACAAATACACAGATAATACTACAAACAATAATGTGAACTCATCGTGTATTTAAACCCAGTTAATAGCCATTTTACGGAGCCCCTAAAGGGACAAGTAAAGAAAGAAAAAAGAAATGTATTTCGTTTCCTCGATTTCATTCCCTCTAATTATTATTTCGTTCCCTCGAAATATTATTTCGTTCTGGAGCACTTGATATGCCATTGATTTATCGGGATATGAAAACTACATTTAATGTACCTTTCTGAGGAGCATAACAAGGGCTCTGTACCAGCTAAATTATTTCGAGGTAATGAAATATTAATTTGTGGCAACGAAATGATTTCGAGGGAATGAAATGATTTTTTTACATCCCGTTCCCTCGAAATCATTTCGTTTACCACGAAATATTATTTTGTTCAAACGAAACATAGTATTTCGAGGGAACGAAATCATTTCGTTCCCTCGAAATAATTTCGTTACCATGAATTAATATTTCATTACCTCAAAATAATTTAGCTGGTACGTAGCACTTGATATGCCATTTGATTTATCGGGGATATGCAAACTGTTTCGTGTGGCCTTTCCGAGGTTGCTCTAATTGAGAGCATATCAAGGGCTCCGTACCAGCTAAATTATTTCGAGGTAATATTCGTGGTAACGAAATAATTTCGAGGGAAATACTTTATTTCGTTCCCTCGAAATACTATATTTCGTTCAAATGAAATAATATTTCGAGGTAACGAAATGATTTCGATGGAACGAAATACTATTTCGAGGTAACGAAATGATTTCGAGGGAACGAAACAATACTTCGAGGGAATGAATGTTATTTCGCAGGACAAAATACATTTTTTTTACCTGTCCCATTTTTTCTTTACCTGTCCCTTTAGGGGCTACGTACCATGTTGTACTGTTGTGCTATAATACTGCACAGATAATACTGGAAACAATATTGTCAAATTATCATGTATTTACGTGTCGAGTTTTCTCGCGGGTCGAGCTGACCGTGTCGAGCAACTCGACCCTTGTGACAACTCGACCTATGAGACAACTCGACAACATCCCAACACTGTGAATTAACACAATCCCAACACTGTAAGTTATTGTGTAATTTAAATACGTATTCCACTTTGAATAGGCAGTATGGTATGATTTACTGGAAATTTGTGCTTGTGAAAGTGTATCTAAGTAGTCATGGTTATTATAACAATACAAATCGGTAATTTTTGGAGAGAACGCATATACTTTGTACACGGGGAGTGTATGCGAGAAGTTGAACCGACGCAACTATAACGTATAAAGTTACATGCAACCGTTAATTCAACGTTACATGCAATCATTGCCTATTTCCCTAATCACCTCCAGATCATATCAAATTATGTGTTCCCTAATTCTATCCACATTTATTAATATTTTTACAATTATTCTCATTATTATTATTATTATTCTTATTCTTACTATTATTATTATTTCATGGTAGCACAGCATATCAATATACATGTAGCCAAAACCCCTGTGTCCGTTTTCATCGAACACTTCCTTGCAATGTGTACTAGTGTAACAATATCTACACAAAATACACCGCAAAAAATACTGTCATCTCAAGTATTTCTTTCTTAAATAAACCAACGAATATTTACTCAACGTATCATTTATTTACAGTACTCATGTCACACATCTCTACAACATTTATCATATTTTTAGTATCTACATTAGGCCAACAAAATAAATTGTTGAGTTGCCCTCCAGTGAAAATATTTGAAGGGGTCGGTCGGTCGGTCGGGATTTTTTATTTTATTTAATTTTTTTCTCCTTGACTGTCATTTTAAGATTGAAATGCATTGGAACTGAAACCACATACCATGTTTTTCATTTGTATACCTATCAGCAAGGAATTTTGCTTCAGAATAAAAGTATCCCAAGCATTTTTGTTGTACTTTTCGCTGTGATTGACACAGCAAATTCATCCATATTGCGTGCAATGCTCAACATGCAACATGTGAGTGGCCATTCGATTTGAAAACATGTAGATCGAGCCGCAATCGTTGACACACGTACAGTGCGGGGAGCCAGTGCACAACGTGTGAGGCCATTTGATTTGAAAACGTGTAGATTGAGTCGCAATCGTTGACATACAAAACAGTGCGCGAAGCCAGTGGAAAACATGTGAGGGGCCATTCGATTGGAAAACGTGTAGATTTGAGTCGCAATCGTTGGCACACAGTGTGTGCGAAGGCAGTGCACCACGTGAGGGCCGGGGCCATTCGATTTGAAAACATGTAGATTGAGTCTTGGGTAGCGATACATTTACCGGTAAAAAAGTGGAAAATTTCACAAATCAAACGTATTATGTTTTATACAAAGAAAATTGGTAAGTGTCATTAATAAATAGGCCTATGAATGACGGGGGAAAAAAAAAAAAAAAAAACCGACCCGAGATTTCAGCACTTTTGGGTCGGTCGGTGGAGGGCAACTCAACATCTTTTTTTTGTGGCCTTATCTATATCAATGGGTGATTTTGAAACAGTAGGTGGCAGCAGACTTAGCTGCAAATTTTTTCCCATTGCTCATTTACTTCTGAGCACAGTGCCCATTACATTTCGAACAAAAACATTAGTCTCCTCCCACCTACTGTCCCAAAAACTCCCATTCACAGTCTCATATACCCATGTCCCGTCCTGTTGATCGGGTCTTGCCTAAAATTACGTTTGGACGAGTTAGTACACACAATGCAACTTTTGTATACAATGAATACAATTAATGTGCATTTTCAGCTTATTTCAATATATCATAACTTTCTTAACACTAAACAAAGAACTTGGGACATCAGTGCTCAATATTATCAATACATCCGAAACCCATGTCAGCATTTTCATCAAAAGCTTAACCTCTAGTTATTTTTTTCCCAGGCTTGATTGATTGGTTGGTTGGTTGGTTTCATTTATATTTTGCACATTATGGTGGGTATTTAAATTATTAATAATAAAACAAAATAATAAATGAAAACAAATTTCTCAAGTATGATTTGTTTTGAATTTTATTTTGTTTCCCTCGTCAACTCTTTCAGTACCGTCGAAAAATGCGAAAATGAGCTGATCCGCAACTCAAATGGCAAAGGGGCTAAATTTTTGATGTCATCCATTGTCTCCAAAATCACTAAATAGGAGCACATTAATTAACTTAAACAGTTTGATAAATATATGTCAATATAAACAGCAATGTTCCAAACAAAAGACAAAACAAAAGAAAATGTCGGTAAAACAAAGAAAGCAATGGTGATATATTTTCAAATAATTTGTTTTGAGCGATTTGTTTTATAGCTGCCTGGAGAAAGCCGCTGATGTATTAGGCCTATGTTCTTTCGATTTCTTCCCTTGTTTCCCTTCAATTCTGATAATCTATGTCTTGAGATCGGTTTCGAGACCAAAACAACTTTTTGAGTCGAGACAATGACAAATTAAATTTATACAAAACTGCATGGCTTTTGTATTGTAATTCTTCAGCATATTCCTCTTCCGTTTGTTACCACTAAAACAGTACACAAATAATTAGATAATCGTCGTAAAAGATGTATCGCCCGTGTTTTCGCTATTTTTGTTTTCGTTTGAACCATGACATTTTCGTATTCGAAGGAATGAGCTATTTCACAAAATATTTGAAACTTTGTTTAACAATAACAAAACAGTGTTTTTTTTTACTTTTTCAAAAATTAATAAAGCAATGTTTCGATGAAAAAGAAGATTAAAGAAATTGTGTGAAAAAATTAAAATAGCCAAAAAACCACAAAAACACGGGCGATGAGTGGATTATCCCAGGATATAAAATATATTCAAAAAAATAAAGTCAATTATCAGCCTCCATCTTTTTCATGTGACCTCTTGATGTCCTTAAATGTAACCAGAAGGTCAATATGAAGATGTTATCAGTGTCATGTATATCCCAATTTCACGCATAGCGGATTTGTGATGTATCTGATTTGACAACAAAATATAAATTATAAATCACCGCTAAAGTCAACATTTTGAGGGTCATGCAACTTTCCATTTATAGGGAAAGTAAATATTTACCCATAATTTACCATGAATGAACTCAAAGGACCATCATTATATCCTAATTTCATTTTCACAAATTGGCTGAGCAATTTAAACAGTCTCTCATATTTCATTACTAGGCGTTATTACATTGTCAATAATTTCCATTTGCTGCTGGTTTGATTGCAGTGCGGAACTACTCGGCGATTTTCTCCTAAAACATCTGATATTATTATTATTATCTACTATAAGCTGCCATGGATTTTCTTTAACTATTAAATTGATACTTGAGGACCCTACCAGTTTGTTTTTTCTGTCAGTGTATTATACCTATGCGTTATTACATCATGAATATTTCTCATAACAGGTTTGATAGCAGCGTAGTTCGGAACTCTCGATTTTCTCTTAAAAAAAACACTATGATTTATAATATTATGACTGAACGCCTTTAAAGAGGAGGTAACTTTACGGGTGCAAAAATCTGGTTTCTTTATGCCTATTTCTCATTTGTGGGTTTGATTGCAGTGCAGAACACTCGATTTTATTCGAAAATGCTTATTCGTTTGTAAGGAAAATGTTTGTATAAACTGCCGTGAATGTTTAAAAAAAATTAGGTTCCGCAACCTTATCTTCCACCTTTAAAGAGTATATTTCACGTTATTATTCTTCGGAACAAATTTACTATAAACTGTTGTGGATATTCTTTAATTATTGGAATGTTGTTTAATTATTGCAAAGTTAAGTTCCGCACACGTCATTTTACCCACTATTTAAAGATTGTCTGTCATATTATTAGACCTATACGTTATGATAGCATTTCCCATTTGTGGGTTTGACTACATTTCACTTGAAATGACTTTGTAATGAAGTTCCTTCTTAACACAGTGCGTTAATGCATAAGCGTACTTATTTCATTTTATGCGATAGTATTATTTTGCAAGTGACACGACTAAGTGTAACGAAGTTTTGTCTGTATATAGTATGAGTATCTTTGGTTCCTGTTAAATGTGCCGAATGCAAGATGATGGTTAAATTTAAGTCTTTAACCGAAACTGACCGTCGGACCCGTCTTCACCATGTCAATGTCATAACGCAGGACTGTGAGCACACCTGTCCAGCGCGCCCCAGGGCCCCCAGTCGACCACTCTTCGGCAACGTGGACGTCCAAGGGCCACCACAAGGGTGATCACTATGAAGGGTCCAACCAACAGTGTGGCCCAAAACAAGTATGTGCAGCAATTCGCGGGTGCTGGCACTAATGACCTGCGGGCCTCGATGCGTGCTGGAGTACTGTGACAAGCATAACAGAGGGTGACAGCAACGTAACATTATGTATGTACAGCAGGGGGACAATTTTGGTGTACCTAATGTACCTAATGTTACCGATATCAGTGTTGCAGTCCCTATCCATTCCAATAGCTTGAGTTTATAGTAAGGCATGCACATTTCGCTGGCGACCAAACAAAACATTTTTAATCCAAGTAATGTAGACCTCGCCCATTTGTAAACCAATAATGCGGTTAACACTGGCTGAGACGGGGAAAAAGGTCTGACGTGACCCAAGCTGTTGAGGGCGAGCAAATGCCACCAAGTCACATCCACTTCCATGCAACAAGAAGATCGAAAGAATAGATAAGTTTGCCTTCTACATATCTTCACCGTTTCCACCAAGAAAAAATTTAGGAAAAAAATGACATTCAGAATTACTTTATTAAAAGGTACTGTACAATCCCACAAAGTCGGTAGAAAAGTATAAAGAAAAAAAATATATAATAACAGATAACAGACTGGTAAAGGTCCGTGAGGCATGCCACTCGTGTGCGTGGTGTTTTTTCATGCGTTGTGTTCCAGTGATTTCCGCAAGGGCCTTGACTAAAGGCTATGGAACGTCTAATTCAAATGCTGTAGTGGCCGCCCTAATACGAAATGAATGTGTGCACCAAGCCCAGCAAATACTAAAAGTATTTTCCAAAAATAGCTTTATTTTGATACCTGGTTAGGGGAGTCAACGTGACAAAGAAATGGTGCCTGGCACCAATGGCCCAGCCCCTAAAAATGCATGCGGTGCCTGTATTAGTCAAGGGGTAACAGCAGCATGCCCAATGAAAACACTTAAGAGGTACGTCAGTATGATAGCGAAACATTTGCATGGTTGCGCTATCATACACTCAGACCAATATCTGTTTAAACCCGCATTCAGGACCAAATATATGTACATTGGTTCACATAAACAAACAATTACGTTATATTAGGGACAGAGAGACAATAGTGGCCATGTTAAAGGAAATATGCCGATATACCAACATCGGTTTGCATTCACTGATTGGAAACAGCCTTGAAGTAACAAAACAACTAAATTTATGATTTATCTGAATCACGTCCCTAGAACCTCCGTTCTTTGAGAGTCTGGCTAGTTGGCAAGCTTCAGGCATTTATGTGCTGTATGTAATTAATACATTGGGTATTGGGGGTTGTATACAGCAGGAAATATTTGTCTGTTCGGTACAAGCAAAAGGAACGCTTGATTGGTTTATGCATATGCATAAATTTAAATAGACATAGCCTAATTTAAATGGAATGTCATCAAGGATGCAGGGCATGCTGCACACCGGCACGTGGGGATATGATGTGAGTACAGGTACATGTAAGGGTTGTATTCTGTAGCCTGCGACTTCAAACTGCGAGGTTGAACATTTTCGAACAAAAACCACACACAAGGTTTTGCAGAGCTTTCAGCTCATTGAGTTCTACCCTGGAAGAGAAGCGTTATGTTATGCCACCGTATGTAGGCCTATATTCAAACAGTAATAAGGAAGCATAGAGGTAGTACACAACGCCGTTTTGTAATGTCATGGAAGGGAAGTATAGACTCCGTAATAAGAATTAAGACGAATATATATTGAAGTTTTTTGTTCAAAGAAATAATCAGACTTCAGACAGTTATGTGTTGTGTGTAATTAATAATAGGGTATTACTAGGGGGCACGGGTTGTATTGAATTAATAATTGGTGTCTTAGGGGGTATGTATAATGCGTACAATAGTGTACATAGAACAGATTCTACCATCAATGTGAATGCAAGACTATATCCTCATACATTTTCACAAAAATACGCAAATTGGTGCAATAAAATACAAATCGATCCGTATGACTTGTGTTGCATTCCCCACTATTGTGGGTCAAAAAATAATAGGGCGCACACAAACTTTATTGTGACAAAATGAAATGGGGTTGGTTTATTATCTTTCTGCATTCAACAACAATAAAAGGCATTAATGACATAATATAAAAAAGAGTGGTAGTGTAGTTCAATAATTAGACTTATAGTCAGGTCAATATACAGTTTTACCCCCAAAAATGGCAACAAAAGGTTTTTCAACGGTTTTTGGTAGTATTTGACATCAGGAATAACATTAAAAATATAATAAATTCGGACTTCCGGAAAGCTGTTATTTTCAAAATGGCGTCCACGATGGCCGCCGTTACCTTAAAATGGCCATAAATTAATCATTTATTATCCATCCTAGAGTTGTAATTTTGGTGTCTACACCCTAAAGGTAACATTCAAGAATGTTATTATTTAGTTCTCATTCTCGTTGCGCCTCGGGGCCTCGACCTGCGGCCCTCCGACTTGCGGGCCCGATAGACTCCTTGGTCCGTGTTTCAAGACGGGTCGGCAGGGCTCGCGACAATCACCCAGTAACACACGGGGCGCCGTGACACGGTCGACACTGGGAGAAGCCGGGAGCGAACTGCCTCGCTGCCGCCACCGGGGCGTTCGCGGCGGGCGGGGCTCACCAGACTCCCGGGCGACTCGGCCCGACGGGAGCCGCTGGCGGCTCCCGAGGCAGGCGCGGCCCGTCGTCCTTTCCTCGGTCGGGTCGCCGGCGCAACGCGACCGGGCTGTAGGCTCTCCATCTTGGATTTAAAGCTTTACTCAATAACACTTTCACTGGTCTGAGTAGATTTTCCAACCCCTTAAACCGAGGGGTAGACAAGAAAATTACAGCGATAATATAAACAGTTAGTGACCTATAACCATTTTAGTTTAATTACTACTCTATACTACTACTCTGTCGACCCAAGTGGTTGCTTGAGACGAGCGCGATGACGCACACGCCACACATCACAATCGTTTATGCAGCTAGCGAGCTCATCCGTCATCTCAACCGTACCCCTACATCCCCCTTTATCGTCTTCACCATGGTCTTGATTGGTCTCCCTCTGCTTGGCTTTCCGTGCTTAGGTTCCCACAGGATTACCCGACTTGCTGGCAGCTCTGGGTGTCTTTAGCAGTGCCCAGCAAGGCTCATACGTTTTGACCTGACCTTCTCCGAGACCTTTGGCAGGTTGCCGTAGAGCTCAGTGTTCGTCATATGGACCTTCCAGTTGACGTCCTGTGCCATCCTGGGCATCCGGGTATAGCACCCATCGAGTGACTTTGTCTGGGTTGCTGTGAGGGTCCACGTCTCGCTACCGTAGAGAAGAATCGTCTCGATTGCTGCTTGGAAGTATCTCAACTTGAGTTTCTTTGACAGGCTTGACCTCCATATTTTCTTCATGTCATGAAGAACTTTCCATGCCAGAGCCTTCCTTACCTTGAAGTCCTTATCAGTACTCTGCATCCTGGCGCCGAGGTACTTGAAGTCATTAGAGAGGTTCAGAGACACACCGCCGTTGGTCTGTAGATCCTCATGGTCGCCGATGTTGAACACCATGTACTCAGTTTTTTGGGCGTTGAGGTGCAGCCCCACATTCTCACACTCAGACTCCACTCTGCTCAGCAGCTCCTGGGCCTCTCTGATCTGGTCAGATAGTAGAACTATGTCATCCACAAAGTCGAGGTCAGACAGGGTGACTGGACCGACTCTTCTGGACTTCATTGGTGTGACGGTAAAGCCCGGATCCTCATGATCCTTGAGTGCTTGTCTCAGGGCGTAGTCGAGGACAATGATGAACAAGAAAGGCGCCAGCATGTCACCTTGAAGGACTCCAGCGAGAATGTAAAATTCCTCACGGTCTCCGTCGGGGGTGACAACTTTGGCGGTGGTGCCGGTGTAAGTAGCCTCGATGGCTTTGAGGAGTTGAGGGGGACTCCATATGCCTTCAAGATCTTGATCATTTTGCCTCGGTGGATAGAGTCGAAGGCCTTGTTGAAGTCAATGAAAGTCAGTACAGCTTCTCCCTGAAGCCGTTTTGGTTGAATCTCAGCTTAGGGTCTATGGCCATCCTGATACGGTTGAGAATCAGGCGGTTATAGATTTTGGCTAGGACACATGTGAGGCTGATCCCACGGTAGTTGCCAGTCTTCCTCAGGTTGCCGGATTTGGGGATGGGGATGATGTTGGATAAGGACCATTGGGCAGGTTTGTCATTCTTCATTAACGCCGTGTTGCAGAACTGGAGCATGATGTCATTGAGCTCACAGAACACCTGAGAGATGTCTTAACTTTCCTGAACTCTTCCATTTTGAAGGGTCCATCATCGATATCAATATCCACGAGGACAGTCTGTATGTCTTCGTCCTCATCAGTGACCGTTTGGGGGGTCACCCAGCAGGTTTTTGAAGTGGGTGAACCAAGTCTTTACACGTTCCTCCGATGTAGGACCGCTGACTTGGCTTGCCTTGGACTTCCTCCTGCCACTGATCTCGCTCACGATCTTCCAGGCCTCTCTATGTCGCTTCCTGTCACTCGCTCCTCCTCACTGATCTTGCGCTCCAGCTCCTCCACCCTCAGTCTGTCGTACACCTTGAAAAGCTGAGCCTGGGGTGCCTTGAGGCTGTCCTTGAGCTCATCTGACTTGTCCCGGATGTACTTCTCATGGCTCCCCTCAACTTCCTTCCGCGCTTCAATAACGTCAGGGTGGTCGGAGTGGCGGCTCTTCTTCCCACGCTTCACCTTGGGTAGATTATTCATTGTTTTAGAGTTGACCTCGATGAAGTGCTGGTAACACATGGTTACACTCACTCTCATTCTCTTCACTCACCTCTTCCTCTCTTTCTTCCTCTTCCTCCAGTGCTTGGAAGCGATTAACCACCTCCATTGTGTACTGGTCTTGCAGCTCAGGTCGGGAAGAAAAGTACTTCCAGTCAATCTTTTCTTTAGGGCCAGTTGACTTTGGCTGTCTCAAGCTGAGCCTCACTCGCACAGACACCACTCGGTGGTCTGATTTGACAGTCTTGAAGCTGCTGTACGCCTCAGCATCAAGAACACTGTTGCGCCATTTACGCCTGATGAGGATGAAGTCGATCTGGCGCTTGGCTTCTGTAGCCCTGTCTTGGAACGTCCAGAGCTTTCCTCGTCGCTTCTGGAATTGGGTGTTGGTTGCTATGAGGTTCTGCTCTTGTAGAAGGTCGACTAGTTTAATAGGCAGCCATTTTGGACGCCATCTTGGATTTGCAGGTTGCCTGACTACTCAACGATACTTTAGTTGGTTTCAATGGATTGCTTGACCCCTAAAACCTAGTAGTAGACACCAAAATTACAACTCTAGGATGGATAATAAATGATTTATGGCTATTTTAGGGTATTGGCGGCCATCGTGGACGCCATTTTGAAAATGAAAACTTTCCAGAAGCCAGATTTTCTTACATTTTTAGTATGTTATTCCTGATGTCAAATACTACCAAAACTTTTGAAAAACCTTTTGTTGCAATTTTTTGGGGGTTGGGGTGTTTTTTTTTCTCCATAAATTGACCTGTCTATTAATAGTTGGACATAATACGAGTTCCGAATGGTATGTACGAGTAATATCAACTATAAAGGACCATCATTCGTTCGTGCGGCTTGTCACTCGGTATATGGTACGGGCACTGCTACACCGAGAGACGGACGGCTGGTCAGTCTCAACGACGGGGACCACCAGGGCTTGACTACAAGGGGTGTCTGGACGGGGCCAGAGTGTGTATCAGACCGTACTAGCTAGGCGAACCAATGGTCGATCGACGAACTGCACCATTGGTGCAACGAACGAGGCTCTGGACTGTAATAGTTTGGTACACCGCACTGGTCATGGATCGGATCGAGTCGCACAGATATCATTCGGAACCGCACTTCGCCGAGATCAGGAAATCTCGGTAGATAGCTGAAATTTGTGAGAAAATGTTATTGCCGTCATCTGTATCCGCACAATGCGAAAAAGGTTTTAATTTCTTTCATCGGAAAGGATGCTGAATTTTATCAGAAATGTAATCGACAAACCTATGCTTAAATACATGTTTTTCGTGTCAGCTATCGTGGATATGGAGCACTCACATCAAGGACCAATTTGACTGGCAGTCAGCTCAACTCATCACACCAATCAACACATAGCATCCCAGACGTATCAGAGAGGCCATCGAGATCTTCAATCATAACACCGTTTGTCGGCTTCTACCTCGGCGATATTTGGCGACCCCTACTACAGATATCCAAAGTCAATATCCCTCCCCATACCAAGAGAACTCCTACATCCTAAAGCTGTGTTCGTATTGTACTTAATTTTAAGGTAACTTACCGCGAATAATTGTCAACATGTCGTAAATAAGGTAACAATGTAATATTAAGTTAACACTTGGATTGAGAGGGCGGTCTCAATTGCCGCCGCTCACATAGGAAGTCACGTGTATGTATTGTTAAGTTACCCCAGCGAGCTGTTCGTATTGGACTTTTCGGCATTGTTAAGTTAACAATGTTAACTTACAGCGACTCTACCTCGTCATCACCTCTCACTTTGGACATTACACTTTCCACCAGAGTGATTAATCACAGTTGAGAGATTTTGAAAAAAGAGTCCGCAGTATATGTACTAGCAATCAAGCAAGTGATGGCCTGTTATCCAATATACTTGGCCCCAAAGTCTGAGGGGGAAATTATTTTAAAAGATTGACAGGTACAATACAGATTATTTACAAAAGTTGTTTGCAGGTCGCTAATTAAAGTTCTTTACATAAAATGATTTTCCAATATATTTTGATATCATTATGATCAAATTTAGTCTGGATGGACAAAACTGTTAAATGTCAAGCAATTATTAGTACAGGTTATTTGAGAAATCTAGCATGTCTACTTACAAGGAGTGTACACCATTGATACAACGAAAGAAATTACCTGCATCCTTTATAAGAATAAAAAAAGAGTCCATTTCATTGTGTCATTAACAATGAAAATAGTAACAAATATATGTAATAATGTCTTTTAATTTATTATTTTAGAAAGTGATAATATATTAGACAGAATAACATCACAAGGTGGTGAGCAGCACCATTACCATAATACAAGCAAGTAAACTTTTTGATCCTGTACACTCCAATTAATTCAAAAAGGCATTTTTTAATTCTCAGTTTTGTTCACTATCAACAATGAACACATATAAATGGCGACACTGACGTGGCTAAGATAGACAATCATTTTAAATTAGTACAAAAACACACAGCCTCGGCCAATTTTGGAATCCGAGTCAGCTAATTGAAAGAGCCTCAAAGGTTGCAGAAGAGCTCCTTTAAGAGAATCTATTAGATGCACAGGCGACTACATGCCAAGATGACCAGCTGCTTGAAAATTTATAATAGTTGTATGCAGAAGACGCACTAACTGCTGCGGAATTAAATGATAAACCTACGGAAGCCGGATAGTGCCAAGGGAAATATTTTTCATGAGTGCGTGAATATATTTTTTTGTACCATTTATCTGGCGGCCGCCACTTAATTATCTGGCGGCCGCCACTTAATTATCTGGCGGCCGCCACTTAATTATCTGGCGGCCGCCACTTAATTATCTGGCGGCCGCCACTTAATTATCTGGCGGCCGCCACTTAATTATCTGGCGGCCGCCACTTAATTATCTGGCGGCCGCCACTTAATTATCTGGCGGCCGCCACTTAATTATCTGGCGGCCGCCACTTAATTATCTGGCAGCCGCCACTTATTATCTGGCGGCCGCCACTTAATTATCTGGCGGCCGCCACTTAATTATCTGGCGGCCGCCACTTATTATCTGGCGGCCGCCACTTAATTATCTGGCGGCCGCCACTTAATTATCTGGCGGCCGCCACTTAATTATCTGGCGGCCGCCACTTATTATCTGGCGGCCGCCACTTAATTATCTGGCGGCCGCCACTTAATTATCTGGCGGCCGCAACTTACTTATCTGGCGGCCGCCACTTAATTATCTGGCGGCCGCCACTTATTATATGGCGTCCGCCACATACTTATCTGGCGCCCGCCACTTATTAGCTGGCGGCCGCCACTTATTTATCTGGCGGCCGCCACTTAATTATCTGGCGGCCGCCACTTATTATCTGGTACTACACGTTCTTTATTTATTTCGCGGGTTTAGAGTGCGCGCGCGTGTGGTGTTTCTTATCTATTGATGGCCTCCGTGCACTTTCAGCTTATATTCAGAATGGTTAGAAAAAAGGAGAGCAATTTTTCACAGCAGTTTTCTTCTTCTTTGTCACGCGTGTCTTTATTATCATCAAATCATAAGTTAAAGTATCTTTGAATTATCTTTAACTTAAACTTATACTTATACTAACAATCATGTGTGAAGGTACAGTTTTTCAAGCTCCAGAGCTCGTCAGTAAAGTGGATATAGAATAATAATAATAATAATAATAATAATAATAATGTATAGATTTATATAGCGCACGTATCCACCAACTAAGTGGCGCTCAAGGCGCATTATATTATTATCCCTGCTCATAAGGCTCATAAGGCTCATAAATCATTCCTGAAACCATCTCAGCTCCCTGGGGAGTATACAGCTCAATTGCTGCCATTTCTAGCGCATATAGAGCAAACCATCTCTGCCTTCACAGGTACCCATTTAACCCCTGGGTGGAGAGAAGCAATTATGGTTAAGTGTCTTGCTCAAGGACACAGGTGTCACGGCCGGGGCTCGAACCCACACTCTGCTGCTGGCAACACCAGAACTTGAGTTCACTGCGCTAGACCGCACGACAATCCACTTTACGTGCATTATACAACACACGGGACCTACGGCCTTACGTCCCATCCGAAGGACGAAGCAATTATGGTTAAGTACCTTGCTCAAGGACACAAGTGTCACGACCGGGGCTCGAACCCACACCCTGCTGCTGGCAACACCAGAACTTGAGTTCGGTGCGCTAGACCGCTCGGCCACGACACTCCATGAATGAAGCCGTCCGTGGAATGAATGAATGAAGCCGTCCGTGGGCAAACATAGTTTTCCCACAGGAATATTTTGAAGTACCATACTGAAACTCTTGGAGAATAGACAATGGCCACTCAGCAGGGAGTGTTTCTTATTTTGCTGGCCTTTGTGGGCGCATCAATTTGTCTGTTCGACCTGGCAGATAATCCTACATGTACTTGCTACTACTACCATCAGTGTAAACATATAGGTATCAGTGCACAATTTCATAGGCTTAAATACCTTGGAACTCGCATTGCCTACTATGGAGGCTCAATGGCATCTTTCCAAATTGATATTTTGGTATATGGAGATGTTCATGCTAACCCTGGCCCTACTGTAAACAGCGTCGTCACCCTTGATAACAAGTTTGTCTATAATGCTGACCAATTTATCTCCCTTAATCCCTTCAGCAACTGCACCCTTCAATCACTGCCCCGGCTTAATAATGAAGTCTGGAGAACAATTAAGACCCTCGGAATAAGTGTTCGTCAAAAATATGTTCATTCAAAAACCAGAGGAAAGCGAGGAGGTCGGCGTAAATTATGGCAAAAAAGCGACAATTCTTTGCCTTCCAGTCCTACTAGCTCACCTTGTTCTATACCTGTTAACATTACTACAAACACTCGGACTCTCGGTATACACAGAGATCCCAGAACAGCTAACATATCTAACCTGGCAAAATTACATCGTGAAGAATTGGATAAACTTAACGTCAGCTCCTGGAATGCACACTCTCTAAATAACAAATCGGTTATCTTATGTGAACACATTATGGATAAGAATATCGATGTTATGTTCATTGTGGAGACATGGCTGTCTAGCAATGATCCCGTCATTATATCTGAATGTACACCTCCTGGATTTACGTTTGTTAATGTTCCCCGTAACGGAGATTGCCATGGAGGTGTTGCAGTAATTTTCAGAACAGCTCTAAATCTCTCACTCGCCAAAATCAGCATTTCGCCTACCACCTTTGAATATGCATGCATAACCGACCCTTTTAAACGTGTTTTCTTCGTCGTCGTGTACCGCCCGCCTCCCTCACCCAAGAACCATCTGAAAACTTCAGATTTCCTAAACGAATTTGACGATCTCCTAGATGTAGTGTCACCCCTACCCAGTAAGCTGTTACTTCTCGGCGATTTTAACATTCACGTTGATACGCCGTTGAAATCAGACACATCGCATTTCCTGACATCTCTCAATGATGCTGGTCTACACCAACATATAACTGAACCTACACAAAAACACGGCCATACACTCGATCTTCTCATCTCAAACCCGGATGACTCACTTGTTCTCGACAGTGAAGTTTTGAACATTTTGAACTCAGATCATTTCGTAGTAAACTGTACCATTAGGTTTCAACACCGCGTTGATCACTTCAAACTCCAGGGATTATCGTAACATTGATCATCAAGCTTTTGCTAGAGACCTCAAACTTTCTTTCAATTGTTTTCCCTATGATGCCTCTCTTGATGACCAAGTAAAATTTTATAATTCTAATGTAATTTATGTATTGAACAATCACTGTCCACTTACGCAACGTAAACATAAGTTTAAACCTCAACCCGTTTGGTATACTATTGATATACATCTTGCTAGGCGCAATCGACGCAAACTTGAAAGAAAATGGAAGAAAAGTAATAACCCACATGATCACAATCTTTATCTGGATGAAGTTCACCGATTTTCGAAACTTGTACATTCTGTTAAATCTAAGTATTACACTGAGCAGCTATCCACTGCCAATACTAAAATTGTTTTCAAAACTTTAAATACTCTGCTCAACTGAAAGGTTTCACCACTTCCATGTACCATTTCATTCAAAAATCTTTGCGAAAAGTTTAGTAATTACTTTGAAGACAAAATTGTCAAAATCCGGAACACAATTAACTCATCCCAGACAGATTATACCCCACCTCCCCATAATGCAATTGCTCCTGAAATAAGTGAATTTAGAACAATTAACGAAGCTGGAATTTCGAAAATAATTAAGAAATCTCCTAATAAATCCTGCACGTTGGATCCTCTCCCAACTTGGCTCGTTAAACACAACTTGACCACACTCCTGCCCATAATTATTTACTTCTATAGCTAACATGTCATTGTCCACAGGGACCTTCCCCACAGTACTCAATGATGCGGTGGTTACCCCATTGTTGATGAAGCCCACCCTGGATAAGGATACCTTATAGAATTACAGGCCCGTTTCCAATACTGCTTTTCTTTCTAAATTTATTGAGAAAGCTGCTTTGTTGCAAATATCAGATTATATCAGTAGTAATGACTTGTATTGTAAGGTCCAATCTGCTTATAGACCCAATCACAGCAATCGGCAGGCTGTTTTCGTGGTGTTGTTGGATCTGTCTGCTGCTTTTGACACAATTGATTATGATGTTTTGTTACATAGATTATCACATGTATTTGGTTTCAAGAATAACGTTATTGCCTGGTTCAAATCCTACCTTAATAATCGAACATGTAGAGTTAGGATCGCCAATGAATATTCTGATCCTAAGGTTCTTCTTCACGGTTTGCCCCAAGGCTCATGTGTCGGACCTCAGATGTTCCTTCTTTATACTCAACCTATGTATGATATCATCACACGCTACCCTGGTATCAAAGCCCATTTTTAAGCAGATGACACTCAGTTGATCCCCGAATACCTGATGAATCAGATCGCGCAATTTCCACTTTATCTAAATGCATTTCGGAAATCAAATCATGGATGTCTAAAAATATGCTACTCCTTAATGATGACAAAACCGATTTTTTTATTGCTGCCAATCCCAACATTTTGCATAAGTTTTCAGATATCTCTTTTACCATAGGTAAAACTATTATCAAACCATCCAAAACTATAAGGAATCTTGGAGTAGAATTTGATAGTGCAATGAACATGTCCCATCATGTATCATCAATTTGTAAGTCTGTTAATTTTCATCTTCGTAATTTATCACGTATCAGAATGTTCATTGATGATACCACATGCCACCATGCAGTCCGTGCTTTAGTAACTGCTCGACTTGACTACGCTAACTCACTTCTCATAGGTTCATCAGCCAAAGAAATTAAAAGACTTCAGCGACTTCAAAATAGGGCTGCTAAACTCATATTCAAGACAAAAAGTCTGACCATGTATCTCCGCTCCTCCAACAGCTTCATTGGCTACCTGTACAAAAAACGTATCGATTTTAAAATTATGACTATTACTTTTAATTGCCTTTCTAATAATGCACCATCTTATCTATGCGAGCTTATCTCGCTATACCAACCTAACCGTAGTGGACTTCGCTCTAGTTCTGACCAAAAGATGCTCTCTAAACCCCGCACTCATCTTTGTTCTGCAAATAAGGGTTTCTTTGCTTCTGCGCCAAATCTGTGGAACAATCTCCTATCAGATATTCGTCATACTAGTGAACTTCAGATGTTTAAAAGTAAACTTAAGACTCATTTATTTTAGCTTTGTTGTACATCTCATTTTATTCACAGTTAATTTAAGAATTACATCTCATTTTATTCACTGTTAATTTAAGAAATTATTAAGTTGATCCATTTTTGTAAAGCGCTGTGATAGCTTTCAGTCGTGTAAGAGCGCTATATATAAATGCTATTATTATTATTACTAACTACGCCTTTTATACACATGTTTATACATATTTATTGTTGTTTCTATTGTAACCTTTACAGCATTATCTCAAGTGTTAAGTATCATAACTCAAACTTTTTCTGGTACTTTTTCTGGAATGTTACTTAAGTGTCGTCATTCTGAATATAAGCTGAAAGTGCACGGAGGCCATCAATAGACAAGAAACCCCACACGCGCGCGCGCACTCTAAACCCGCGAAATAAATAAAGAACGTGTAGTACAGATAATTGTGGCGCCGCCAGATAATATTATCTGGCGGCCATAATTATCTGGCGGCCGCCAGATACCGGCGGCGGCCGCCAGATAAGTGGCGGCCGCCAGATAGGCGGCGGCCGCCAGATGATTGTGGCGGCCGCCAGATGAAAGCGGCGGCCGCCAGATACCCGGCGGCGGCCGCCAGATATCACAGCGGCGGCCGCCAGATAAGTGGCGGCCGCCAGATAAGGCGGCGGCCGCCAGATAATAAGTGGCGGCCGCCAGATAATTAAGTGGCGGCCGCCAGATAATTAAGTGGCGGCCGCCAGATAATTAAGTGGCGGCCGCCAGATAAATGGTACAAAAAAATATATTCACGCACTCATGAAAAATATTTCCCTTGGCACTATCCGGCTTCCGTATAAACCGGCGAAGGTTGTGGACAAAATGTCCCACCACAAACTGCCGCATGACTGACAAGGCAGCAGGCAAAGTCAAGACCCTCCAAAGACCGACCAATGTCAAGAATTTGAAGTACACGCAGTTAAACCCGGAGGTATGGAACCCTCTGCTGAAGGCATGGTCACAGGACATACACAGTTTCAGAAAGTGCAACAAGCACTGTGCATTGGTGAAGGACATTGTGCCAATAGTCAGTGTGATATACTAACTGACTCGGCTGACTGGATAAGACCCCGATATAAAAGGTGAAATCACCAAACTGCTTGATGTTGTGGCGGTCATAGGGCGCGCCATCCATAGAGTTGAATATGTGAAGACGTGAAATGATCAAACCTGACATTAATATAGACAGTGAGGCGCTCTGTGCTCCGTAACTGGATTCTTGTTTGGGGACAATTTACTCACAACAATGTAAAACTTTACAGCATACAAACAAAATTGGGCATCAAGTTGGGTTTTTGGCCTTTCGGGGATCGGACAAGTACAATCAAAGAAGATCAGTGCGCGGGGGTTACTCGGAAATTATCTCGGAAGAAATTAAGAAATTCTCCAAAAAGGAGCCATCACACATTGCTGGTGATTTTTGCTTCACATTATTTGTATTCAGTCTAAAAAGGACCAAATCATCAATCTTTGTGAATTGAATAAATTTGTTGCTTATTTCCATTGGAAATTCCAAAATGGAAACAATCTAGTTCGCACTGCAATTAATTCGGTCAAAGTGCTTCGTGACATCATATCGACTTGTAAAACTTGCAGTACCCATTGCCAAAGATGATCGAACATTTTTGCGTTTTTAATGGCAAAACAAATTGTTCGAATTTACCTGCTTACAGTTTGGGTTACATTTTGTCCCGAGGGTTTTCACCTCCCCACAATAATAATAATAATAATGAAGCTTTTGATTGCCTTTTTGAAGACAAAGATGCTATGAGTCATGTGATTGCATTGACGACTCGTTGTTGATAGGTTCAACGGTTACTAATGCTAATGCTCGATTAGCCCTCACACAAGAGCTACAAAACGGAAAATGGTTATGGCCATTAGTACAACTCAATGTCCGAACAATTTGTGATGTTGCTCTAATAGAGTAATAGTAATAGAGTTGTTGCTCTCTTGCGAGATAGCTGTACCGCATATCAAATTATTGTTTAAAAAAATGCAGCTTTAACTGAAAATGGCAACCATTTTAAGCCACAAATGTCTCTGTCTGACCGGGTAAAGTCAGATTTAAATTGGTGGCTTGCTGAACACCACCCATAGTGCCCCAATTCACAGAAACAAGCCCGATTTCATTATCAACACTGATGCAGCTACTATGGGCTTCGGTGCCAAGTGTAAAGTACATGCATTGGGTGGACAATGATCAGTTGATAAGGCTGTTTACCATGTCAATTATCTTGAGTTACAAACCTGCGTTTTTTGCTTTACAGTCCCTTTCCAATGAGCACAGGGACATTCATGTAATTCTGAAAATCAGACAACAGAAGAACCGTGTCATATATTCAGAACTATCATTACAAAATGCCTAGTCTCATTTTACACGCTGCGTGTAAACTGTACGTACACAGCGCGCTCAAGTGTTAACACACAGGGCATATAACATTAACATTAACATAATTATAACAATAACATTTTTGTTATTGTTTTCTGGCTTCTGTAACATCGCAGACAAATATAAAGTCATGAACAATATAAACAACTCTTTCTATTATAACACGTGATACTTTTGTATAAATATCAGCTACCAAGTCTTAAAAGATATAATGCCGTATGCGCAATAACTTAAGGAGAATGAGAACCAAACGTTTGGTAAAACCCATTTTTCCAAATTCTTATTTTCTACTGTCAAATAACAGAAAATGGAGTTGTCCACTTCCCCCCAGAACGGAGGACAGGGACAGTCTAATCGGGCAGAAAGTGAGACTTTCTGTGTGTATAAAATGTAATGTGGCGACACACATTACCTTCAGTTAAATGAACTACCAATTGAAAATGATGCATGGTGCATGACTTGGCAAATATGGTTATGTGTGTCTTACATGCATGCGGTCAGTAACATGTATGCTGATACATATCGAATGGGAATTGCACAAAGAGAAATTATTGGTAAATTCATGACACCTAATATTGACATATTTGCGTCAAGAATAAACCATTAGATCCATCCACATAATTATGTATCTTGGAATCCTTATCCATGCGCATTTCATAATGATGCCTTTACACTAGCCTGGTCAAACAATAAAGTCAATGCATTTCCCCAGTTGGTTTTCAAAGATGCTCAAATTGACCAGTGATATTGCCTCAAGGAGCTGATTTACTTTCACTTCCTTCCTCAGGCAGACTTCACCAATGGCGAGATCATCTCCTACTGATGGCCTGCCATTTGTCAGGGAAAACCTGCGACGTCAAGCAAGTGAAGTGATGTTGCCCCACACATTGCCAGAGGGATCTGAGACAATATCTCGTTTGATCAAAACTACTCTGTATGATGCAGGTATCAAGACAGGTATATTGAAGGCACATAAGTACTTGATAATTGAACATTGTGTTTCTTTATGAAGAAACTAAGATTAAAACTTGCGAAGTATTGTATGAATAAATTATGTGACGTAACCATGGTTGATTGTGTGTTACCCAAAGTACGAAGTGGGAGATGAAGACGAGGTACACTGTAGAATTAAGCAAAACATAAACGAAAGAAGTGAAGTTTGATTGGAATTCTACCGAGTTTATCAGTGACACAGGAAGACGTTCCCATCACAATTTGACTAATCACTAACAGATGGAGGATTTATAACCAAACTCGCCCATATTCATACTTTAACCATTGTAATCTAGACGGAAGCTTGCCCCATTATTTTCAGTTATTTTGGGTAGGTATGGATGTAGCCTTAGTTAAAATCGATCATGAGAAATTGAACTTATGTCCTGTTCTCTTCCGAAAATCTTAACATCCCATGTTGCTACGCTTTTGGTGTGACATATTCCGGGCCTAATTATTATTATGAGTTGGGTTGAGTGTTTACGATGTACTAGCGTTTTAGTTCATGTATTTAACTTTATTGAGATGCATATTGTAATGTTATTGTATGTATAGTTTTACCATCATAATGTGAGCTTTGTTCGACATTTCCATTTTCTGTTTTATTGTTGTGATACATTGGGTTAGGCAAATTATATGTGTTATACAATTCATAATTCGCAGTATGTCATTGTGGGGCACTTAGCCATTTTCTTTTAGCAATTTTAACAAGAGTTTATTTGTTTAATCCATCTTTGTATTGAATTGTTATTTATTAAATGGTTGAGAGTCACTTTTTCCACCTGCAACTGGGTACACAGGGGTATGTCAATAACTCCTAAATTTGTTATGCTGTTAAACTGCTGGTGTTTTACTTGACTGTTACAAGTTTGCTACAAAATATTGGTTGGTGTTTCCATAAAACCTGTATGATATAACCTATATGATATAACCTGTTCATTGCAGGACCCAAGAGTAGCCCAGATACATGAGCAGCTAACTTCGCTGATACACTAGCTGTATGATATAACCTATATGATATAACCTGTTCATTGCAGGACCCAAGAGTAGCCCAGATACATGAGTAGCTAACTTCGCTGATACACTAGCTGTATGATATAACCTATATGATATAACCTGTTCATTGCAGGACCCAAGAGTAGCCCAGATACATGAGCAGCTAACTTTGCTGATACACTAGCTGTATGATATAACCTATATGATACATGTGACCGGCTCTGTGAAAATGAGTCACATGTCGCACCATGCGTTTACATGTAATGGGCAATGAAATGTTGAGAGGGTTTTTTTATTTTATTTTATTTTTTTTAACATCTGATTTTTGGTTATCATGTTTTTTGACATCATTAGGATCTAAATTTTCTTAATATTTTTTTACATAAACGTCAATTTCAATCAATAAAATATTAAAATCAATGATTTTTGTGAGTACTTTGTTTCAAATATGTCATTTGTTTTCATTTGAATGCTTGTTTTCCCAACACTAAATTGTGTTAATTATGCACATTATTGATTATTACATATGCCATATCTCCATAATGCAATATGCCACACACCTCTAACATATACCAAATTAAAGCCGATGATGTACTCTTTCCAGCTACATAGAAATGTATATTTGTCAAATTTGCGACTTGTGACTCATTTTCACAGAGCGGGTCACATATATAGATTGGTGAAATTCTTGCGTCGGGAGATAAACAATTGATTTAATTTTGCCCTACACCGACGTGTGTATAGCACTGTATGCTCAGTGCTTTCCGAGTGTCTGTGAAAAAACTACACAGGCGACTCGGGCGGGATTCGAACACACGACCTGCAGACGTCTTACCTCTCGACCACTGAGCTTGCCTGATGACGATTGACCAGACAGGCTAAGATATTTATTTCTTTTTATTTTATTTATGGGCCATCAAAAGTTGGGGGACATTTGATATACTTGGGAACATTTGATATAATGTACGGTTAGGTGTTGCCGCTAAAACAATCGTTGTTTTACTGTCAGTATTAATTGATAATTCTTCATTTGTATAATTATGTTTAATTGACGTTTAAAAAGATTGTTAAATAATTTGAGTAAAAGTCATTGTAATGCAGATCCATTGTTAAATTGTATGTGTTTATATTATGTTTGTTAGTATTATATATATTATGTTGAGTAATAAACCAAACCAAACCAACGGAACATGTTGATCCCTGCTTGATCCACCAAAGATGACTGCCTCAAAATTAGAAATTGTACAGTTAGAGCAGTTAGCAATTATGTAATATCTCTAATGAGTTGTAATAGTGTGTGGTTCTGAGCAGATTTGATAGTTTGACGACTTGACTTTGTGATCAGTGATGCTCGATGCTCCGATCGTCTGAAGACAATCGAAGTATACTGATTGAAACGTAGAGTTGTCAAACCACCGTTTCTTTTCAGTGAGAACCACTACTATTTACAAATCATTGTAGAGATATTACATGGTGAGAATCACTGCTATTTACAAATCATTGTAGAGATATTACATGGTGAGAATCACTACTATTTACAAATCATTGTAGAGATATTACATGGTGCTCTTTAATGCTATAAAATCCTTTCATCGTACTGTTCTTCCTCCATGCTAAATTTAGATTAAAAAAATTGTCAA
>CM055816.1:101509264-101616866 GCA_029582265.1 Zoroaster sp. YZ-2022 | reverse complement strand
AACACTTGCCCGGATTTTTCATAAGCGAGGATTCTGTCGCTTTATGCATGGGGAAACTTCTTTGGGTTAGCAAAATTGGAAACTCAACTTTGAGTGGTGTACCGCACAGTTCCGCAAAAAGCCAAAATCCACTGTGTCAACTTATGTTGACAAGCAGAGGCACAATTATAATTGTCTTGCAAAGATGCAAGACCAGCCCGATTGTCCAATCCGTTCAAAAGTTCCAGACAACTTGGCCGGGTAGGGGTACTCTGGCAGGATGGTCTGCTTCACTTTGTCTCTCCGAGTCTGCAGTTGTTGCTGTTGTCTGTGATTGTGACCTGTGTAAATCACCATGCACACATTATTGCCCCACGTGTCGAGACTCGTTCAGAAGAAGCATTTGATGCCCATTTGGTGGGCTTTTTGGCATATACTGTTTGAGGCAACAAGTCTTCCCCTTGAATTTTATCATAGTTTCGTCTGGAGAAAGGTTTTGGCCAGGTTTGTAATGACAAAAAAAAAAGGGTACTATCATCTGAATGAATTTGCGAACCTTGACCAGCTTGTCAGGAGAGCTGTCCTTACTTTTTCGAGCTTCTTCGTTGTTGGTCAGATGGAAGAAATTCAGGATTGCCTGAAATCGGTTGCGAGACATGGTTGCTGGATAGATGGCACTGTGTAGTATGCAGAGATGCCAACATACACGATTTGGGCGTAGCAAATACGATTTTGAGCCGTGAATACGACTCTACGATAATACTTCATTGAAATACGCTAAACAAGCCGCCCCAGTATAATTGTATATAGTTACAATACAAGCAAACAATGAATGAACTATTAAGTGGAAATAAAAATGATGAAAAATAATTTTAAAAATGAAAAAACAAAACAACCTTTTAAATATAAACCGCAGTGGTGGTAAAAAGCGACGATAGCGGGATTAGCGGCGAATTCACACGATTATGTACGTATCACACACAAGCGCGAGCGCACTGGATTCGACTGCCTATGTACCTCCCACATGTGCCCTGCCTGTACATCTGTACATTATTTGCAAGATCGTACCCATTGATCTCTATTACATAATGGGGAATAATGAGCATACCTGTGGGAATGAGGTTGTCGGTGAGGTAGCTTGTGTGTACACGTGTACATGCGCGCATAATTGTGCTCGCGCACGTGCATTACCTTTTAATTCCTCGAAGCTTCTTTGCAAGTGCGACTTCAGTGTCAGGCATGCAGGCACTGCTTACTGCAGAATTCTGCGCTTACGGCGCATAGAATCACACGCTTTTTATGGCGCCGTAAGCGCAGAATTCTTTGGTAAGCAGCGCCATGAAATTGGGCCCAGGTGAGCTAGGGCTAGGCCTAGCTAAGGCTATAAATTTGTTATTTGCTTTCGTTAGTATTATAATCAAAATTTATAACGTGACTGATGCATGGATTACTAATTCGGAAGATCATTATTGTGAGCTTTTTAAGATAAGATACGTCTAGCATTGTTATAATTTCATAATTTTTTCATTGAGTATTTTCGTCCAATTTACTCTGCCCCTGGTCCCACTACCGCCAGCGGGGTTCACACCGAGTGCGGCGCTGACATTGCCCAAAATCCGGACATGCATTTTTTAGCGTTAGATTTTTGCAATTTTTTTTTCAATAGATGCTACTCTTTTTTGGAATTCAATGTTGGCATCTCTGAGTATGTCCCATTTGCTCCAGTACATATTGTACTGAGGCCGCCTGTTTATACCCATGCACATCAGCAGCGCTACGAAGGCCATCATTTCCGGAATAGTTGTTGGAGTCCACTGACTTTGGTGGCTGGTTGATTTCTCCGATAGACTCTGTTCAGCATAACGATTGGTTTCACTCACTATCAACTCCCACACTGCTTGCGAGGAAAACAGCTGGAAGATCTGCATTGGTGTTGAAATCTCTCCATTCTTGAACACGAGTTGCTCCTGGGTGTCCTGTGATGAACAACAAAAACATGCAGGGCGCTATTCAGTGACAGTGTTCCAGTTTCCATCGCCACTTTGACCCATGACCACTTTTGCCCCATTTCTGGCAGTAATTACTGCAGTGGCGGAGATTTGTGTCCAAATGTGGGCGATGATCAAACATTTCCCCAGAATTACGACCACCAAGTGAACCTCAAAACAATTCACCCTTGAGAATATTTTGATAAGTGGGGGGGGGGGGGGAGAATAACTGAACACTTGAGGGCGCTCTTCATGTGCAGCTCTAAACATGCAAATTGGGGGAATGATTGTATGGGTCATCCTCCCTGGACAAAAAGTGGGGATAATATATCCTCTTCACCCAGGATCTCCGCCCATGAATTAGTGTGACCGTATTTTAATGTCAAGTGACACCTTTGTATTTTCTTCCGCATTGTTTTGCTTATTTTACCAATTCAACATCAGATGTTTCATTTCCGAAAAAAAATATGGCATGACATTGATTCTGTGTGAAACCTTTCATTTCGCTTTAGCCTTAGAAAAGATGCAAGCAATATAAAGGTGGGGGAGCATTGGGTCAACTTCTCAATTCTTGCCAACTAATGAATCAATGTGTTCATGATCATTTAGTACATGTATGGGTTGCCTACCTGTGTATACAGGCTCCTGGGTGTCCTGTGATGAACAACAAAAACATGCGAGGGCGCTATTCAGTGACAGTATTTCAGTTTCCATCGCCACTTTTGACCCATGACCACTTTGCTTGTTCCTGGCAGTAATTACTGCAGTGGCGGAATTTGTGTCCAAATGTGGGCGATGATCAACATTTCCCCAAATTACGACCAAAAGTGAACCTCCAAAACAATTCACCCTTAGAATATTTTTGATAAGTGGGGGGTGGGAGAATTACTGAACGCAGGGCGCTCTTCAAAAACATATCATTGCTACATGTGCAGCTCTAAACATGCAAATTGGGGGGGGGGATGATTGTATGGGTCATCCTCCCTGGACAAAAAGTGGGGGGATAATATATCCTCATCACCCCGGGATCTCCGCCCATGAATTAGTGTGACCGTATTTTAATGTCAAGTGACACCTTTGTATTTTCTTCCGCATTGTTTTGCTATTTTACCAATTCAACATCAGATGTTTCATTTCCGAAAAAATATGGCATGACATTGATTCTGTAGTGAAACCTTTCATTTCGCTTTAGCCTTAGAAAAGATGCAAACCAATATATAAACGGTGGGGAGCAATGGTCAACTTCTCAATTCTTGCCAACTAATGAATCAATGTGTTCATGATCATTTAGTACATGTAGGGTTGCCTACCTGTGTATGCAGGTGCATTTGACGCCACGTTGGTCCAGCTTCACTCGATCCACGTCGAAAATCGGGCTTTGCCTTTTCGGCTTCTTTGACTTTGCCGAGAACTCCGGGTACACAGTCATCTTCACTGTCGTCTGTCTCGGTGACTGCGTCGCTAGTTTCGGACGACATTTCAGGTCACTATCCGCTAACAATTCGTACAATAATTCCTCATCTTCCGCATGATGCTCATGTGTTTGTCGACTTGCATCCACAGTACCCACCACCGGAGATGCGCAGGAAAAATGAAGGCGCGTACCCCACGCTCTCAAATATAATGCATCAAAGGATGCGGCTCGTGCCATCGAGCTACCAATCAGAAAAGGTGTGCTCAACTGGGGGCTATTATGCTTTAGAAACCTTTGCGGTTGGATTGTTCCAAATGGCACATCGGTAGCGAAGGGGTTGAAAATGTTCGTGCCAAATTGGCACCGTGGTACGGGAGGTATTAACATATTTGTGCCAATTTGGCTCAATTAAAAGGGTTAACTGGATTGTTTCGCAAGTCACGTGATGCGACTCTAAAAGGGTTTATACACCTGTGCGCATTTGGATAGATGCCTAGAGAACGAACAAAGTTCCTGGAATGCTCAAAAGCGAGTGGGCAGATGGAATTAATTGTTGCCTGGGTAGCCAGCTGGGTTTGGCAGGTGCTGTGTGAATGGATTAAGTTATGTAACACGCCAAAAGTGGATGGTTAAGTCGTCGGTCAACCACATAGGGCATAGAAAGGAATTTATAGTTACATCTAAATTCTTTATGTGTATCGGTCAACCAACATAACCGCTTGCCCAGATAGCTTGCTGTGATTTCAGTTGGAGGGGGGGGGGTCTGGGGGTTGGGGGTGGGTTAACCGTTTTGTACACTATTGACAATAGCTCCTTAGTGTGAAAACGCTGGGTCACGTCCTGCCTATATATACTTGGCAAGGACTAACAGTGAAGCAACATTTCATGGTTTGTGGTTTGTCCGGATGTATGAGGCGGCCATTGGGGCAAAAAGACAAAACAAAAAAGACAAACAAAAATAACAAAGACAAAACAAAAACAAAAAAAAGACAAAACAAAAATTTTAAAAGACAAAAAATAAATAAATAAATAAAAAAAAATAAAAAAGACAAACAAAAATGAGAAAAGACAAAACAAAAATAAAAAAGACGAAACAAAACTAAAAAGACAAAACAAAAATAAAATAGATAAACAAAAATAAAGAAAGACAACAATTTGTTTTAAAGACAAAAAAAATTCATAAAAAAATTTCCCCTAAAATTATTGTTTTACATGAAACAAAAATAAAAAATAAACAAGACAAAACAAATTGCGCCAAAATAAAAATATTACATAGAAACAAAATTTAAATACACGCAAAAACGAAAGTATAACGCAACGAAAAAAACGATACACCTACAATTACAAGTAGAAAGAAACGATACCGCGCGCGCCAATACATCGAACAACTCGAAATAAATGAACAACTCCGGAAATAAACGAACAACTCAGAAAAAGACAAACGGCGGAACTTACCGAGAAAATCCGAATACCCGAAACTGCACTGGATGCATGGCACCCTTCGCGGCCGCGCGCCCGACTACGGGGCATGGTGCAACGGTGTGGCCATGGATATGATGATAGCATAGGTCGCGGGTACTAGGCGCGCGGTAGCATGTGCATTAACGCAGCACAGCACACATGGGGAGTCTAGTCTAGGGATGGGACACGTCGCCGAGTGAGTTTACCATGATGACGACCTGACGAAGGGAATGATGGCCAGGAGGGGTTGTTTATGATGATGTGAATAGACGCATATGCATGCATTATGGTGAGCGGTCTAGCGCACCGAACTCAAGTTCTGGTGTTGCCAGCAGCAGGGTGTGGGTTCGAGCCCCGGTCGTGACACTTGTGTCCTTGAGCAAGGTACTTAACCATAATTGCTTCGTCCTTCGGATGGGACGTAAAGCCATGGGTCCCGTGTGTTGTATAATGCACGTAAAGTGGATGTTGTGCGGTCTAGCGCACTGAACTCAAGTTCTGGTGTTGCCAGCAGCAGAGTGTGGGTTCGAGCCCCGGCCGTGACACCTGTGTCGCCTTGAAGCAGACACTTAACCATAATTGCTTCTCTCCACCCAGGGGTTAAATGGGTACCTGTGAAGGCAGAGATGGTTTGCTCTATATGCGCTAGAAATGGCAGCAATTGAGCTGTATACTCCCAGGGAGCTGAGATGGTTTCAGGAATGATTTATGAGCCTTATGAGCAGGGATAATAATATAATGCGCCTTGAGCGCCACTTGGAGTTAGTGGATACGTGCGCTATATAAATCTATACATTATTATTATTATTATTATTATTAATATCCTGAGTGTATTTGATAAAATTATTAATAAAAAGAAGGTGGTCTAACCACATGGAGGACTTCCCATGGAGCAATATGTTTTATTGCTCCGGCCATTATAACAAGTAACACTAACAGTAATGTACTACGTTAGTACTGTAATAGTAGTACTAGCTAGTAGTACTAGTAGTACTAGTAGTACACTAACAGTACACTCCAGTAACACAGTATTATTATTATTATGTAAGCATTTATAATGCGCCATCTATCTAGAGAAACCTATTCCGTGGCGCAAATAATTTCGGCGCATTTAGCTGCCATTCCAGAAACACCGGGGCAAGCCCCTTCTCTTTTACGATAAGTGTCCTGGGTTCTTTTACGTGCATTACACAACACAACACACGGGACCTACAGCTTTACGTCCCATCCGAAGGACGAAGCAGTTATGGTTAAGTGTCTTGCTCAAGGACACAAAGCACCGCAACCAGCCAGGCCGGGTTCGAACCCACATTCTGACAACATCATCAGAACTTGAGTGCAACGCACTAGACCGCTCATACGACACCCCAGTAACAACATAACAATAAACATAACAAATGAGACTGGTCCTTGCTCTATGATGAGATAGTAAAACTAAAATTATGCCATAATATAACGTTAGCACTGCAGCCATGGTCCATAAAAAAGTAATGAAAGGACCGTTTGTACTGTTTGTAGCCCACATCACGTCGATTTACTCCAACTCCCAAAGTTTCAGTGTGTGCATGATGGAGGAAGGATATTTGCAAAACAGCACAAACAAAATTAGTGTTCTTTTATTTAGTTTTAAACACTGCACTGCTGGTCTGTGCCGTGGCCGGTAAGCTTGCCCAACAAGCAGACACTTTTGCCAGTTTTGGCACAAAGTTTACTATTGTGAGATCGTTAATTTTAAGAAATTTTAGTTTTACTTTTAAGTTTTATTGTATTTTTTTTTAATTTAAAGCCCATGCACAACATAGGTAAAGTGTCTGTAAATGCTACCATACTTTACAAGAATCAAGAGATATGTAATAAAACCAACCTGTGAAAATTTCAGCTCATTTCGTTATTTCTTTTACGAGAAAACAGTAAAAATGCATTCAGCATTTTTGTATTCATTCTAATGGCCGGAGTTTTCGTCTCGCAAGACGAAAACTCATTATTGGGTCTTATTCACTAATTATTCGAAAACGATATTAACACATCAGGCATAAATATTTCAATGAAATCTTTCTATCATCGTTATCTTTATACCAATCCCATTGTAAGTTATGTGTAAATTTGTGAACATTTTAGTTTTTCGGTCTTACCAATGTTGTCCAGGGGCTTTAAAGATTGTTTAAAATATTTCACAAAAGTGAGATCCCTGAATAATGGATTTTATGCCCAAAGTGTACAGGACAAAAATGTTAATCAAAAGTGTCTGTTTGGGTAATGTTACCTAATTATTAGCAGATCAAAAGTTGAAAAAAAAATAATTTGCTCAATTTTTGTACATGTGGTGCTGGGGACAAGGATACGGAAGCAGTCAGTGTATTGGCCGAGAATGGGGCTAACGTGCTTGGTGCTCATTTGGTGTTTTCCTGAATCTGCCACTCTCTGACTGGATGAGCCTACTATTAAAGACAATTGGGTTAAACAGTCTAAATTTATGAATATTAATAATAATTTTATGAATATTAGCTATGTTTCAATGGGGCTATTTTGTGCAAAAATTACATAGAGGTGTGTTTTTCCAGGTAACCAACGCACATTTTGATGGCATATTTTTCCCATAAATTTCCACATATTATTGTTTCGTACACAACTTGGTCATACTCCATGTTGTTTCTGAGATACAGTGTATGAGTTGAAAATTTGTTATTCATACTCATACTCATAGGGTGCATGGCATACAAAATCAACTGTCAAGAGTAATGAACCATATTTTCTATTAAAGTTAGAGGCCCCAAAATTCCTAATTTCTCAATCTTATAAATATTGCGATTACCCAAAAGGGTAAAACAAACATATAAATATCTCTATCGATTTATCTCTATTTAGAATGAAAGTATGGCAGAAGAGTTTGCGACAGTGTCGCCAAACAGTGTTAGCCAATTTGATGAGGCGAATGGAGGGAACCATACAGAGTTTACAGCATGAAATAACAGCATTGAACACTGGTCAAGAGATATCTAATATAGAGGCATCTGCATATCAACTAGACAGTTTATGCCGAGATTTGATGAACTATCAGGCCATTGTTCCTGATGCCATTGTTGACTTAGTTCTTCAAGCCTACATGCTTATTAAAAGTGTTATAGAAACTAACACTCGGTCTGCACATCAAGATGTATACAAACCGGAATTGGAATACACTGGAGGTTTGGGACGCCCTGCATTGTAATTCATCGTGAGCAGCTCGAGTTTTTACAGGTACATGTACATGTAGGCATAAAAAAATTAATATGTGTACAGTGTGTACAGGCATGCCCTTCATAGATGTGTCTTGAACATTTCTGAAGATGGTAAAATAAATGAAATAATATGATATAGGCATTGTGTGTTGCCCAGCTAGCAAAATTGATGAGATGTTATTTTGGGGCTACAATGGTAATATTATGCATGTATGTCATGAAGATAGCAGCTAGGCTTTCTTGTTAACATTCAACAATTTGTTGCAGAAGTGCGTGAACCACGTACCAATGAACGTGTACTTTATAACTAATGTTGTTTTGTTCTTTCAGGTGTGGTTTTACAACAAGACAGATATCTGAGCTGATAGGTGTGAGCCAGCGGACAATCAAATATCGCCTTCAAGGATTATGGCATTTCCTACGTGCTTCATATAGTGAAATTAGCGAGCAAGAGCTGGACATATATGTTGGCTCCATTCTAAACAACATTCCCAAATCAGGTATGATAAATTTGTAACGTTAATGTAATTATTTTCTGTTTGAAATTAAACCAGAGATTCTGAAAAATTACACTGAAAAACGTTATGTAAAATATTCAGCAGAGCACACAGTATCAAACTCGGTAATGGTCGCCTTTTCTTGTCAATCATTTTAGTCTTTAAATATTACATGTACATTACCCACATGTACATGACCTACATGTACATGTACAGTGTATGGGTACATTTTCATTGTGTACATAAACATGTCTGTGTGTTTCTCTCTTAATCTGATTAAAAAAAATCGTTGGACACTTTTGGAACATTTGACAGGGCTGAAGACGATGCAAGGTTGTCTACATTCAAGAGGCATCAGAGTTCAGAGACATCGCTTGCGAAATAGTCTGTACAGATGTAATCCACTGAGGCAAGAACTGAGGCAAATGTGTTCTATACGACGCAGACACTACAGTGTCTCTTCCCCACTGCATTGTGGCATATAGATGGGAATCATAAGTTGATAAGGTACATATTAAATTTGTTATGAAGAAACATTGTCAGTGAAATAAATTGTAAATAAGTCGTGTCCTTTTGTAGTGATCTCCTTACTCTGCCTCTTCCCAGGTTGTATCGTAAACTTGGGCGTGATCCCTGGTTATATGGCAGTATACTGTTAAATGACTTCTGACTGGCGCCCCTGAACAAAGATATTTACAAAATAGTGAGACCGCCAACATAGGGCTAGATAGCTCAGTCTGTAGAGCGCCAGCATGTTAACCCCCGGAGGTCATAGGTTCAAATCCCACTCTAGTAAATTTTGCTTTGTTCACCCAATATTTAAATAAATTAAAGTGTAACCATCACAATCAAGTAAGTTTGAGTGGTTCAGTTTAAATGTTTTTCTCTTCTTTCATTTAACATAATTAGAGACCCATACTTTAAATTAAATGTTTCATCTGTGAGAATACCAAGTTTTGAATTACATGTAGATAGAACAGGATTATTTTGTCTGATCTGGGAGGCCCAGGGGATCAGGTTAGTAAATTGTTTGAACATAACATGTGTGTGTACTTATCTGCTTATAAATGCAGATGGCGCTTTGTTGTCCATGGAGGTATAGATGGCTTCAGTCGAGTCATTGTATTCCTGAAAGCAAGTGACAACAATTGGGCTGATACTGTGCTGTGTTGCTTCAAGGAAGCAGTGGCTGCATGGGGCTTACCAGCCAGAGTGCGTGGTGACATGGGAGGAGAAAATGTGATGGTGAAAGAGTTCATGTTGAGCCATCCTTCAAGAGAACTGGCAGGGGGTAGCTTCATTTCTGGCAGAGTGTGCAATTGCAGAATAGGGAGGTTGTGGAGGGATGTTTATGAAGCAATACTTTCATCATTTATGCTCTGTTTTACCATATGGAAGATATCGACATTCTGCTGGTGGATAATGAAACCCACTTGTTTAGCTTGCACCTCGTTTTCCTCCACGTATAAATTATCTTCTAAGACAATTTGTATCTATGTGGAACAATCACAAATTGCGAACAGAGGGAACAGAACACCACTACAAGCTCTTCATTAGTGGTCTACATGCAGTTGCAAACCAGTCTTCGATCATCCTAATGAATACTTTTCTGCTATTGCAGAGGTAGGTATCACATATCACAAAATGTGTCAGTCACATGCCATCCTTTGCTCAAACGATTCGATCCAGAAGAATGTATTGATCAATGAAAATATCAGGATGGAAAAGAAATATTGAATGACTTATTATTTTTCTAACAACTTATCAGAATTGAGCACAAGGTGAAATCGTTCCGTATCTTGTGAAATTGTAAATTTCAGTGGGCTTTGACCTCTGTATTTTTCCGCCACTTTGTACCCATGCATCGAATATTTACTAACTACTCCCTTTCAAGTGATGCATGAACTAACCACAAACAGTGTAGCCGTAAAGTTTGTTTAACAAATTACAGTGCTGAGAATATAAATGTAGTATTTTATTTTGTATTTTGATTTTGCAAAGGACTATACTACCTATGGTGTGGATCTTTATGGACAATTCAGCACCACTTCCAGTGCAAAGTGAGGGTGATATTGTTGTACCACCTGTTCAAGTGTTCCTTCAACCTGAAAGCATCAACTTAATCAAGGTCACGCTTGAAGCAGAATTTCCTAACCTGCAGGAAGATGTATGGAACTTCCAACCATACATTCGATGCTGCGGTTAGTCAACACATAAATAATTAGCTGATGACCAAATGTGCTCAAAGAAGTTGCATAATTGGTTTTGGAAGAGTATATTCTTATCCATCCTGTGGTTTTCACTAAAACACAACATACTACCAATCTGTTAAAATTTTACCAACTTCGAAGTCACGTTTTATAAAAACAACCAGATTTATTTTTCGATAATTACCAATCCTGTAATTCGTCTATAAGAAAACTTGCAATTTTAACTTTAACAAATTATGTTCAGATACACTTAACTAAAGATGTCTCTTAATAATGCATATGCAATTTACTTTATATTAATCAAAATGTATATACATGTACATAAACCAGTAACACTAACCCCCTAGTGTCTTTGGCTAGGAACCACCCCAAATCCATCAAAGTACCACAGTATATACACATGTATGTAGTAACTCAACATAGGTATTTTTGTAGCATTATTTCCATTTTATTACCAAATCATATGAGGCAGTTTTAGGACCTTTTTGAAAAGAACAGTAGAAAAAGTAGAAAGGTAAATATAAATATTAAATAAAAAAATACAATAACCAAGAAAGGAAAAATCTTTCTACATGTCTTCTTTCTCAGCATATCCAGAGTGTCTGTGAGCTGGAAAACTATAATAGTTTTTGTTTGTATTGGTACCATGTAATACTAGATTGAGGAAGGGCTGATACTTGTTTTTACCTCTGGTTCTGTAATTCATACAAAGGAAACTCGATCATACAGTCTGTATATTATTAGTGACAATGAATAGCACCCTGATGCTTCTTATACCAACTTTATTACCCACTTCAGGTATTAGCCCAGGTAAAATGATAATGAAAACAAAAAGTTATATGATGGGTGATTTTAATATAAATTTGTGAATTACAATTCTGACCGCACTGTGACAAATTTTTGATGTACTTCCTATTCTTTTATCAACAATTAACAAACCGATGATAATTACAGATAGTAATTGGTGGTGATAATACCTCGGAAATCATTTGATATGAAGTGATTGGAACAGTTAATAAAGATGCAAGAGAAATCAATGCATAATTGTCCAAAAATTGACCTTGACCCTCTTCATTTTGTTATTAAAGATTTCGTACAATTTCAGTTTAAAACAAACATGCGAATTGGGTTGTTATTAAAATCTGTCAAAATAGGCACTAGACGTAATATATTGCTCATATACTTGAAAATGCAATGAACGTACAATCACAAAGCCTGTAACAAATCATCCCTCTGAGTTGGGACAAACAGTACAAGTGTTTATGTGGGTATGTTAATAACTCATCATGCAACAATGTTTTGTACATTTCTTGTGGCAAAACTTATTTTTAATAAACTAAAGGTGTCCATTGGTACACTTCTGGTTATTAATTTTTTGTGCTCTCGTTGAAAATATGAAAAATAAACATTTACAATGTTAATGTAAAAGTTTGAACAGCTCCCAGATTTTTTCCAGATTTATATTAAGGATGTATAGAAAATTTATCTAAAACCTATCCAAGCTTGTTAAAAAATTAAAAATAATTTGGTGATGCCGTGTTCCAAGTTTGCTTTAAATATGCCATTGTTTACAATCATCCAATCAATCTGTAAAAATATCAGTTCAATATACATGTTGGAAAATATTTCAGAATAAGTATACTAAACTAAACCAAAGTATGAATTTTTGAATCCATAATCAAACATACGGTAAACAAAATCTGTACTGGGAGCAGTGTTACCTTGCAAAGGAATGGGGAGAATGAGAGTGTTTGTGCAAGTTTGAGCCCTTGGGAGATAGGAGGCAGATGGTTCAAATATGATTTGGGGATGCAGTTCAAAACCAATTAGTGGTGGTGTAGGTAGACCTGTGATGAACTCCAACACATCTGAAAGTGACACAATTGTGCTGGCATCTATACATTGTAAATAAAAAGAAGCAAATAAATATTTAGAAGAAAAATGTGTAACTATTGAAGGATGAATGTTCCCCTCCATCTCCCCAGCATACTTAGTAAGATTCAATAAGGGGCCGTCCAAAGTATATTCGCGAATAGTTGTTGCTAATCGTACTTGCATTCACAGGTTTTTAACTATTCAATTAATTGCGCTAACGCCTGGGAAAATGGGACAGACAGGCTGGGGTTCTCCCAAGCTAGAGTATCGCCCGATATTCAAAGATTTTTGGCCGGTATACGCTGCCAAAATTGTCGAGCACATTTTTTTCCACCCGATGTGCTCCATTCTTTGAGTACCTTTATTGTTCGTAGTGACAACGGTCCGGTCAGTGTCATGTCATATTTTAGTGGTCCGGGGAATAATAACTTTTAAGCATACTGTGTAAGCTTTGTATTGTTTGTCTTCTACCCACTCTGTGCCATGGCAACGGCAGACCCCCAACCAAAAATATTTTCAGCGATTATGACCCTAGAGTAGATGTTTGGGAAAAGCCACCAAGTTTGCGTTGATCGGGTTAAAAATTTAATACATAATAATATCGAGGAGTGGGTGGGGGTAAATGCATACCTGACCCCTTCGCAAATCGTTTATTTCAGTGTGAGCACCCATTATAAACAGTAGATAATTTATCTACCTATTAATCTACCTGTAAATAATTCAAAGCACATGTACAGCCGCCCACACTAAATGTATGTATCTACCTCCATAATGTATGGGTTGATCCCTTATGCAGCAGGCTTACAAGACATTAAAAATCAAGTTATGATTTGTGGAGTTCATTAAGCAAGCATGGTTACCTGACAGTTGTCTTAAGTACCTGATGAAGGTACTCATCGTGGCCTCTTCCTTCTGCCTTGAATTAGACCCAACCTCAGAGAATTCTTTTTTGAACAGCTTGAGGAATGATGGCACTGTCAAGTCACAGGGTGTACTTTGCAGTATGAGTGACTTACATTGTGGGAAAGCGGTCATTAGCTGCATGATACAAAATGTTCAAAAAAGGGGTTTGATTACTAGTACTTTCTGGAAAACTGTAAATGCCAGATTCCACCATACCCAACAAACGTGTTCAACTGACTTCCATTAGCAGTGAACATTTGACTTGCCCATCACAGCCATTTGAAAAGCAAGGAAAAGGAAATTGTTTGTTTCCTTATCATTAAGTTCATTGACCTTGCTGATGTGTGTTGGGTCAGGCCTCGAATTAACCCGAGGCACCCACAGCAGTTGCCGTGGGTGCCATGTGCTCTTGCTGTGATGCCCTTTGCAAAGTTCAAGTACAGAGTTACATTTTCCTCATAGAAGTGCCCCTTACCAGGTGAAAATTGCTGTTCCCCTTCAAGAGCGAAGTTCAAGGCCTGTGTTGGATTGTTCATGTCTGCGCACTAAACATACAGACTTGCAAGCTAATCATCATACCTGTAATATGCCCGTTGTGCTCAATCCTTCCATGAATTGCTCAATTGCACTACCAGCAGTCATGGCTGCAGCCCCAAACAAATCTTCAACCAGGCTGGTTGCTAAGAAAGTGGTAGGTGGACCTCCTTGGAGAAGACACAAACCTGTACACATAAACATTGATACAATTACGTTAAGTGCTGCAGTACATAATTCAGTAAAATTAATATTGTACATTTCCCTGAAAAGTGAAGATGAAATGCAACAGATTAAACATAAATCACATAAGAAAACACCAACTCATTAAGTTGTTTCAATATAAACCCCCCATATTTTTAACTTACCAATTAAAATGCCTGATGCCTTATACACTGAATCAAGGAATGCAGGATTGTCGCGCAGAACATACCCTCCATCGTTGTCCTCACTGAATACTCTGGTAACAACTTCCTTCAGGCAAAGTCTTAATAATTCCCGCCTTGGTCCACCATAGTCGCTTGCCTCTTCTCCAAAAACTCCACACTTAGAGGGATGTTTGGCCTGAAGACATCCACCACCAATTCAGCAACTAGATCATCCATAATGGATGATCTAGAGATGAAAACGTGGACAGTTTCCCCATCCATGTCATCTGGCGTTACTGGGTCAAGCTTTCTTCCTCTCATAAACATGTTTATGTATGTGGTAAGGCACATAACTGAGGAAGCATCTTGATCCCTGTTGAATAAAACAACAATAAATAAATAGTCAATCATTGGTAACACTGACTCATACTTTTTTTTGGTTTAAATACAGAAAAATGCCACGAAGTGCTGAAGGCAAGGTTTTAAATTTGTTATTAAAAAAAAATGTTTCATTAAATAAGTTTACATGCATTGTTACATCCGCGGTGAAAAGGATGATTTTGAGGAAAGGATACATACATAGTGGCTTGCATTGTTGCGATTATTTCTCTTACAGCTAGTTTTCTCTCTATCCTATAATAACAATAACATAAAATAAAACACTAGATGTTATGATGGGGGTAACAATAGCATATGTATGGTGGCCCTGGAGGGACATCCAACATAAATATTGACGCCAATATGTATTCACATCAAATTTCACGACTTGTGCCCCAGGTCGTGAATATTTACAACCAATATTGGCCTCAATATTCACGACTCAAGGACTTGATTTTCAGTGACATCCCCATTGGTTTTGTACACAATCATTATGTGCAAAATATCTCCCGTTTGAATGTGTATACAAACTCATGCACACACATAGGACAATGTATGCTTACACATACACATTCTACTTTCAATTTGTTTTAAATGTGCATAACACAAGCCTTATGTTAAAACCAGTTCACGTCGAGAATATTAATACTTTTTTTTGTCATTAAAACTAAGTCCGGACACCCAAATAAACGCCTTTTCTCATTTAGAGAATTAAATGGCTAGTTTTTTTTATTACGGTCGTCTTTCTTCAGCACAATTAGACCGTTGGCAAGCTCTGATGCAACGGCCTATTATTGACCAGCGCCCGGTGGAACAGAAGGCATACCATAGATAGATCAAAGGCCTCGTGACAATGGATATAAATCTGTCTTTACAAATCCTTGGCTGGTATGTCAAAAGAACAGGTCTTTGATAAAGGGATTGAGGCAAATATCAACAAACAGAGTGAACTCGTTCATTGTTTGCAGTGCCTTTTGTCCGGGGCCACCCAACCGTGACCCCATGGACTCCGAGAAACGATTGCGTGTATACACGTCAGCCGCAACGATGGCACGCCAAGTGTTGACAAGTCTTCCGGCAAAACACACAAAATCGGAATGCGTGTTTTAGACCAAAACAAATTGCATGTTTCATGTCACCGTTGAGCTTGGTTGTATAGTTACTGCTTGACTCGACTGCTGTGAAAAAGAAAACAGAATTTTAAAAAGCAGAGAATAATTCATGCACTAAGACACAGTCTGCTTTGCTACTGGTTTTAATTATTGGTCTTACGTTTACGTTTTCTGTCACCGACGTTGAGCTTGCTTGTGTAGTTGTTCCTGCTTGACTCGACTGCTGTGAAAAAGAAAACAGAATTTTATAAATCAGAGAATGATTATTCATGCAAACACAGTCTGCTATTTCTTCCTTTTTTTCAATATTTATTTAATTATTTTTATTTTGCTTTGCGCATGACCTGCATGCATGCAAGCAGTTATTCAGATATTACAAAATTTAAATTTGCTATCAAATTTAAATTTAAAAAAAAGGTCTATTTGTGCATTTGAGATAGAGCTGGAAGTGAGACTGAAGGGACAGACATGTTTTAATAGTTCCTGTAGAAATAATTTAAATATGTTCATTAGTTGTACTTTACAGCTTATCAATAAGTGGTTACCATTTCCTATGAAACCCCTGATCTGTGAGGCGGGGCATAGAACTTTAAATGCAATTGATTATCTATTATAATCAATTAAACATGCTACTTTGGCCTCTTGCATAAAGAGGTTACATGCTCAATGAGGAGAACTTCTCATGGTTGATCCCACAAACTATCACACAATATAGGTTAACCTTAAGTACATGAAAATGTGATTTTTAAAACATGCCTCGTGATCCTCACTTGAAAGTACAACTGCCGGTAGGCTGGAATCCTATAAAAAAATGCAGAAACAATCTGTGCTTTAATGAAATTCAAATGTTTTCAAGTTCTACTGAATAGAGATTTTAAATAGAGAATTAGCTATTATAATCTCCGAGGACGATCAGAGCTTACTGATCGAAACGTCGAGTTATTACCCCAGTCCTTTTAGAACTAATTACTACTCAATTGAGATTCACACATGGTGTCACCGCAATTAGTCTTACTTATCATCCCCACCATGCAAAGTTACAAAGTTTACCTAGAGAATTAGCTGATTGCAAACTGCTTACCAACCTAAAGGACCTATAGTATAAATGCAAAATAAATGTTAATGGCCTTACATTTGGAACCTAGCAAATAAACTAACTAGTTTATTTGTCAGTTTTGTTTCACAACCCCTCTCTGACTCATTGCTTTTAACTAATCTCATAATCTCTTCATCCTGCATAAACTCCAGGTACCTCTATTCATACTTAATCTCCTTTGTGTGGGCCCAGGACCAGTTCCTAACTCTGCTATTTTCTTCCTCTTTTGTGTTCAGTGTGTTTATGTACCTAGCTCATTACAGTTATTATTTCCACTCAACATTGTCACTTGTTGTACTAGAAATACAGTAGCCATTGAGTGAGTGTGTAAGCCTTCAAACATACATGTAGACTACAACACAGAACAATGGAGTGTCGTGGTCGAGCGGTCTAGTGCACCAAACTCAAATTCTGGTGTTGTCAGAAAACCAGAATGTGGGTTCGATTCCTGGTAGCGGCACTTGTGTCCTTGAGCAAGACACTTAACCGTAATTGCTTCGTCCTTTGGATGGGATGTAAAGCTGTAGGTCCTGTGTGTTGTGTAATGCATGTAAATAACCCAGTACACTTATCGTTAAGAGAAGGGGTTTGGCCCAGTGTTTCTGGCTTGGTTGGCTGCAGGTGCGCCGCATCACCTTGTAAACCCTTACAAGGTGCTATCATATAAATGGGTCTCATAATTCAAACATAGCTTTACTTACCTATCATTAAAATAATGAGCGCTTTGAGATAAAGCGCTATATAAGAACTGAGTAGCCTATTATTACTATTATTATTAATGAAATTACTTACACTGTCACTTCCTGCAATGGTAGAGCTACATTCCTCAAAATGAGCTCTTAGCAAAGTTATATCAAGTTGTCGATGACAAATCTTGCATTGCTCTGTGGGTTGTTTCTTCATTTGCCTCTTGTTCCAATGGGATATTTTGCTGGATAGGCCTCACATACAACCTTGATGTTGACAGTGTTTTGAGGTCTTCTGCGACACAAGGACCAATGTGAACCACTGCTAAGATGGAGCGTGACCGTTGTTCATTTCGAAGAATCTCTATACCTCCCCCATTCTTCAACTTTGGAAACGCTCTGTTAATAACAGTATACAATGCCAGTGCTGAGTTGAAGCAAAAATAACAAACTTATTTTTCTCTTGCCCTTTAAATTTGTTATCCTATTTCACATTAGCTTCCATATTTCAGAATCGGATCGGGTACTGTAAGACATTCTGTGTCAATGACAAATGAACTTCTCATAGAAATTCATGTCTGGACACATTCTTTAAAACCCTCCAAGGAGGGAACGGGTGTACAGATGGTGTTTTGGGGGGCACTACGCCCATACACCCTAACCAAGAACATGAATATTACATGTAATTGCTTTGTCACATTTGAACCCATCCACATAGCATGAAAGTATGAGCCATGTGGATGGATTGTTTATGGAGTGGCCTTGAATAATTGTGTGCCATATACTTATGTACAAAGTATAGGGTGACATAGGTTGAGTTGTGTTGGCTTGAGTTTAATAGTCAAGTTGGCAACAACTTGTAACTTTACAGGTCTGTTGAAATTAACTCACAGGTGTATCATTATTGTGCCGAGTAAAAAATTTTTCAAGTTTTATAAAAACATACAGTGTACTCAAACCTGGAGTTAATTTTTGGAGAACAATGCACAGTATGTGACTTCTTATTGTGACTTTTTCTTGTGACTGATATGATATACTCCAGTTAAAGCCGTCAACTATTGTACTTATATAAGATATCTTGCACTTCTTGTGCACTACCATCTTTGGGAAACTGTAACGCCTTTTCCCCAAGGCCGGCATGCTTCAAAACCATCTTCTCCTCCAATGATGGCACTAAATCAGCATCCCTGTCTGCCAGGCAGACAACATTTCTGGTGAAAGTTCCACGTATGACAGGCCCTGGTTTGCATATGTACATGAGAAGTGAGAACGGGGGAAAAAAAATACATACACAAATGAACAAAGAGCTTCGTCTACCATTGTAAATGATGGATGTTTTAACAAGGGAAAGAATTACAATAACATCCACTTCAGAAGATATATTTTTTGGTTTTACATAACTTGTATTTCTTTTCTTCCGATGTCACAAAATTTCCATTTACACTATATACCACTGTTTGGCAGAGTATGAAAACTGAAGAATATCTGATGGAAGTGCTACGAAAGACCATTAGTGCCACTCTAAGTATATATTACTAATCCGTTATTACGGATTAGTAATCCGTTATTACGGATTAGTAATCCGTTATTACGGATTAGTAATCCGTTATTACGGATTAGTAATCCGTTATTACGGATTAGTAATCCGTTATTACGGATTACTAATCCGTTATTACGGATTAGTAATCCGTTATTACGGATTACTAATCCGTTATTACGAATTACTAATCCGTTATTACGGATTACTAATCCGTTATTACGGATTACTAATCCGTTATTACGGATTACTAATCCGTTATTACGGATTACTAATCCGTTATTACGGATTACTAATCCGTTATTACGGATTATTTTTTTCCAACGCGGCGGACACACAGCCCTCACATGCAACAGGTGTGGAAACTTTGTTGGATTTATGGCAAGTTATATTACTTTTATTATCTCAAATTTAATAGTAAATCAGCTGTGACAGATGAATAGGTCAGTTGAGGATATAGGAGGGCTAGATATTTGCTGTTAGAGGCCTTCTTAAATGTTTATATTGACCGTACTAGCGTTTGACTCGATGATATTTACATTAACGTTACACATACAGCAATATTGTCTGGGATGTGCATAGCGCCCCCTATTTGCCAAACGATCACCCACAAACTTTCTGTTTAAAATCCTACCACAGGTTTATTAAGTAAACGTTAATCTACGGACAAATCATGGCAGAAAAGGTTGACTTATATGAATTCATGGAGAGTCGTGGAATTGGAAAAGAAATAATAACAAGAATGAGAGATGAAAAGGTAAGTTAACAGGAGGCTATTGTTACGCCGCGGCGTAGCAAACCCATTGAACAAATCTGGATGTGGGCATCGCTGGTTATGGGATGAATCCGTGGCCATTGTAATATTTTCCCATTACAATGTGCACATAGACAAATTACTATTCCTAGCATTGGGGTGTGAAGGAGATCAAACATTCAACATACTTCAACCAATTGATATTAATATAACTTGGCACAATGTTTAGTTTCACGATGTCATGATGACATATCAGTTGTCATTGAACACACAATGGTGCTATCCAAACACATTTGTGAAAATTCCTCATTTAAATGTACATATAGGCCTAAATACGCATGAGAATAGCACCATCTGGTGGTCTTTACAACTGATGATGTCATCATGACATATTATTATTATAATGACATCAAGTGACTAAACAATAATTGCACCAAGTGGTGGAATAATGGAGGAAGGTTTGTTTTCCCTTTTTTTTAATTGAAGTGATATTTCATCAGTAGACGTTCATTTTTGTAATGCACCCCGTATGCCAATAAGCCCTGTGAACTGCATGGTCAGTACCCTCGACTGTGTCTGCTTAATGGATTAAAAGGTAATGCAGGAACCAGTGATATTCGCACATTGCACAGCTGCCTGCATCAAAGCAAATAATGGGTTCGAACCCCCCATGACCAACAAAAAACTATAAAGTTGAAGAGGGAAAACCTTTACCCAAGTGTTGTTTTCCGAGGAGTTTTTGAGGGGGCACGATTGACCTACCCCCAAGAACCCTGATGAGCGAATTTTGTGGTGAACCCCATAACAAAAATTTGTACCCCACTGGTAAACACCCCCATGAGAAATTTCTCACTACGCGCCTGGTTGACATTTATAACATTTTTATAGGTCTCAGTGAAGAATCCAAAGAAAGTGAAATTTACATAGATTTGAGTTTTTAAATCAATGGAATTGTTTGGTTTGATTTTATGTAATACTTGATTGAGGATGACCATCACAGCATTGGCCACAGGGCTAAATTTTAGAGAAGTATTGTACCATGGTTGTCAATGGTTAAAACATCAATTGTATTTTCATGTAACCATTTTGTATACACTCTTAAAACTAAAGTGTTGAATCAACCTTTTAAGAGTTTGGTGAGTGACAACACTTTATAAAGTTAAATTCAACTGAAAGAAAGTGTTGAATTAACACGGAGTCAAGTTAAGTGTAACTTTATCAATGTTAATTCATCACTTTTAAAAGTTAAATCCAACTTTATAAAGAATTGTCACTGACTGAACTCTTTAAAATGTTGATTCAACACTTTGATTTTTAGAGTGTACAAGGTTGTTATTATGTTTCTATAGCTTTTGTGTGAAAGTTTCTCAGTATAGCACCCTCAGTAGATTCTAAATTAACATTTAACTTGGCATGTGTGATTCAAATTAATATTCATGTTTTCTTCTTTTCCAATCGTTACAGATTGATTCAGCTATACTTGCACTGATGGATGACCAGTCACTGAAAGAATTTATTCCACTTCTGGGGGACAGAATAGCATTGCGTAACTTCTGTGCTGATTCTCAAAAATCACCGCATCATAATGGTAATTCATCAAAGAAAGACACACTCCTTGATAAGCTTCGAAAGAAATTAAGCATAAAAATGGATCCAGCCAAATGTAGTTCTAATGATGAAGATGAAGAGGGTACTTCTGGCGAGCGGTGACAATAGGTCTTCTCGACTAAAAGGAAACCAAAATGCTAAGAGAAATGAGAGAAAAAAATTGATGTGGGTTGGATTGACTATGACTACACTACAAAGAGGTACAAACAAGTACGAAAACAAAATGGTGGAGGTACACGACAGCTCTCCGTATCTAAGACCTTGAGAAGTTCGGAACTTCTTGCAGTAGTCCAAAGGTTATTTTTCAGGATAATATTTCATCAAAGGAGACCTGGATGAATTTGAAACTGAATTATGTGACTTCAGACATCAGTCTTTGTTGGATGAAACTACTGTAGGCAAGTTGTACAGTGAGACAAAATGCCAGTCTTGAGGTTTTATCTCAAGACAAAAGCCAAAATACACAAGGATGAGACAAAAGCAAATAAAAAGCGGAAGAGGGTTCTAGTAGTCTCTGATGATTCAGCAGATGAATCAGCAGATGAGAACATACCAGATCCTGAATTACCATGGATAAATATCAGCAATGAAGTTGAAATACCCTTCACAATGACTTCAGTGCAGACTTCATCACATATTCCTGTAATTCCTGGTACTATAATAGATGTTGATGATTTTACTCAGCCAGAGACTCCAACCATCATGTTCGGCCCCACAAGTTCACTCGATACAGACTTGAATGACACCATTCCTGATGAAGCTGGCACAGCATATGAGGTTCTCTTAATAAGACGAGCAGTAATTGTGGAAGATTTCATACAGGTGTTCTCAAATGACAGCATTATGAAGGCAAAATTGCAGTTCACATGATCATGCCAAATGGCGAAATTGAGGCTGGACAGGGTGTTGGCGTATATAAAGATGCAATCACCCAATTTTGGGAACAATTCTATAACCAATTTACAACAGGCGATAACTTCAAAGTTCCAGTGATTCGCCATGACTATCGTGATACAGAGTGGCAGGCAGTGGGAGAATAATCGCAAAGGGCTGGCAAGACCTTAAGTACTTTCCAGTATCACTAGCCCCTCCATTTATGGAAACAGCTATATTTGGTGACAGCAAGACTGACACAAAATCAGCCTTCATGGCCTTCATCCCAGAAGCAGAGAAACAAGTAATTGAAAGTGCACTTCAGGAATTCCCTTCAGAAAGTGAGGAACTCATAGACATCTTGGGGAGTATGACTGTGAAAAATGCAAACCAAAGATAACTTGGACCATATCCTGTTTGAATTGGGACATAAGTAAATAATTCAAAGGACCAAATTCATCGCTGATTGTATGTATCATGTGCTGACACCTGTTAGAGAAAGTGTCCAGAGAGAAGAACTTTTTGACATCTATGAGGAATTACGACCTTCAGTAAAAAAGGTTGTTTCAATGTTGAAATTTCCACTGCATACTTGAAGAGGTATGTAAGGTCTTTGGATGAGCGCATGCTTCGACGTTTTTTGAGGTATTGTACAGCATCGGATGTACTCTCAACAAAGCATGTAACTGTTGTTTTCAGTGCCTTGGATGGTTTTCAGAGAAGACCTATTGGCCATACATGTGGGAATGTGCTGGAGTTGCCTGTATCATATGACAGTTTTGTAGATTTGAGGCAAGAGTTTAATGAAATCTTAGATAGTGGTGTTTGGGTCATGGACGGAATATAACTGATGATCAACTTGACAATTTCTGCCAAGTGTAAGCCCTTGATGAGGTCCTTATTAGCTAAGTTGTTTCTCCCTACTCCAGTTTAAACTTTCCTTTTCTCTTAATATTTGTACACTGCTGCTGCTTGATGTCCAATAGTGTTGCAAATGGGAACTTGGAACAATTGCTAAATACTTGGGACAATTGCAGGGTTTTTGGATAAGTAACCCTTAAAAAGTTGATGTGGGATATTATGCCAAGTTTGGTCCAGATTTTTTGGTATTTTTTATAATGTTTTTAATTATTCATTTCCATGTTATATAGGACTTACTGTTGTAATTACATACTGTGACAAAGTGGCACAACATTATATTTTGGATGATTGCAGTATATGGGTTTATCTCGTAAAAGAAAATGAGATGAAATAAAATTAGCACCTTAAGTAGGCCCATGTCCTCTTTGAAGATTTACAATTGTTCTGCTGTTTTCAGTTATTTTCTGTTTTCACCTTTTTTGGCTAATAACTAGCGAATGCCCCAGTAAGTAAGGACCTTACAATTTAATCTTATTTTGCAGGTTGAAGAACGTTTTTGATGTAAATGTATGACAATTTAAAATTTATTTGTTTACTAGAGTTATCAGTTTTGCAGCAACAGTTTTGATAGGTTGTTTTGTAACTAAAACAAGGTTTCATTATTTACTGTAGAAGTTAGTTTTTACTACTGCTAGAAAAAAGTGGTTGAATATTTTTTCTTTTCTTTTTTTAATCTTCACACCAATTAACAAGACTTTTGAAATTGAATGTTTCAAAACATAATAATTTCACATCAAAATTACTTTGTAAAAAGTTGCTGATACATGTAATTAACTGATGTTATGGATCCATGATTTGAAAACTTAATTCCAAGTAAAATGAACCAGTTTGTATTTACACCATGTTTTTAACAACAAAATGAAACAATAGTCAACATGCATTGTTTGTATTTATCAATTGTTTGGAATTTAGGGAGGGTATTCATCAAAGATTCAAAATGGAAATCAGTTTTCTTTTCAACTATTCTACATCCCATTACTACGGAACTATTGAAGTGTCATCCAAATTCTTGAGATCTTGAGTTAATTTATCTCAGGATGAAGACATCCTAATTAGGATAACGACTTGCCAAGTACTTCCTGTGAATTTTTTTTTTGCCATCTTACGTACATGTATACATACACACACTGGTGACAACGCTAAAACATTTGACATTGTAATTTTATGATGGCTTCATCCCGAGATAGATTAGCTTGGGAAGTCGGCACCCAAATGGCATCTCAGGAGCTCCATACATTGCAAAGAAAAGGACTGATAACTACATGTAGGAAAAGTTGATGCACCTACATATTAAGTATTACATTGTGGATGTTAACCGGTGATGTATATGCAACTTATAAATGCACGCTATCTTTTGCCACTGATGAGTGTAACTACTAGCCATATGGTATTTGCTTTCTTATCTGAAGTCATTTATTTTTAATGGAGGACCCCTTGTTAAAACAGTTTACAAAAAACACCATTATATTTGTACAACCTTTTATCTTTTATTAAAGTACTGAAAAGAATGAGACAGTTTGAAGTTTAAAGCTAGAGAACAAGTATTATTTTGTGTCTGCTGTTCCATATCAACTTAAGATATGCCCTCCCTTTGAAACACCCCCCCCCCCCCCCAAAATAATAATGACATTATGACTGACACATCTACGATGAACACACTGGACAAGGATATTTGACCCGCCGCGGGTCGAATAAGCTCTAAAAATTATCATTACGCGACCCGCCGCGGTGCGAAGAAGAAGAAGAATTTCGGAGCTTATTCGACCCACGGCGGGTCGAATATCCACTTCCAAACAAATACAACCTTGTACATTATCACTGAGATTGGAACTACGGAGCTGTAGAGGTGCCATCCGACTTATAGAGATTCTGTGTCAATAGAACACCATAATTGGTATAAATGAAGATATATTACATGAAATTTTATTATGTCGTAATCCGGTGAAAATTTTCTCCGGATGACGACATCCTTTCCAGCAAAATGTCGAATCTGTAAGGTTGTATATTTTGGGATGTCAACATCCTCAAATTTCCTAAATGTTTTGACATTAATATAATCGCTAATGATCGTCAAAGCCAGATTCTACAATAAATTAACTTCAGAAGTAATCATTCAAATTTGAGGATATCTTCCCAAGATAATTTATATTGGGATATTGACATTCAAGTTTTAGGATGTCGTCATCCTGAGATAAAAACATAAAGGAAATTGTCAACAGCTTAATTTGAGGATGACAAATTAATAGTACAAATGACCACAAATAGTTGACAACTTCCTTGAAAGGATGTTGTCATCCCAAGAAAATTTTCTCAAGATGTCGACACATTTCCTGTAAGATGCCTTCATCCCAGGATCTCAACAAGTCGGATGGCACCATAAGAGCTCCGTACAATCTAGAAATTCTTCAGCATTGTCTTTCAAGAAGATGACGGAGAAATGTTCACATGGCAATATTATTAACTGTCTCTGAATCATTATTCTGAGGTTCTTATACAGTATAACGCCTTCGTCACCGATTTGTGGCACTGCCAGATCTCTTTCCGCCATAAGGATTGTGCAAAGCTTGAACACATCTTTGTCACACGGGTATCGACCTTTGAAAGTACACTCGCTTTCGCAGACTTCAATTTCATCGGGTTGCACTGGTACACTTAGGTCTTCTGCTCCATACAACTGAGGAATGTTGTATATCACTGATGGTCGCCCAAATGGGCCATGCTGATTCGAGATGGAGAAATACGATGGGCGTTCCACTCTTTCACAACGGTGTCCAACTCCCCTATATATAAACATTCATAAAAGAAGACGTGAACGCAGCTCAACGTAATTTCAGTTTCCACCAATCACACCTGAAATGATTATAATTATTCAATTAAATAGCCCAATTAATTCCCTATCATTAAATGTACATAAATTTATAGCAATGTAATCACCCTTTTAAATCACCGGCTGTCCGATCAATGCACCCACAAATCGGAAAGCAATCTGTTAACGTCCACAAACTAGAGTAGAAAAACGGATGCCTGTCAATCAAGCACGGTTTCCAAGGAGAGACAGAAGGATTTTGTTTTATGAATAATAGGTTTGCTTTTTTTTATGAAAAGTATCAGTGCTTAATGCCTTTTAACAATACATTATCTGGCAAAGGTGTAGAAATCGCCAAAGAAACCAAATAACCGGTGAAATAAATTATTTTTTTATAATGTATCAGAACCTTTCTTATTTCAAGGGCTATACCATTACAAAATACTCAGATCCTTACCTGAATCATATTTAAAAAACAGAATTGGATCAATGAGATATCCAGAAAATCTCCACTGAAGTGACCAGAGTCTTTCAGTTCATGAAATACATTCAGCCAAAACTGTGCACAATGTTTCCTGAGTATGCTCCACCAAAACTCGATTCGTTGATTATTCGGACTGCTCCCAAGAAGGCAACTTCTTTCTCCTGCAAACGTATCGTCACCGTTTCTTCTCAGAAACATTTGGATTTGTCGTACGTTTGTGTTTTCAGTACCAAAATCTGCCCTTATAACCCTAGGACATGTAATTTTTTGCGAACTGCCTGAATGTAATAACCAGCGATTACCTTTGGATCACTGCTCGTTACGTAGGCATCTAACCATAATAGTTGCCTGGAAAAGCCATCTATGCAACCATTAATGCATATTCCAAAGGGCTTAAGTTTGTCGTACGAGTCAATATGCCAGATAAAGTTCGAGCCTCTTCCTCGGTATACTCGCCTTTGCAGTCGTTTCCTTGCTCGATGTTGTACTCCGTTAGGATCTAACAGTCCTAATAGATGACGAACACTTTCCTTGTCGATATTGATACCATTGTGGATACATTTTAAATGCATCCATCGATAACCATGTAACTGGCCCGACTTTTGCAGTTCTTCCTCAATAAAGCAGGCAACATCCAGTATATCGGTGTGCCCTTTTCGCCGAAACAAACCAAGTTCTCGTAACCTTCGATGAAGTGTTCGCTTGCTCATAAGAATGTCATGGTTTGCTAACAATGATGCCCGTATTTCTAGATAATTGTAACCCAAATTGAAGTAAAACCGAATAAATTGCTTGCATTCCGCACTCACGGTCGGTAGTGGCATATCGCTCCTATCACTGAAAGCATGATAATGAACATGGAAATGATAATCCGTAATAACGGATTATTAATCCGTAATAACGGATTACTAATCCGTAATAACGGATTACTAATCCGTAATAACGGATTACTAATCCGTAATAACGGATTACTAATCCGTAATAACGGATTACTAATCCGTAATAACGGATTAGTAATCCGTAATAACGGATTACTAATCCGTAATAACGGATTACTAATCCGTAATAACGGATTAGTAATCCGTAATAACGGATTAGTAATCGTAACGGATTACTAATCGTAATAACGGATTACTAATCGTAATAACGGATTACTAATCCGTAATAACGGATTACTAATCCGTAATAACGGATTACTAATCCGTAATAACGGATTACTAATCCGTAATAACGGATTAGTAATCCGTAATAACGGATTACTAATCCGTAATAACGGATTACTAATCCGTAATAACGGATTAGTAATATATACTTAGAGTGGCACTAATGGTCTTTCGTAAAGTGCAGTGCATTTACCACAGTTTCATGTTCTGACACACTATAAAAATGGTTTATATTTTCAAAGATGTTTTGCATCAAACTAGATTTTGAGTAATGACCCCATGCCATTGTAGTTCAGTAAGACTTTATGGTTGTATTGCAGGCAGCTTTATTATCTACACAAAATACATAGTCAAACTCAAACTAAAACAAATGCATAATCATCATAATGTTTAAGGCTTGCTTGATTTTACCATCCTCAAAAAGTTTATGAGGGATATCACCACTAATTAGACAAAACTTGTGAATGGAGATACCCCATTTGAAATGTTTACAGTTTTCATCCACATTTGAAAATATAAATAGTAGTAGTACTCTAATTGTGTGTAAAAAGTCAAATCTTTTTTGTTTGTTTGGCAGTAGCAACAAATATATTTATTGTAATGTCACCTTGGAATGTTTCATTTTGCTACAAATGTGACAATACTGACATACATTAGAATTGCCTACTTACTTTGACGTTGATGGCCACCAGCTGATTGCCTGCCATAGGGCACTGTTGATGAGGACCTCCCTCGAGGCTGAAAGAAAAAAAAATCCATAAAAACTATGTTATACAGTGACAGATACCTGAATTATATCATTTTGTCAGACAGCACAAAAACATTTAAAGAATTCACATAAAAGCAGTATTTTGCCAGTTTATTAAAATGTGATATTATGTCAACCAAGTTAGGGTATTTATTTCAGGATTAGCATCAGGGCATGAACAATAAATTACCTTTTGGGCATTCACTGATGTTTGGGACCAGACAATTGCAAATAAAGCTGTTAACATTCCTAAGGATATACCTGTGTATTCCGGGCAAACAAAGACCGATGTCTTGAAATAAGTGGGTGCTGTTGCTGAGGCAAAGACGATTGTTGGGGTGGTGCCAAATGTTGCTGAGGAACAGATGATTGTTGGGGTGGTGCAGACTGTGGCCGAGAAGCAAATGATTGTAGTGGTGGTGCTGATCTTTGTTGAGGCGCAGATGAGTTACTGATGGCTTGTGACAATAACGTACTGGCTCTCTGCAGTAACTCTACTGCAGTAGGTATTAGATTGCCCTCTGCTGACATAGCTTGTTCTGTGGGAAAGGACATTGAATTGACATTTACAATATAACTATTGGCTATCCGATTTATCCAAAATAAATCAGTTAAATTATGAACAGAAATTTTTTATAAATAAGAAAATAGTGGTTTTTTCCCCTGGATCTGGAAACTACAAATGGAGGAATTTTCAGCTGATTTCTCAGTGATCCCCAATCTCCAATCATTTTCAATTCATGACGAGCTCCAGAAATCAGGTGAGAATTCCTCCGTTTGTGTGCTATCTGGGAATTTAAAAAAATTCCCTTAATTATACAAATGTTCTGTATGTAATTTAACTATTTCTTAATCATTTTCTTAATAATTTTGGTATAAATAATAAAATACATAAAAAAACTTCCATTTTCTGGCCGACCACTTTTCTCCTCCATTGACTTTGTGCACAAACATGTGCGTTTGTTGTCAAATCTTTCCAAAAATCACTTGCCACAATTCCTTATGCGCGCAATTGCGATAAGGAGTATAACAGTTACTTACAAGTTACATGTATAATATCAGGTTAAATTCTTTAACAAACGAGATACAAAAATCAATACGAACCTTTTAAGATTTGGACCTAAGATTGTAAGAACAGTGTCAAAACTCGGATCAACTCCTCTGTGTTGCGTGGGTCTCATAAAACTACATGTACATGATGTACTGCATGCAAGGTTCATGTACAAAATTAAGAAAACCACGCTTCGCCGTGTGGTTCCCGATATCCCTCGAGCTCCAGGCCAACTCCCCATGCGTATGCTGCGTTAATGCACACATGCTACCGCGCGCCTAGTACCTCATGACCTATGCTATCATCATATCCATGGCGCCATGCCACACCGTTGCACCATGCCCCGTAGTCGGGCGCGCGGCCGCGAAGGGTGCCATGCATCCAGTGCAGTTTCGGGTATTCGGATTTTCTCGGTAAGTTCCGCCGTTTGTCTTTTTCTGAGTTGTTCGTTTATTTCCGAGTTGTTCATTTATTTCTGAGTTGTTCGATGTACGGCGCGCGCGGTATCGTTTCTTTCTACTTGTAATTGTAGGTGTATCGTTTTTTTCGTTGCGTTATACTTTCGTTTTTGCGTGTATTTAAATTTTGTTTCTATGTAATATTTTTATTTTGGCGCAATTTGTTTTGTCTTGTTTATTTTTTATTTTTTGTTTCTATGTAAAATAATAATTTTAGGGAAATTTTTTTTTATGAATTTTTTTTGTCTTTTAAAACAAATTGTTGTCTTTCTTTATTTTTGTTTATCTATTTTATTTTTGTTTTGTCTTTTTAGTTTTGTTTCGTCTTTTTTATTTTTGTTTTGTCTTTTCTCATTTTTGTTTGTCTTTTTTATTTTTTGGGTGTGTTTTTTATTTTTGTTTCGTCTTTTTTATTTTTTTTTATTTATTTATTTATTTTTTGTCTTTTAAAATTTTTGTTTTGTCTTTTTTTTGTTTTTGTTTTGTCTTTGTTATTTTTGTTTGTCTTTTTTGTTTTGTCTTTTTTGCCCCAATGGCCGCCCATAGCCAGCCATGCGACATGCTTGCGCATATATGGGCATTGCGAAATACATACATACATACATACATTCGTACTGCACTGGTGGTAGTGAATTCTGCGAGTACGTGTACTTCGTTTATTTGAGCGTAGGTCGAGGGGTCGAGGGAGTTTAAGAACAACCCGAGAAAAGACCCTTGCTCTATGCGTATATGCAAACGTATAATATATGCAACCAACATGCGGTCCATTCAGCAGATAAACAAGTGATCAAGTCTGCTGCCACGACGAGCGCGCGCTAGCGTAACGTATCCGATATGTACTGTGTAGTAGTATCTTTGGTCACGTCTACGTTTTTTTTTTTATATGCATCATGATATGCATGCAGTGCGTGTACGCGTGTGTTAGGCTTATAAAGTGCGCCATCATTGTTTGTGATTGTTTAGTTTAATTTACGGCATCGCAAAAAGAAAACAGATTGTCGTATCGCTGGCCTTTGGCCAATTTCATGGAACGCGTTACCGTAAGCGAAGAATCGCCGCTTACTATAGCAGAAAATATTTGCTTATGGTAAACGTATTTCACGGCCAAAACAATTTATTGATACGTTGAGCAAGAAATGTCATGCCAAATGCGCATGCGTAAAAAGCGAAAAGTGAAAAAGTGGATGTCGTCTGCTATTCGTATCCATATCCGTGAGTGACAAAATGAGTGACAAAATGAGTGACAAAACAGACCAAAAAAAACGGAAAGGCGACACCCTTCAGCAGTGACATGGATGTAGCTCTTGCAACGGCGTATCTTGAAGAAAATTGGATAATCGAGGCGCCTCTAATGGGCACAACAATAACAAAAAGGGAGAAGAAGGCTGCATGGGAGCGAGTCCGGGATTGCGTGAATTCGTAAGAATTGAAGTTGTGCTAGTAAATTGAGATTAGAAGTATGTTTCACTGCACTGCAGTAATTAAACTAAATAAATCATATAAAATAAATTAGGTCTACTCTCTAAAATCTACTACTAGTAATGGTATGATGGGACGTTATTTTCACATACTTTGCTCCATGCTTTTAGTTAATACGGAGAACTGACGCCGGGGAGGGCTGAACAATTTTTTACCGATACTAGTCTACTGCACGAACTAGTCGATACTATACGGCGGTACGGGAGGCCGAGGCCGGTGTCACGGTCTCAGCTATCCGGCGTGCTCAGCTATCCGGATGACGTAGCCAGGCATTTCAGCACGCTGTAGTCATGGTCTCAGTATGCTCGGATATCCCGGTTACAACATCGGACAATTCCGCGTGCCCCTCGCGAGTTCTCTATGGTCCCATTAATTTTAAGATTATTCTCTACCCAATCACATTCTCTTTGCCCATCTTTATACGTGTTCATGGGTACAAATTTACGCAGGTTACACTTTTTCAAAGTCCCTTCTTTCTTTAATTTTGTATGACAAATTGTAAACACAATAATGGATAAATTCCTCGTACAAACCCCCTTTTCTGGTTGTATTTTTTGTGACAAATATGTAAAACGTACAAAGTATAATCTGACGTGACTGTTCTTGGCTTTAAAAAAAATATAAAAATAATAATAATAATCATGGCATTTTATCGTGGTTAATAGTTAAAATATAAAATGCTGCAGAAAAAAAAACTGAAAATAAAGTACAAAGCCTAAACAGAGAAAATTGCAAGTGAAGTTACATAGAACAATAAAGTTTTATTTCATATCAAGTACAGTTTTGCATGGGTAACATCAACATTAGCAGTAAAATAATTAAATTATTGAGTTAAAATTTATTTATACAGTGTATACACATAATACTAATATTGTTTCCGTTATACTTTTGGATGGGTTTCTAGCGTGAAACAAAGAGTTCCCTAATACAGGGGTAGTATCAAAGGTAGAAGTAGAAGCTGTACATGTACACATCATTGGATAGAGTAATTTGACAAGCAACAGTGAGCACTACAAGGTGTCTATTGCACTGTCCCTGAATGATGTATGTGGGCAATTCTACTTACGTGAAATTAAATAAACTGAAATGAGAAATAGAATAGAATCAAATAAACTAAAATAAAATTAAAAAAAAAATACAATAAAATGCAAAAAAATTAAAATGAAAATATAATAAATTTAATAAAATAAAATAAATTTAAATAAAATAAAATAACATTTTATACCGTTTTAATGTGAGGTTACAGTCTTGTGACATTTTTCCACTTTCACAAGCTTCTTGACTGTTGAAAAATGAGTGCAGCAAAAAAAAATTGATCTTAGAGGCCCTCAAGCTTCAATATGGTATATAACTTTTACATATATCACAATGTTAAGTTTAAGATTTACCTGCTTCAAAATTCATGTACAAAACCTATGACGTTTTGGTAATAATGATAATGACAATGATAATGATAGAAGATTTGTAGCGCGCACATATCCACCCTGCTGGGCGCTCAAAGTTTATTTTGTTACGCATTTTCTCTGTGCTTCATGCCACTTTTATTTTTATTTTGTCAAATGGGTGTCATTCTAAATCAGGTAGAATGTGCAGTGATGTCATTAAGCAAATTCCTTACCTTGGTAGTGGTCTTCTTTTGCCTTTTCTTGTCGTAGGTCGTGCCATAATTCCTGTCTGCTTCGTTTAGAACGGTGTGATCATCTAAATTCAAGGGAATCAAATGTGAATTAAAAGTATGCTCTCAGTCATGGGCGGGGATGAGGGTTTGACTGTGCTACCCCAAGACCCCCCCCCCCCTCCCCGCACCGTCCTGTTTACTTCTAGATTGCATCATGGAGCAGCTGGACCATACATCATCACAGGTAATCAAACCTTTTAGGGAAATCGGTTGGTTACCTTGGTTACAAGTGAACATCTGAAGTTTAATTGAATTGTATGAACCCATAAAAGAAAAATGTGGCTTCCAGTTTGTTGTCATTTTTAAGCAACTTTTTCTTTACTATATTATTAGTTATCCCACTCGCGTGCGTGGAACACGGGGTAATAAAGAGCGTCTGTGTCCCATATACTACACACGCGCGAGTGGGATAACGAATTTATCTTCAAGCAAACTTGACGCACAGTTAAGGTGGAATACGCATGCTGTATACGAAAAATATAATGTAAAAAAGGCGTGCATGTATAACAAGTAATCGCATCTAAACACATGTGCCGATGGGACGCAAATGCGCCACTTTTGAATTTACAGTGAATTATGCAGCTGTACATTTGGCGTATGGCTTAAAATAGCGCAATTACGCGGAGTTAGAACAGCGCAATACGCAGGGTGCGATATGGATCGTACAATACAGTATAATATCACACCGTTTTTGCCATGGATCGACCAATCAGAATCAAGTTTGCTTGAAGATAAATACAGGCACTTTGTTTCGTTCCCCCATCCCCACCAATTACACAGCTCCAGCCAATGAACATCAAAACAAATTGCTGTTTATTTTACCTGACATACACAGGATTGTAGCGGTAAGCCCCTCGCCACACCAGTCTACTGTTACTTCTCTCCCGACTGATCGCTTTCCACTGGTTATTTTCGTCGTCTTCACGATTGCCGTCTTGTGGTCTACATGGAAGACCACCAGGCACTCCTTCGGAACTGCATTTGTAATTAGATAAGTGTAAATACACCTTGGGTGTAATGGAACTCAGATCATGATTTTCTAGATTTTTAATGTAGATTCCGCATTACGAATTTGTGTCATTAAATTCCGATTTTCCGATATTCTCAATATAAAATAAAGGCTGAACATGCTTGCACGCACGGGCTCAGTTAACACACGTTAATCAATGTAAAACGTAATGCCTGCCCGCATGCATTCTTTTACCGTATGCCACTAAACCGTCTATGTAGTCTCACGTTAAGACCTGTTTTCAATATCGCGTCCACAGACTTAACACGCGCCTTGGACAGGTTAGTGGTATGGTAAAAATAATCGCGCCCCACACACACGGTTTCCAAGATCGGTGTCGAAGCGCTCTCGCTCGTATCACTATAATATGCACAGGATAGGAAGCCTTGATTTTTGTGGTGGTAATATCCGGTCACCGATGCAGTTCGGCGATATGTGTTGTTTTATTCACTTTACATTGGATTGTTGTTAGTAATTGTAGCTTTTTATCAATAATTCAAAGCCAGATATGATCAAACAAATTATATACAATGCATTACAATGTATGCCTTGACTTATGCCTACTTTAAATTAAACTTGACAAAACTATAAATAAAATGGTTCTTACAAACGAAACCCTGCAGTGTAAGCTTCAACCAGGTAAATAGTTTCGTAAAGCAGTAAGAGCTCTATTCCAACTCCACACTTAGCGAAGTTTTTTTTAAACATAGGCCAACTGTAAAGACGCCTTAGAATTGTCCTGGCTACAGTCTGTTCAAAATATTTTAAAACCAGTTCGCGTCGGAGGCCGTGTATACACGCACTTTTATTTTTTATTTTTTGCACCGTGGATCGGAGAGCGTCTAAACACGCCAAAGGAAACTCCGGAATATTGGTATGCATGCTCGGTTGAGCCACCCGTGTACGGTGACATGCACGGAAGACGTGGCCACCCGCTGTGGAAGCTTCCATTCACGGTGTGTGTGGGGAAAATAAACCCGTACAGGGGCCCAGAAAAACTTTTTTATTCCCAACGCGAACTGGTTAAGCTACAGTCCCACCACCCCGCTAATATGCCACAGAGAGGCGTTAGATGCCGGCATCAAGAAATAAAATGACCGTGGTGTAGCGTCTGTTAACGTCTATTAACGTCTCTTAACGCCCTGATTTGTCTTTGCAGTCCCACATATACGGCATACATACGGTATACAGCCGGCTTACAAGCACGTTAGAGGGAGGCAGACCCACGCTAGCGGGCGGCAGAGAGACGCTAATTGGCGTTGGCACTGCGCAGAGTGAGGCAAACATGCGCTAACAGCCCGCGCACGCGCGTTAGAGGCCGGCAGACCTACGCTAGAGGGCGGCATACCCTCGTTAGGGGGCGGCAGACCTACGGAACAGCCCCGCTAGATGGCGTGGTGTGGCGAAGTGTATAAAAAGGGCCGCATCGCCATTCAGAATCAGTTCCACTCACAGCATTTGACTGAGAAACATCACCATGCCTCGAAACCGGAAAATTACTTCAAAGACTTTCTCTGGTGCTAGGAAAGGCAGAGGTGGCAAGAAGAGGATGTCTGATCGTGACCCTACACCTGAACGTGACCCAACACCTGAACCTGAACCTGACCCAACAGCTGATCCAGTATCCTCACGAGCCTCAAGCATCGTGGTGGATGATCTTGCTGAGCGATCATCACCACTGTCTGGTCCAGAGGAAGAAGAGTCAACTTCACAGCCTCGGAGCAAGAAGCAAAGAAAGAAGCCAGAGTTCACCTTGACTGATGATCAAGAGGTCGTTCTTAGTGATTGGCTGCTACAGCATCCAACTATCTTCACCAAGGGGTCCAGAGAGTTCAGGGACAGCCAAAAGAAGAACAGACTTTGGGAAGAGAAGGCCGTTGAGTTCCACTGCACGGGTGACCAGCTGAGGACTTACTACAAGTCAATCCGCACCAAGGTTGGCAAGGTCACCCATACCAAGTCCGGACAACCCGCCACCCCGAAGAGTGAGAGAGACCTGTTCCTGATCCGACACTTTGGGTTCCTGGAAGAGCACATCGTGCGCATGCCCTCCCGCACCGCCATGAGTCTGAGGAAGAAAGTTGCATCCTCGCAACCAGCACCACCACCACCCTCGGGAGACTCCAGCAGCGAACTCGAGCAACTCCCAGAGCCAAGTGCAGAGCCAGAGCCAGAGCCAGAAGACCAACAGCCATCGACCTCGCACCACAAGGCAGCACCAGGGGAGAGAACCAAGGGGCGTTCGAAGGCACGCCTCGAACCTCAAGTGCTGCAGACGATCCACACCCAGCAGGCCGACAACGCCCGCCTCCAGGGTCGTATCAGCTCGATGTTGGAGCCAGTCAACATCAGCTCCGAGGCAGTGTGGGGCTCCTGGCTGGGGAAGGAGCTTGAAAAGATGGCAGAAACCTGCAAAGAGACCTTCATCGGAGAAACCTTTGCGCTCGTGCAAAGGATGAAGGCTGAAACCAGGCGTCTCAGGGAGGCACCACAGCAGCCACCACCACAGCAGCCACCACCACAGATGCCACCACCACAGCAGCCACCACCACAGCAGCCACCACCACAGCAACCACCACCACAGCAGCCACCATCAGCCCAGCACTTCGTGCCAGTGCCAGATCCCTTCAATGTTGGGCAACGTATTGACCAGCAGCAGGAGACAGCCTGGCAACAGTGGCAAGGTCCCCAAGTTCAACCAGAGGCAATCCGGCCAGAGAGAGCACACAGTGCTGACGTCCAACATTGGGAAACCCCAGGCCCCATGGGTCCCCAAGCAGGACTAAGCAGACCAAGCAGTGAATATGGACTGCGACTCTCGTCCCTGTCCATCCCATCGATGGGCTCCATGTTGGAGTGCCTCAACACAAGTCAAGACCCCACCAGTACCATTCTGAACACTCCCCCACCTAGAAAGTGACGTTGACATTTGACATTTGACAATTTTGTGCTTGTATATTGTTCTTGTGTACATATTTTTATATGCCCATGTTTTGTGTTGTTGCAATAAAATTGAACATATTATTAAATTTTCTGTTTGTTCGTAATTATCAAACAATTAAAACTAAATGGGAATGAATAATCCTCAATGATAATTGTCAATGAGGAGTATTTGTTTCTGTTGATAATAAAAATAAAGGGCAATGTGACAATTGTTGAATGCAATTGTCAATTGCATTCAACAAGTGTGTGTTTGTAGAAAGTGTACAAACTTTATATGCAATAGTGTTTTTGAAATTGTACAAATTGAAAGTATAAACTGCAACAAATACTCCTCATTAACTATTGTCATTGATGATTATTCATTCCCATTTAGTTCATTTTTATAATAACAACAAAACTTATAAATTAGATCTTCTCTGTTTGCCAGGGGACAGCTCCCACTGGACTAGAGAAGTAGGCCTTCAGATAGTCTCTTTGGTGTTTGGCAACTAGAGTTTGTCTCTGGTGACCTGGCCCCTGAATAGGGACCAGGGGATTGTTCTCTCTCCAGACTCCTGGGACAATGTTGTGGTGCTGGTCCTCGTGGTCCATATCGTGGTTATGTTGCCTTGGATACCGGAGTCTCATGAGGTTGTGAAGGCACACACAGGCCAACACTATGCTGCAAACATTTGATGGCTTCTGTTTCATGGTACCGAGGAAGATCTGGAACCTGTGGGCCAGGATGCCAAAAGCGTTCTCCACGATTCTCCGAGCCCTGGACAGCCTGTAGTTGAAGACTCGCTCTGCAAGAGTCATTTGGCGTTTGGAGAATGGTTTCATTAACCAGGTTCTGAGGGCGAAGGCGTCATCTCCAGCAATGAAGTAGGGAATGTCTTTGTCGTCATGAGGCAGTGGATCAGGAGCTGGGAAACCGATGGTGTCATCAAGTATGCAGTCCTTCAGTTCTGACTTGTTGAAGACATGGGCATCTCCAGAAGAGCCATCGCTGCCGACGTCCACCCAGGCGAATTTGTAGTCAGCGTCGACCAGAGCCATCAAAATGATCGAGTGGAACCCCTTGTAGTTGTAGAAGATCGATCCACCATTTGGGGGCAGGTCATGGCGATGTGTTTTATGTCCAAAGCACCAATACAGTGAGGCAAGTTCCAGCGTCGGGAGAACTGGTCAGCTATGGGTCTCCATTCTTCTGGTGTGCTGGGGCAGGCTATGACTTCTGGGGCGTACTCTGCTACAATGGCCTCACAGACCTCAGGAACGAACTTGGATATGGTGTTGTGAGGGACTCGGAACCCGTACATCAGTGAGTGGTAGCTGTCACCAGTGGCCACGTGTCTGAGGGTGATGGCCACCTTCATTCCAGGTTCTATGGCCTTCCTGTATGCTGTGTCTTGCTTCCAGATTCTGTGGGTCACACGTTCCACCAGTTCTGCGAACATCTCTGGGTCGACATGTACAAAGTTCTTGAAGGAATTGGCATCTTCACAGCGCAGTTCTTCCATCAGACGTGAGTAATGGCCTAACTGCAATCTTCTCTCTGGCGCCTTCCAAGGAATGGCCCACACACTCCTTCTACATTTCTGGTGTCTAGCATGTGCTTGTTGAACTTGAAAAATCAACATATTGTTCACATTCTGCTGCTGGTTTAACTGTAGCTGCCAATTTTGTAACTGTAGTCTGTTTCGTCTCTGATTCACAAGGAGGTCCATGTTTGTGTGTACTGTTCGAGGAACTATTTAACACTGATGAGCTGAGGGACTACAACCCCTATATATACCCTGACTACCTGTTAACGCGTGTTAACGTGTAAGTACCGTCCCATAGCGTCGGTCTGCCGTCCCATAGCGCACCATGTCGCCCTATTGCGTCCCTCAGCGCAGGTCTGCCTTCACATAGCGTCTGTCTGCCGTCCCATAGCGTCGGTCTGCCGTCCCTTAGCGTCGGTCTGCCGTCCCATAGCGCAGTAATGCCTCCCTGATGCCGTCTCTTTCGAGTTCCGCGCCATACCACGCAACAAGGCGGCAACAACACGCTGGAAGGCGGTGGACCCTCGCACGATAACGGCAGACCCTCGCTAGATGGGGGCAGACCTGCGTTAATAAGCGTTAATAGGCGGCAAGCAAAAGTTCGCCGTTCACCCCCGCAATTATAACACATTTTTATAATTTCGGGGACGGTTGCCGGCATGTGGCGTTACATGGCGACGACCTACGTTGACCTGCGTTAAGAGCCGCAGCTAGACGGTGGTCTTGCGCTGATACACGGTGACCAGGCCGGCAACAAATATTTGCTCTGCCGGCATCTAACGGGCTCGCTAACGGGGTGGTGGGACTGTAGCTTTAAAAGAAAAAGAAACAAGACAACCGGCAACCAAAAAGACACAATTTCTGGGTCACAAGTTCACATCAAAGAACTGTCTGCCAACTGTGGAATGTTGAATGTATCAATTTGGGATTAGAGCCAAGACAAGAGTTGGGGCTATTGTTCAGTTGACAATGAATGACAGGTTGTGGTTTTACACTCCCAAACCAGGGACCTTATTCACGAAGCATCCGCACGCTTTAACGGATCCGTTAAGCCTCCGTTATGGTTTGCGCCATATTCACGAAGTAACCGCATAATAGCGCATCCGCAGAACACGTCCGTAAAAGAGCAATTGTTGTGCGGGAACTCCAGCGTTCCCGTAAATGCTTACGGGTCTCCGCATAGCGCTAAAATGAAATGGCGGCAGTGTTTGTGGTTCTGCTGGAGGACGAAAACAGGCGTGCTCTTCGCCGCCAGCGAGTATTTCGGGATAGGTTACAGCCACTGGACATTTATGACGATGTGGAACTGATAAAGAGGTATCGAATGCCAAGGCATGTACTGTTGGAGGTGATAGATTTGATCCGTGATCAAGTTGAACATCCAACAAAGAGGTCACATGCAATACCCGCCACGCTGCAGATCATAACAGCCCTCCGATTTTTCGCCGAAGGTTCTTTCCAATTAACAAGTGGAGATTTAAGTGGAATTAGTCAGCCGTCAACTTCTCGAATTGTTACCCGGGTCGCAACTGCCCTTCAAATAATTTCGCCACAAATAATTCGATTTCCGAGGAACATAGCCAGTCAGAATGCGATCAAAGAAGGTTTTTACGATGAACGTCGTCGTCGGATTCCAAACGTTTTGGGATGCCTTGATGGATCACTTGTCGAGATTAAATGTCCTGCACGTGACGAAGGTGCCTACATATGCAGACATAACTACCATGCTATAAATGTCCAGGGGGTTTGCGAACACCAGAAGAAGTTCACCAATATTGTTGCCCAGTGGCCAGGCTCGACCCATGATTCGTTTATGTGGACTCACTCAAGCCTCAACCACCAACTAGCCAATGGTGTTGTAAACGATGGTCACCTTCTGGGCGATTCTGCGTACCCCCTTCGATCATGGCTGCTAACACCAGCACCACAACCTGATGATGATGATGCAGAACGTCGGTACAATATTCATCACCGAAGAATCCGACAGAACATCGAGGGAACTTTTGGCCGATGGAAAATGAGGTGGCAGTGCCTGCATAGCGAAGGTAGGCGTTTACGCTGTCAGTAGAAGGCCTACAAGTGTATGTATATGTGAACTCTGCCAGCCAGGAGCCATCGCATCTTTCTGGATGCAACTCTAAACTTGTGAAATGGTGCTGTCATCCAGAAAGTAGCATTGTCTCTTGACATATTTTCAAGTAATTTAGAATTAACTGACAACCACCTTCTGTTATGCACAATAAAAAATCATGTGGTCGACGTCAGTGAAAGTATCGTAACAAATAAAGCTTAATGGTTATTTACTATTGCACGGAAATGTTTTTGTGATGACTGTAAATTCGTTTGGATGCCGGATCGTGTTAATCGAAGACTGTTTCCGATAGTGTAAGATGTACAGCACCCTCGAAAAAAATCAATAAATCGTTCCTTAGTTTAAAAAAATAACCAGTGCACTGTGGACATTTTTTTAATTTTTCGCAAAGACTTTGAAATGTAGGCCGCAATCAGCTAACATATGTATTTTGGATTCATAACAAATCGACCACATTTTGATTTTACAATTCAGGTGGTATCCTTAAAACCTTCGGCCAGAGCGTTGCTGCAAGATCATTGTGGCTACGGCAGTGCTACATAATATCTGTGAAGATCATGGCCTACCCGTGCCGGCAGTAGTTCCTGACCCTAGGGATAACCCCGACTTTGACGATAACCCACCCATCGTGGATGAGGACGCCGACGGCATTGTTAGAAGGGCAGGGCTAATAAGAGAATATTTCTGGAACTGAAAAGGTATGTCATTATTATAGATTTTAATCAAATAAAAACGGGGAAAATGCATGTAATGTCCGTTCGGAAACACTGTCAACTGATAGATGGCAGCACAATAAAAACTCTATGGATTTCAACATTTGGCTGTGGCTGCTGCCATGTGGAAATGTTTATTCGTCTCGCTTACATTTGACTCTCGTTAATTAAAATAACATAGCCGCCTAATCTGCTTCGGTTTAAAGGAATACAAAATAAGTCACACATTCAAAATTAACGTTTCTATAATGTTCCCGACCTTTGGGGGCCAAATATATAGGTACAGAACTGGAAAATATATAGAGCTAGTAAACTTTAGAAACTCTCAAGTTATAACAAAATAGTGCAAAAACAATTGTATTAAACGGGATATATATGTACTGCAATAATTCTGTTATATATCCGAAAAGCTATCAAACAAATTTCTGAGGTTAGTGGTTGAGCCTCCCGGGACATCATTTCCTGGCTGGAATGTTGCCACTACGTTATGATCTTGCAAATTCTGCTGATGTAGACGCAGCTTATTTCTTTCAATTTCTACCAGCTGTTCAAGCGCATGCAACTTTTTTTCTTCGATTGCCAAACGACGTTTTTCAACTTCAAGCCTCTCCTTTTCCACTTTCAGGAGTTCAGTGCTAGCAGTGCCACTGGTGATAGTGGACGGCAATGGACTACACGTGCGTGAACTCCGTGCACTACCATCACCCATGCTTGTCGGCTTGGCTGCCTGTGGCTGCACGGATGACGCGAAGGTGTGGTCATCCCCCGACTGGTCATCTAGGTCATCGTCTGATTGAATCGGTGGTACCGATACAGTGGCAGCAGCATGGGACACCTACACGAATTAAATAATTCAGTAAAAACAAATAAACAAAAGTTAGATCTTTAACATTGTGTTCGGATCACAGAATCAATGCCACTTTTTATCTGTTGATTATTTTGTAAGTGCATCGGCTTTTGTTACTGAAGTTTAAATGTACACTGTAAAAAAAAATGCTGTAATTTTACAGCAAAATTGCTGGCAGCAGGGTCGCCAGAAATTTTCTGTTTTCCTAGTTTACAAACCTGAGTTGTTGATATAATTTACATATTTTGTGTAGAATGGTTTAACAATTAAGTTGTAAACAAACAGATTTTTTGTTTTTATATTTCAGTTTTTTATGTAAATTGTAATTGCAATTTTTGAGTATTCTTCTTTCACAGCTTTTTCGTAGAACTGGTTAACATCAAAGTAGTAGTTATGCAATTTTTCTGTTTGCATTGACAACTGTCTCCAAGTAATTTTACACCTATTATGTTTTTCTAAATACAAACAAGTTGTCTTTTTCACACCTTTTCTGTAGAGCTGGTTAACATCAAAGTTGTAGTTATGCAATATTTATGTTTGCAGTGAAAACTGTCTCCCTGTCATTTTACACCTTTTATGTTTTTCAAAATACAAACAAATTGTTTTTCACAGCTTTTCTGTAGAGCTTGTTAACATCAAAGTTGTAGTTATGCAATTTTTCTGTTTGTAGTGAAAACTGTCTCCCAGTAATTTTACAGCTATTATGTTTTTCTAAATACAAACAAATTGGGTTTTTTTCACAGCTTTTCTGTAGAGCTGGTTAACATGAAATATGTAGTTATCCAATGTTTTTTGTTTGCAGTGGGAACTGCCTCCCCGTTATTTTACACATATTATGTTTTTTTAAGATACTGCATTTTGTAAATTTTACTACATGTATAAGTATTTAATCGTAAAAAATACTAGCGTACTGATATTAACCAGTTTTGTTTATCTAGTTTACTGACCGTGTAGTTTTAAACTGAAGGTTTCTATATCAATTTTGTTTTACATAATGCTTACTTCAATACTGAATATCAATTGACAATGGAAAAAAAAAACGCAACAGAAAACCTTTTTTTTTCAACATCCAGTCACAAAAATACCTTTTATTCGAACATCCAATCACAAGAAAACATACTTAATTACCTCATCTTGTCAAAGAATCTTTTCAAGTAAAGTTTGAAGTAAAGTTTACCTCCCTTTTCCTGAACCTCCTCTTGATGAGATACCTGTATTTTGTTTATACAATACCCCCCTCACAATACAATTAAAAGATAAGTAACAATAACTATCTTCTTCATTATTATCATCAAAACGTAAGACTTGGATTAAAACTGAAAGAGTATTGTTCAAGATACAGTGGAAGTAAAAAACACACAAGTTTCCTTTTTTCGACTGAGCCAATGAAGTTTCAAAACAAAAAGTATGGTGGCATAAGAAAAACACAGATAGTCTTCATAATGTGTACAAACATTATCAACAATCGTACTGTTTCATCAAAATGTAGATCTTTCAATCTGTCCAGAAAAACTTAAACATGTATTTTGATTATGTGTCCATAAATTTAAGACATGTTTTGTGTAAACAATTCCATAAATTTCAAATGTGCAACAACCTGTGCACTAAACTTTGCATTGTTTCCTCTAGAATACTGCAAATAATTAATTATAACCTTTTGAACTTCTAATTCTGGACACGTCTCTCTTTTCGACTGAGCCAATGAAGTTTCAAAACAAAAAGTATAGTGTCATAAGAAAAACACAGATAGTCTTCATAATGTGTACAAACATTATCAACAATCGTACTGTTTCATCAAAATGTAGATCTTTCAATCTGTCCAGAAAATCTTCAACATGATTTGATTATGTGTCCATAAATTTAAAACATGTTTAGTGTAAAAACAATATTATAGAAACTGTGCACTAAAAAACTTTGTCCTGCTTTGTTCTTCAATATTTCAAGAAAAATAACTTCAAAAGTAACACAATCTTTTGACACTTCAGAAACAACTTCAAGTGTCTCCTAATTTTAGTAAAGTAATGAATGAACAAAATAATAAGGCATGAATTCTGCATGGTGTTTACAGGGCAGAAGTATCACCTTCATCAATACTGGTAAAGCTGCAATGAAGGTTTACTTCCAGTCTGTCTCACAGTCCTTCATGGTATTTATTAGAGAAAGGACTTTAGCGCTTGTGCTTCCTCTGCTTGCTCTCTTCATCTTTGCCCCTGTCAATGGATTAATACCAGCCAGGCATCTGTTGAGGAATAGTATCATAGGGAACATAATTATGTAAGAATGTTAAATTAGAATGATTTTAATTTGAGCAAAGAAAATTTGACTGAACCGGGACTTGAACCCGAGACCTCTGGATTACCGTACCAGCGCTCTACCACCTGAGCTATCCAGCCCTATGATGGCGTCCTCCCAAACAGTCAACTATCTTTGCTTGGGTTGGGATGCCAGTCAGAAGCCATAACCCATTAACTGCTTTTTAGCCAGGGACCACATCCCTGAATCGATGCAAACAAAAAGTTGTAAACCCAACCAAAGCAGCTCGGGGATCACAGTAAAGGATAAGGCTTTTTGTATTTGATTGAAATAAAGAAAGAATGGAAACTGACTGGGAATAAATTTAAATGATTTTAATTTGAGCAAAGAAAATTTGACTGAACCGGGGCTTGATCCCGAGACCTCTGGATTAACATACCAGCGCTCTACCACCTGTGCTATCCAGCCCTATGATGGCGTCCTCCCAAATAGTCAACCATCTTTGCTCGTGGGGGGGTCATAGGGCTAGATAGGGCTAGATAGGGCTGGATAGCTCAGGTGGTAGAGCGCTGGTACTTTAATCCAGAGGTCTCGGGTTCAAGTCCCGGTTCAGTCAAATTTTCTTTGCTCAAACTAAAATCATTTTAATTTATTCCCAGTCAGTTTCCATTCTTTCTTTATTTCAAATGTTAAATTAGCTAAAGTAAATTTCTTATTAAAATGTTCTCAATTAATTCTCCTTTACATCAAGCCCAGACCGCCCCCCCCCCCCAACACACATCCTTACATTGATTTTCAGGGTCCTCCTATTGCTGTCCTATTATTCCCTTTTCTGAAGAATTCCTTTGTGGGTTAGGACTAGAACAAAGAAAACCTAATAGGGTAGCATTGTTCCATTGTGTAAATTATCCCGAACGTTGGCGAGTGCAACACTTTTTGTTTGTCGAGCCGTATAAAGTGAGAATTTCTGTTTTGTGTTTTCCCACTAAAAATAAGTTGTGTTCAAGCTGTATTGTGTACCAAGATGCACAACTCATTTTTGCAATGTTTTCATCCCAATACAAATTCTTAGTTCTTAGTTGCCATCTAAATTTACAACAGAACAGAATCTCATCACCATCAAATAATGCTATGCGCCAGTGTATGCACAAAGATCATTGTGTCACTGTCTTCACTCACCTCTGAACAAACTCCAGTGTTGCCGCTGCCTTCTCTGCATATTCAATGTTAAAAACATAGAAGGATGCAAACAGCATGCAAAATGCTTCCAATGGCGAAGAGATGTGAGCATTCACCACCTCTCTGTCGATGGTAAGCATGAACTTCGTTGATGTAAGTGCTGATGTACCTGGTAAAAAATAGCGGGGAAAATTAAATTGTGTACATCAAAAGAAGCTTTACATGATTTGTTTTTTTAAGAGGAGCTCTACTCAAATTAAGTTTTGTGATGTACTCATTTTCCAATAGATATAGTTCTTATTAAAGTGTGAAAAAAAATACAAGTCTCTAACCTTACGTGAAAATGGTGTAAAATAAGTTTTTATTTGATACCTTCAATGCGAAATTTGTTAACATCCAAGGACAACAGCGATTTTAAATATTTGAGTCTGTACATTTTTGTACTGGGAAAATGGGAAGTTGTGGTTTATTCCTGAATCTCCATAATAATCAATCAAATCGGTGTGAAATTGAATTTTTGACGAACTAAAAATTCCTGTTTGAAATGTTACAGACTCATTAATCATAATAAAACAGTGACGTCACGTTTCAAATGACAGGGTGTTTCGCTCTGACAGGATATCAACTCAGGTTGATTGAGGTTAGATTGAGACTAGTAATTTTTTTAAAACTTTAATAAGGACTCTATCTATTGGAAAATAAGTGCATCACAAAACTGAATAACCTAAGAGCCCCTCTTTAAATTCAAGTAATGTTACACATTCACATTTTCTTCATTATCGATTGTTTTCAAAATCAAAATTAACAATGAATTGCCAATGTAGTGTACTTTCATTATTTCAAGCTGGGATATATTCCGTTGTATCAAAATGAATTTTTACAGGTTTAGTAAGTGCCCAAAGGGTGTGGCTCTTTGCTAAATATGTTTTTGAATATGTTCAACTTATATTTTAGTTTCAGTGGATTTTACAAAGCATCTTATCTTCATAAGGTGTCATGGGGTGTCGTGCCCAAGCGGTTAAGAGCACCGGATGACTCAAGTTCTGGAGGCCAAGTCATTGGGTTGTGGGTTTGAATCACGGTCATGACACTTGTGTCCCTGAGCAAGACACATAAATATAATGATTTCTCTTCACCCAGGGGTAAATGGGTACCTGTGAGGGCAGAGATGTTTTATGTGACTGATTTAGCCTGGTGCATTGTGTACTTGGCAGCATACACATGTAGGCTGTATACTCCCAAGGGAGCTGAAATGGTTTAAGGAATGAAATAAATGCCCCAGTGATCAGGGGTAATAATGTGGAGCACCATGAGCGTCACTGGATGATGGATTGGAGCGCCATATAAGAAGCCACTATTTTTTTAATTATTATAAGACACGTTAACCTGCACTTTGCCAGTGTGCCAAAAAGGGAGGGGGGGGGGGGGTTAGGTTCTACAATGGTCTCCCTCCCCACCTTCCCATAAGCCTGTTTTTTTTTTTTAAGGAATACAAGGCTATGATGCAACAGAATCTTCCATAAAGTCTTGTTTTAGGGCATTGTGAAAACAACCAATACCATTGTAGACTGAAGAAGTCTTTTGCATAAACTGAGTTTACTTACCAAGTGCTACAATGCATGGGGTGACTGGCAATCCGTCCTTGTTAATGTCATCTGCTTGGCTTGTCTCCTACAGTAAACAATTAAGTGGATTCATGTGTGAATAAATTAGCACTTGATGCTAATATTCATAAAGACAAATATTCTATGAATTACAACAATGAAATGTAAATGATGAAACAAACATAGTTTATAGATTATGATTGGTCAAAACCTGATCAAGTGTGCATAGTTGTATCAAAATAAGTTAAGAAGATCTAGACCTATGTTGTGTACACTGTGCTGCAGCTGGCATTATAACACACCTCTTGTTGATTCTTCTTCCCGATTGGCTAAAACGCTGTCACGTGTGGTTCACTAGCGCAGGTCTATTGACCGCGGGTCTATTGACCGCGGGTCTATTGACCGCGGGTCTATTGACCGCGGGTCTATTGACCGCGGGTCTCTTGACCGCGGGTCTATTGACCGCGGGTCTATTGACCGCGGGTCTGATGACCGCGGGTCTATTGACCGCGGGTCTATTGACCGCGGGTCTGTTGACCGCGGGTCTATTGACCGCGGGTCTATTGACCGCGGGTCTATTGACCGCGGGTCTATTGACCGCGGGTCTGTTGACCGCGGGTCTGACCGCGGGTCTATTGACCGCGGGTCTATTGACCGCGGGTCTATTGACCGCGGGTCTGTGACCGCGGGTCTATTGACCGCGGGTCTATTGACCGCGGGTCTATTGACCGCGGGTCTATTGACCGCGGGTCTATTGACCGCGGGTCTATTGACCGCGGGTCTATTGACCGCGGGTCTATTGACCGCGGGTCTATTGACCGCGGGTCTATTGACCGCGGGTCTATGGTCGCGCGATGATCATTGTGACGCGCGATCAAGTATTTCTATTCTTGTGCGTTAAAACCCTCAAGGATCATCGCGCGACCGACTATAAACCGAGCTTTATGATACTTGTCGTAAATGTTTGACAGTTTACAGCACCCTCAAGAGGTTGTCAAGTGTCGTCATAGTAAGACAAATGTTGGCTTCTAACACGGACGGTACGGATTAGGTTTAAAAAAACCTCGATACTCCGTGAATATTCTAAACTCATATTGTCAGATAGCTGACATAACAATTCGTGATTTGGAGAATTCATCACCTGACGATGTCTGTAAGTGTAAGTTTCTCCGGGGATTTTTGGCAGGAGTTCGCCAGGCAAACAGCGAAGTGTACGCAAGTAAATCGTTGACAATTATTCGGTATGGACTACACCGGTTCTTTCAAATACCTTGAATTAATTGTTGAATTAAAACAGTCCAATTGTCAAACTGTGAAAACATCTCTTTTCTCATGGTATATTTTGGACCGTGGTGTGTTATAAAACACATATGGACTGGCGCATAGACGTGGCCTGGTGACCTCATTGCCAGTCCATATGTGTATACTATTACCATTAAATCTATATTTGTCCTTATTACATTTTTTTTAGAGTCTCAAAGAAAATCTACATGTACATTAGAGGATAATCAAGTCAATCAAGAGACATTTCTATTGAAAGAGTGCAGAAAAGGTTCCCCCAAAATGTACAATTTATAAAACATGAGTACACCATGGTTGAATTTTGCCAAATATTGTAAGTGTCTAACACAAGCTCTCTATAGCCTCAGTAAAATGCATAAGTTTTTGCCTTCTATTTTTGTCTTTTTTTTTACAGTGTTGTTGGCACTGCATCCGTCCAAAGGCATTTGTGCTTCACAAACAGACCATCCCAGTGCTAAGTCAGCATGTCATGTGCATATTCTCTGCATAGGCACAGTTTCCGCTATCTCAAGTTCTAAATTAAGCTGGCATAGGCTTTGTATGTTTGTGTAAGATTTTGAGCCCGAAGTAGCGTAATCTTTATGCACAACATATTGATGTATTATCAAAAATGATGATTACCTCTGCAATTTGTATTAGTTCACTGGTATCCTCTCCAAAGTATGTGGCCAGCACCAAAAGGAAACCCCATATTTCCGGGCTGTTGTTTCCCTTCTCACGTTTAGCACAGTCTACATCCTGTAGTCTCTTTCGCAATGGTTTGCATTTGCTCTGATTAAACTGCATAAACAGGAGGAGTTTGGGAACTTTGGTGGCCATCGCTTTCTCAAGAGTACCCTGCAAATCCAAACCTACTAACCTAGTGAAGTGATGAAGCAGACCATGCTTTTCAAAAAGGAACGGCCATTCTTCCTTTAGCTTATTGATCGACTCTGCACCCTTGTTGATTGAGTGCCTCACTGTGGGGTATGTATCATTAAGTTTATCTTTCACTAGTTCCACATTCCAAATTTCATGTGTATACATATCCTGTAGTTCCTTCTGCTTCTCCTTTTGAGTTGATTCATCTTCAGTATCAGGAAGTGTGGGTGCATACTCAGCTGCATCTGTGCCATATGAGGAGGTAGCAGCTCCTCTCCGTTGTTTTGATTGAGGTTCAGATTCTGTATCATCTGATGAGGTGTATCTCTTATGAGGCCTATTAATGTTCTGGAATCTATGCTCAAGTTGTTTAAGGATGGAGTTATAGCCTGTGCCCACGATGATATCATCCAGCTTGTCCTGGAAACTTTCAGGATACTGCAAGACTATTTTGGATGCAACAAATGCGAGTTGCCGACGTGCAGGTTTTTTGTGCCTTTTTACAAATATCAACAGCCAAAACTCTTATCATCTCTCTCCTGTCTGAGGGAAGAGGCCTCTCATTTTTCTTAACATTGTCCAGCAGACTTTGGGGCATTTTCTCCCAAGGTAGGCCTATTTGGTAAGTTGAGGTCCAGTTGGAGTGATCTGAAGAGTCTGACAAAGACAGGAGGCTTGATCGTGATGAGCATGGTGAGAGGGATGGAGATTCTGTCAATGGATCATCATGCTGTTTACCTGTGGCAATGTGAAATCAAGTTTGCCAACATTTTAAGCAAATTCAATAATAATGTGAGGAACTTGTGTGTCCAAACTAAACCTAAAATCATAAAGCTTAGAATTTGTAAAAAGAAAACAATCACACACAAACTAGTTGATATCATCTTGCAAAGGCTGCCATCTCAAACAATGGAAACGTGTACATGTGTACGCGCCATGCACAACAAGTTAAACAGTTTGTTCTTTTCACTTAAAATGGAGTTTTGAGCATGGTCAGATAACGGTCACAGCTTCAATTAAAAAATTGAAGAGATAAATTTTATTTCTTACTAACAACTGCACAGGCTGACCAAAGTGGGGCCAGCAGTCTTTTAGCATTCGTTAAATTTTCTTTGCTTTGAGAACTTAAAAATACCTACAGGCCATCCCACTGTGGTTTACATGAACACATTTATAATGACAGCACCAAAAACTCATTTTACACAATAAAATAAAATCTTTAAAAACTGACCTGCCTGACGGGCTGCCTCAAAGCTTTTTAAGAGTTTCCTAATTTGAATTTTCTTTAGCCCAATGCCAAGGTCATCCTCATTGACTAATTGAAAATCCGAGGGTTTTTCTACTCCCAGTTCAAGCACTTTGTCCAGAATATCATTAATCTTTGTTGAAAGAGCTCCCACTGCTTTCGAGATGTACTCTGTTAGGATTTCAAGGTCAACGGTATCTCTATCGTCATCACTCATGTTTTCTGAAATTATGAAAGTGCCTCTTCAGGTGAACAAAAGTATTTTGACTGTTCTTTCCAAAAATTTTCAATGTTAACACCTGTGCAATTTTGGATATAAGAATGTGGTATTGGTAAATGATTTACATTGTACTTTATACAAATATTTATTGTCATCTGATTTTTTGCTATTATATACATACAGACATGTACTTGTATACATGTACGATTACTACATTAAGGTATGATACAAGTGGTTTTGAATCTGAGTGAGGCTGAGAGTATTCATTCATATCCTGCTGTTTTCAACAATTCCTTATAATGCCAACCTGTGCAAATTGCATCTAATAAAGGTGGAAATGTCTGACATAAACAACACAGAATAATAGTTTAATGTTTTGTAAGGAATTTTGTGTATAGTCAGAATCTTATTTTGATTGGGCCAATTGAAAAAGACAGTGAATGTATGGAAGACATTTCTCCCATCTCAGAGTACTTCCAATGGCAACGTTTCTTGGTATTACGTTTTAAAAAATCATATAATAAATAAGGGAAACTGACTGGGTACAAATTTTTAATCATTTTTAGTGTGAACAAAGAAATTGACTAAGGCGGGATTTGAACCTGCAACCTCCGGATAACGTTTTTAAAAAGTAAGAAAACTATTTCATTAGCGTTTCAATAAAATAAGTCATTACAAATCCTGTATCATACCTTTAAAATTACCCCACACTTTAAATGATGTATTTTTACATGGTATTAACTTGTTGTCTCACACAGTGCTTTGCTTTCCGAGTCCTGCCAAAAAAAGTCTATACCTTGCGTGTATTTAAACCCTCTACCTAACCTTTAGCGCTATAGATCATCAAGCTCGCCCAGTGATGTGAACCCAGTTTAAATTCTTGCAATGAGCAGCTGGTATTGCAAACAAAGTAGAAATGTTTTTAGTCGGTATTGCATCATGGATAAAGAACATAATGATGTAAGTCCTTTGAATGCTAAGTGTGTGCAGTGCTTCATCACCAAACACTGGTGAAGCAAAGTGTAAACATTTTCATGTAAATCATTTGAGGTGCCAGATGCTATGGTTACAAGATTTGAAATTGGATCTTGTCCCTGGAAGGGATTGGTGGTCTAACGATTGAGACATCAGCAGCTCTAGAATGCAGAAGGTTGTATGTTATGGATAATTTTTGTATTGGATTCGGAAAAAACACTTTACAGTAATTCAAATCTGTTTATCAAAATATATTCCTAACCCACACTGTAAAATCTGAAATAATAATAGGCCTACAACAAAACTTATCAAATCCTGTATCCCTGAAATTAGCCTAAGTTACTTTTAGGAAACTTGTGCTTTAATGGGATTACAAGTTGACCTCAAGAGAGTAGGCAGGGAGAGGAAACCAATCAGTCAAGTCAGTTATGGCAACGCAGGAAACTTTGTAAGTCTCCAGCTCTTGCTCATCTAGAAGTCTGTACACACCACTTTCTAGCAAATAGACTGTTGGAAAGTTTCTAAGAATCAAAAAGACAGATTTTGATTCTTGGACTACAATCATCATTATTTGACCAAAGGTGTGGACATTTTCCTCTGAGATAGTCACTGGTACAAATAATCCTTTTTTATACACTGTACCATACAAAGTGACCTCTTCACTCACAACTGCATTATTGGATGAAAGTCCCTTTACCTTCACAGCACTGGCAATTTTAGGTGCATACACATCAGGGTGTAAGGGTATTGCTCTATTTCTCACTAGTACAGCATTTGGCAATATTGACCCACAACTGAAATAAGCTTGAAGGAGCTGGTGTCGCTCAGAGAGTGTCTTTGTGATGTTCTTATAATATTGGCAGTGCGCAAACACTTTTTGAAGTATGCGTGCTTATTTTCAAAGCGCATTGTCCATAACCTAATCAGAGGTCCAAATTTTGATGTCAATGCTGGATAATGGGACAGAAGTGATGCTTCGGTTTAAGCTAGCTTCTGGGAAAACACGTTTCTCCCCTCAAGGTATTCATCCAGGGTAACCTTTAGGTAACATATTTGCTCTTTACTTATGGAATGGGCACAGACTTGTTCTACTATATCTCTAAGCTGCAAGCACAACTGCCAGCAGGTGTCACTGCTATTTTGTATTTTCTCACCAATAAGCAATGGCAAAAGTCGAAGTAAGCACCAATTTTGCATCGCATGGCCGCCAAGAACATTGCCTTTTTGGTTTACTTCGGCAGGTTTGTTTTTGACATCTGAAGCAAGATATTTGAACTTCTGAATTCTTCTATTCAGAATTTTGTATGTGAACCATTTCTTTTGTTTGATGAAATACATGAGGTATTTTGCTAGGTCAAAACTAACAACACCCTCAAATAAGTCATGGCCCAAACAAGGGGGCAAACCAGAACACACATGAAAACACTGCAGCAAATTGAACACTGAATCAAACTTAATTCCCATATGCATTGCAACTTCAGAATTCTCTTCAAGATAATGGAGTGCATCATTATAGCTGTTTTGAGTACGTTCCTCACCGACCTCAAATCCATTTCCCGCTTGATATTCTCTATGTGTGATGTTACACAAGCGGCAAAAGTGTGGTGCAGTGCTGAAGTTTTCTGTGTAGCCCCCAATACAATGCGACCCTAGATTATCTCCAGCAATCGCAACAACACAACCCTTCAAAGGGCCAAGAGCAGTATCTATTCCGATTTGCTCTAAATCCTTTAAGTCTTGGATCATTCTTCCAAAAACCTTAGCATGACCAAACCTCTTGAAATGTCTCTCTTTACATAAGAGTACAAGTTGCATCTGATTGGTTGACGACCGATATTGTGGCAGAAGATTACCAAGAGTCATGTAAACTGCCAAAATTTTATATTTTTTCTTACTTGACCCAAGTGGATTAACCACTTCAAACGCATCCTGAAACAAAATTATCTGCAATGATCTGATGTTTGACTGGAAAAATCTGTTCCTTTTAAATGTACTTCCATCTGTGAAGTCTGTTAGAACATTCTCAGTATTCTTGGTATGAGAAGACTCTAGCACATTAGTTTGAATGGATTTGTTTCTCAAAAGAGCCTTTAGTGTTTCTTTGAGAGGAACGTAGTGGCAGCAAATAGCCCCCTCAATGTTATCTCTCTCTAAGCATACTGATTCAGGATGAACGTAATCCAACTTTGTCTGATAGTATACCTTTCTAAGGTAAATGGACCTCAAAGTACCAGAATCTTTGTTCAATGCAGAATTCCATTCACATGTAGATTGCATGTGATTGTTTACTGCGGCAACACAATTATCATCGGAAACATGTATTTGATTGCTCATTGGGTCTATCTGACTTTCAGAATTTACTGATTCTGAGGTTAAATCAGATTGGAGTTCCCTATGTCCACTTTGGGCATCCCTCGCAGAAACATGTTGGAGTGAGTGGTTTCTGTGGTTGCGTGATATGTGAGATGTGAAAGACGACTTTTTCTTGAATGATCTTGGGCATAAAGGATATGGACAACAGACTTCGATTCCAGAATCAATATGGGCTTTCAGGTGTTTGATTAAAGAAGACGTATCGGTGCAGTTCTGTTCACAAATGCTGACTTTGCATTTTAGAACTGCATTTTCTGATATTAAAGGCCTTGGCCGCACCTGAACTTCAGAAGAATGTTCCCTTCTGTAGAGCATGATTTCGACTGACATGGCTTTTAAATGCAGAATAATTTGAAAACGTTTGTGCACAGTTTGGAACACCGCATGGAAAATTAAAGTTATGCACATTCCTATGCGTTCTGTAATGCTTTGAATATGTCTTGATTAAGTCGAAAAATTGCAAAGTGTACAGGTTCACATTGCAATGCAGGCCTTTAACGTTAGTTTTACATTGGTTTATAAAAAATAAAAAAAACACCTAGCCTACATAAAACAACATGTACAACTTCTGACCAAGATCAAAATTAATACCCCTACTGCTGTAAATTGTTACAGGCTTTCTAACCTACTAAATACTATAGAATAGACTTACTTAAGACTATTATTAGTAAGTTAGATTATACACTAGGCCTAGGGGGGAGTAGTAGTACTTGTGCATGGTCACATGAACATGTTTCTCACATGTGTATCAATATCATGCAATTGCAAGCAAGTGTATGGGAAAATATGAACACTGAATAATTACATGAACTTGAGCTTGACAAAACAAGCCACAAACTACAGCCTGTTACACTATTAACATATACCACATCCTTCAACAAACCTTGCACAGGCTCTTACGCTTGCAAATTGCAAATGATTTATTATTTTTTGTGGGAAAACTAACGTTAAACTGACCTTCTCAAACTTCTCTCCACGAACACAAAAAAAAAACAGTCGAGTTTTCTCCATCCAGCTAGTGGTTGGTCTGTGTGTACGTGACACACGTTGTCGTCGTGCAACATGCAACAAGCAGGCACGCAGATCAGAGCATCCACAACATCGCCATGATTGAAAGCCAGGCAAACATATGACCAATAAGAAGCCAGGGATTGGTTGCCTTGTAAACAAGTTTATGCGCACGCGTAGTCCGACGGATCTGATTGGATCAATAGATGTTGGCAGGCTGCCGGAAAAATTCCGTAGGCGCGAGAAAAACCGATAGGCGGAAAGATTGTATGGGCCTCCTTCAAGGGAGTTTGAGGCTAAATTCATTGTTGTTTTAAAATTAGTAGTTACCAGTTGGCTCCTACGAATAACCAACATTGAAAGGCTCGAAAAAAATAGGTAATGGTCACACAAGCTATTAAACAAAATAGATTAAAATTTTAACAGTCAACACATCTCAAAACATAACCCTTATTTGTTTACATTGCTATCAATACGGGCATATACTTGTTATCATTTCCTACACTCATGTATAAATTGAACAACAAAATTCAGATAAAATTTACATCACATAATCGGTAAATTTAACGTCGATACACATATTTTCACAACCCCTAGCCCTAGCCCTAGCCCTAGCCCATCGTTATGACTGTAAATTCACATAAACAAATATTATAACGTCATGCCGTTAAATCACGAGATAGATTTTACAGCCAACCGTCTGCAGGACAGCCATAACGTTTTTAAACAAAACACAAGTAAAAGTAATTTCCATTTGTTTGCCGTAAATTTGAAAGAAGAGTTTTAAAATTGTACAGAAAAATCAACGTTAAATAAGTGGAAATGGTGTAAAGAAAAAAGAAAACTGTTAAATAAAATTGCATTACAATTCCTGTAATTTAAACGTCAATACACGTGTTTTTACAACTTATTTTTATTTTTTACTGTAAATTTACATAAAACTGCCGTAAAAAACTTATTTCTGTTAAAAGTAAGAATATAACGGTAATACTGTTATTTTAACAGCAAAATCTCTTACTAGTTCTGTCAAAAAATAACTGTAAATTTACAGAAAAATCAATGTTAAATAACTGGAAATGGTGTAATATTACAAACAAAAATTGTTAAATAAAATTGCATTACACTACCTGTAATTTTAATGTCAATTTCCGTATTTGTACAATTTATTTTCTTTTTTAAATGTAAATTTAGATAAAACTGCCGTAAAAAAGGTATTTCTGTTAAAAGTAAGAATATAACGGTAATACTGTTATTTTAACAGCAAAAACTCCGTTAAAAAATTACTAACTGGTTCTGTCAAAAAATAACTGTAAATTTACAGAAAAATCATCGTTAAATAACTGGAAATGGTGTAATATTACCACAAAAAATTGTTAAATAAAATTGCATTACACTTCCTGTAATTTTAACGTCAAAATACGTATTTTTACATCTTATTTTTATTTTTCACCGTAAATTTACATAAACATGCCGTTAAAAAACGCACTTCTGTTAAAATCGAGAATATTACAGTTATACTGTTATTTTAACAACAAAATCTCCGTTAAAAAAATTACTGACTGGTTCTGTCAAAAAATAACTAAATTTACAGAAAAATCATCGTTAAATAACTGGAAATGGTGTAATATTACCACAAACAATTGTTAAATAAAATTGCATTACACTTCCTGTAATTGTAACGTCAAAATACGTATTTTTACATCTAATCTTTATTTTTCATCGTAAATTTACATAAACATGCCGTTAAAAAACGCATTTCTGTAAAAATCGAGAATATTACAGTAATACTGTTATTTTAACAACAAAATCTCCGTTAAAAAAATTACTAACTGGTTCTGTCAAAAAATAACTGTAAATTTACAGAAAAATCATCGTTAAATAACTGGAAATGGTGTAATATTACCACAAACAAATTGTTAAATAAAATTGCATTACACTTCCTGTAATTTTAACGTCAAAATACGTATTTTTACATCTTATTTTTATTTTTCACCGTAAATTTACATAAACATGCCGTTAAAAAACGCACTTCTGTTAAAATCGAGAATATTACAGTTATACTGTTATTTTAACAACAAAATCTCCGTTAAAAAAATTACTGACTGGTTCTGTCAAAAAATAACTGTAAATTTACAGATATTTTTTACAGTGTAGAGTATACATAGATTGAATAAAAGAAGGAACTAAGTTGGAAACATTCTATACAGGCTTCATTTGTAATGGTCACTTATAGTCGTGTCCTATTTGCTTCCTGTAGGAAAAATATCCAATTGTTTTTTAAAAATGCCGGGTCTCTTCTACCTTTGATTTCTTAACTGGTGGCGGCATTGCATCAGGCTCGGCCGTATCGAATCCTTCATCTATCCCGTAAACCTTGGTGGTACCCATCATTCCGATCACACGTCGATCTCTCTCCGTCAAATTTTCGTCAGATGTCCCTTCCTCGCGTGGCAAATTTCCAGTTTTTGAGTCCTCCGCTCTTGCTTTATTGGCCTTTTTCTTTGATCTCCCCTGCATGTCATCCCACCTTTTCTTTAGTTCTTCCACCGTTCTGATGCACGGAGAGATAGCGTTGATTTTGGTGCAGATTCCCTTCCAACACTCGTTCTTTCTTCGAAGGGTTACTTGGTCCGAGAACTTTGACTTTATTACGCCGTAGTTGACCTCGATGAGGTCCAAAAGTCTATTGACTTCATTGTCAGTAAATTTGGGTTTCCTTAGCCTCTTTTTCTCACTCATTTCGAACAGCGTCAAGAAAGCGAAAGCGTCAAGAAACCGCGCCACTTCAATAAGACTGCACAATTGTGCGACCATCAATTCCGATCAATACCGTACCACCCCGCGATTAAATAACAATTCATGCATGTATAGAAACGCTTATGAATTGTTACATAATCATGCAGGCGCTTCATTAACCCGTAAAGCTCGTTGAACGACACCCCCATTATTAGCGGAGCTCCGCAAGTTTACCGATACCTAACGGAACCTTTCGTGAATACGGCGTAGCGCAATTCTAATGTATCCGTTACGCCATCCGCAAAGGATGTTACGGACCCGGTAATAGCGGATGCTTCGTGAATAAGGTCCCTGAGGGCCAGACAGCAAGGTGGTTGGAGATGATGGGCACATATACATTATTTTGAGATACAGCATCGAGCCGGCAATACACATGGGAATGCAGACGGCTTATCGATTACTTGCGATTACTGTGAGCAGTGTAACAGAGTCGAGAGTAATTCGGCGCAGAGACAACCCATCACACACAGTATGAAATATCCCCGTACCGGTATTGATGAAGCACTAGGAATCGATGATGGTGATAATATGACTGGTGACGAGATGAGTGAGGAATCAGATAAGTTGCCACAACGACACTGTGTGGTGATAGTAAGTGCTGGGGATGATAATAAAAACGGTGGCAAGTCGGAAGATGGCGTGTGGCCGAGTGACCGTCGACAGAATACAGCCAGGGACTTAGATGAGCAAGAGAGAGACCCACAGGAGAAGTTCTGGAAGGGCAGTTACGGGCCAAAAGGTGGCCGAGGATGTACAGCCATGGACCCTGAAGAGAAGTCCAAAGATGGTGAAAGGCTGCGGGACAGTCAGAGATGTACAGCCGTTTACTTGGGGCAAGGTGAAAAATGCTCAGAAGAGAAGTGTGGTGATGGTGAGGAATGTATATCGGCCATAGACTTGAGGGAGTCGCAGTTAAGGGACAAGACGATTGGACAGGTGATCCGGTGGAAGGAGTCCAGAGATAGGCGACCAGAATGGAAGGAGGTTTCCCCAGGCGATGTAGTAATTAAAAAGGACCGTCTAGAGATACAGGAAGGCGTGCTGTACAGAAAATGGGAGTCAGAAAAGGGCGATAGGATAACATGGCAGTTAGTCCTCCCTAAGGATCTCTGGGAAGACACGACACAGCGACTCCACAGTGACCCAACATCTGAACACTTAGGTAAAACCAAGACGTTAGACAGAGTTCAGCGAAGATACTACTGGTATGAATGGCGACAAGATGTGAGCCGGCTATGTAAAACGTGTGATGTTTGTGCTACACGTAAACCGCCTCAGAAGAAGCATAGAAGTTGTATGAAACAGAACAATGTTGGTGTTCCCATGGAGCGGATTGCTATAGACGTGGTGGGACCATTGCCTTATACAGAAGACGGCAACAAGTACATACTCGTTGTAGGTGATTATTTCACTAAATGGACAGAGGCTGTCATGATCAAGCCTATCATCCCATGCGCGATAATTATGCGTAGCCTTAGCGTGCGCGCATTGCAAAGTGCAGCGTGTTGAAACAGACGCAATGCCGCGTGATGAGAATGTTTTTGATATTGTTTTGTTATGGAAAATAAAGATAAATAATTCATTCTTCGGTTGGGGTCTGACTGAGGAGACACACACACACATATCTATGCTGTAATGCTTTCATGAATCAATAAATGTTGAATCTATTTGATATTTATAATCAACTGGAGATCTCTTGAAGTAATACTTCTTGTGAATGCGTGTATCCTCTCCGGACGGCATCACGACGTATTCGTGTATCATCTCCGAACGGCATTACACGAATTCTTTTACTTGCAACTTCACGACAAAGTGAAGCAAGTTAACACGAATTCTTTTACTTGCAACTTCACGACAAAGTGAAGCAAGTTAACATTATTTGTACGTCTCCGAAAGCTATATCTCTTAGTAACCCCGACTAAGGATCACAACACAACAGGATGATAGGCTTGATCATGACAGAGGCGTATGCAATTCCTAACCAAGAAGCAACAACCTTAGCTACCAAGTTGATCGAAGAATTTATCTGCAGATATGGAGTTACCTTACAACTTCATTCGGACCAAGGCCGTAATTTTGAATCAAACTTATTTTAAGAAGTTTGCCGAATTTGGGCATAGAAAAGAGCAGAACGACAGCTGTACATCTCCAATCTAATGGTATGATAGAAAGATTCAACCGTACACTAGAGGCAATGTTATCAATGTTTGCACCTGCCAGACAATCAACGAGATTGGGACCGATATTTACCCTACGTCATAATAGCATACAGGACATCTGTCCACGAGACTACAGGATGTACGCTGAACGAGATGATGATGGGAAGAGATGTCCAATTACCCGTTGATTTACTGATGGGACGGCTTAATGACAACACTTGTGATGAACTGATAGAATATGCAGGAAAGTTGCATGATAGGCTAAACTAAGTGCACCAATACGCCCAAGAACACTTGAGAATTGCAAGTGACCGGCAGAAGAATTATGACCACAAAGCTCAGGCAAGATAGAACAAGGGAGATGCAGTATGGCTACATAATCCAAAGAGGAGGAAAGGGTTTAGCCCTAAGTTGCAGCGACGGTCCCTGGGATGGCCCATACGTGGTTAAGACTGGGTGACGTCACTTGTCGAATACAAAGAGGGACCAGATCAATGCCGAGAGTGGTTCATTATAATCGTCTAAAATGATCCACCTGATTGAAGTGGATCAATTTACGGAGGAAGCAGAGACGCAAATTACGCCAGCGACTGACGTAATTACTTTAGATGATGCAGAAGAGATGAATCAGGAGGGAATCCCTGAAAGAGGTGGAGCTGAAGAAGAAATTCTACGGCGTAGCCAGCGAAGACGGCGACTACCAGTGAAATTCCAAGATGTCTAATAATAACCACCATGAACTGTACCATAAGTTTTAAGCCTTAACGCACGCGAGTTCAACGTAGGCCTAATTCGTTAAGTTTATAATGACATGTAAGTTGAATTTAATGTTAAATGCACAGTTAATGCATTAAGTACACGTTGTAAAAATGTAGATTTTTCTGTATAACGTTATTGGTGAATTGAAGTTTATAGATGAAAAATAATGTAGGCTACTTTGTTTTTCGTCAGAGACTATATAAAGTGCATATTATAATTTAGTTGCTGGAAATGAAAAATAACAAATAGGCCCAAGGCAATGTTTAGAAGGTTCTGTATAGGCCTAAATTACATAAATTGTTTTATGTCAGATTGAGATAATTTCTAACGTTAGGGTTACTGTTAAAGTATGAGATAAATAAAACATGTTTTTGGAAGCTGTTGACGAAAATGTTCAGGTAAATTGATTTAATTATTAAGAGTTATTGCTAAGTGTTCTGTGATACAAGTTTTAACCATTTGACGCAATTGAAATGAAAGCACATCATTGATGGATCAAAATGCATTTTGGCGTTGTAAATAACGGATTGTCTAATTGATTGAATTAATTTTAATGTTTGCGTATGATGCGAGGACGCATTTCATTCTTAAGTGTGGCGAAAATCATATTTCTCCAGAAGCAAATCTTACAGAACAAAAAAGAGTTAAACGTAAGCTATAATGTGTTGATTTCTTAATCTAACTTTATTAGAGCCTCAGTAGCCTTACACCAGTACTTAAACATGTGAAGTCTTTGGAATGGCCTTATTTGATGTAATAATCTTTTATTAAGAATTACTCTAGAATTACACTTAACCTGTGTTGTCAGCGAGCATTTAACCTATTCCATGTTTATTTAGATAAAGGTTAACAAACAGGATTGAGGAGCTATATGATTTCTAAAGAACACTTCCAGATTTAATGTCAATCAGATAATGCAAGTCAACGTTAATGATTTATGCAATGTTAAGTTTTGCCATTGTACAGCAATTTCGTATCTGTGAGAATGTATTACATTTTGTACATGAAGACATGCACTTTGACCTTGCAAGAGAGAAACTTCACGTAAACTTTATCAATGAGTTAATTAACGTTAATTTTAGACAGTGACTTGAATATGCATGATCAAACTGTGAAGCGCCAATCACGTTTGGTCACACGCACATCTTGTTTACTAGCTTAACCAATTACTTGTGGTCGCACGCGCATTGTTTACTAGTTTGACCAATCACTTTTGGTCGCAAGCCCATGCGCACATTGTAAATTGCGAGCTGCAGAAATCTATAAAAGGCGCGCAGCGCAGCAGTTCATTCCCCAGTTCGTTCGTGACTTGGACTGACCCGGTGAAATAGCAAAGGCACCGGGCGTTACTGTGTGTATGCGGCCGCTGCTTATGTATGTACGAGTACAGTGCGTTCATGTTATTACTATTCATCGTCAACTATAGACATGCTACAAGTCCTTGATTGATCGGTCATGCATAATCCGTCACTGTGAATTACTGATCAAGTTTAGATAGAATCCCCATTAATTACATGGAAGAAATTTAGGAGAGAGTTAATAAAGAAGCATATACCGGTTGAATTGAAAGTAAACCCTTTTGTTTCAGTGTAACCTTTTATTATCGGGTTTAGTCGTACGTCTAGTCATCATCTTGTCAGTCCTCATTCTTGACTCTGTAAAACTCATCCTCATGATCATCCTCCTCCTCCTCTCCATCATCATACACCATCTTCACTTACAACCTCAAGCCGAGATTGTAGACTCGTACATCACACATCAGACATCCGCGTTCTGTTTAAGTGGGTTGTTGAGACACGCTCGTTTTAGTAGTGATAAGAGCGGCAGGGTTGGACCCGACCGTTACAATATGCATGTAATAGACCGCGCGTGCGGGATTTTCAAAACAAAAAGTGTGTACATAAAACATGTACAGTATATTGTTTCAGCATCTCATGCATCAGTGATCAGACAGAACACCGCGTCGCTAACACATATGGGATGTGATGTCGGTATTTTATGTAATTTTATGAGTCACATTTCAATTTAAATATCTGGAGATGAAATTTGATTTTCATAAAAATGCTGACAAAGTTATGTAGAATTTGTGGTAAACAATTGTTTAGAGCATACGGCCAAGACGAGCAGCGGATTTCTTTGAACTGTTCAGACCTCAGGAAGGAATTAATTTCTAAATTTGGTGTAAGTACATGGGAAGATAGTTCTGACATCCATCCATCAAGCATTTGTTTTACTTGTGCCAGAATATTAAGGCATGGACAATCGGGTTCAAGAACGTATAATTCTGAGGAATTTATTGTACATAACTGGTATAAATATGAGAGGGTAGGCATCTGCCAAGTTTGTGTTCAGCACTTTGAAAAGTGCATCAATTATCTGCCCATAATATGTCCTGAGAAAATTTCTCCAGACAGACCTAGGCATGCCACAACTATTGTTGAAGTTACTCCAGCTGAGCTGATCAAGAGAGTGAAGATATTCTAAAAACTGTCAACCTTCTAAAATGCAGTCTTTCAAGCTGAAGCATCAACCTGGAGATCCAATTCCATTCGACACAGAACAAGCTACCGATCGCTGGACATGGCTTAAACTTCAGCAGGGAAGATTGTCTCTCTAAAAACAGGAGGCTGGGTAAGTTAATGCCAACATAATGGAAAATATTTGTTGTTTACTTCTTATTTAATTTCAGACATGCAACTTTGAAATTGCAAAAACAGAGGAAATGGCCGAGCACACAAAACTTTGCACAGCGTTTTTCAGTTTTCTATAGCACTATTATTAAAGAAAAAATAGGAAATCCGCTGATCAGCTGAAAAGTTGCATGCCTGTAATTTATATACATGTAGTTAAAACTGATGCATAGAAATATTGTTCAAACTATTAACATTTGTTTATGTACAAAATAACTACTCTAATTCTAAGTAAAACTAATTGCGGTGCCACCATGTGAAATGCTCAATTGCGTAGTAATTAGTTCTGAGAAGAACTGGAGGTACAACTCTTGTGAGAACGATCAGAGCATACTGATCGAAATGTCGAGTTGTACCTGCAGTTCTTTTCAGAACTAATTACTACGCACTGAGATTCACATGGTGTCACCGCAATTAGTCTTACTTATCCTCCTCACCATGCAAAGCTACAAGTTTTACCTACTCTAATTCTAATCAACGTGTAACTATATAAGTTTTGAGGCTTTGCATGGTGGAATATCGATATCGTTTCGGTTTGCGGTAACACCATGTGTTTATCTCAACTAACGCGAAGTTGAGGTGCAGGTTCAGAAAAGAACATCGCACAACTCGTATCTCAACCTTCGTTAAGTGAGAAAGGTTCAAGGGAGAACCAATTTTGGGCAACTCGTTTATCTCTACTGTCGCTAAGTGAGAAATATGGTTCAGGGAGATCCATGAGGACTTCACGGGTTATTCTCGTGAAGTCCCCATGATTCTCGCTGAACCATATTTCTCACTTAAGGTCGAGATACGAGTTGTGCGATCAGGTTCTTTTCACTTCGCGTTAGTTGAGATAAACACATGGTGTTACCGCAAACCGAAACGATAACCTGTAACTAAATAACAGTATAAACTGCACTACAGTAATAAAATAATGTTGTCCGTCTTCTTTTAAAATATTCTATATCTGATGCGATCTGGGAAAACCCGTTGGATGTCTGCGAACTTGTTTTGAAGATAATGGCAAAATAGTCCCCCAATTTTTTTTGGACAATTTGAGTTTTTGTTACCATTTTATTTGTTAATCTAAATTATCATTCTTTAAAATATGAAATAAAAATTCCATCGTTTTATATGTAATTTTTGTTATGATGACAGATAATTAAAAAGCCGTCTTTGTTTTTCGTTTCCGCTATCGTGTTTTAAGGACAGCGGCGGCTATAACTTCCCAAGAGCATAACTCAAGTTATAGACAACCTAGAATCATGAATAAAACAGTTTTGAAAACAGCACAGTGTCCTCGTTAATTTGATGTATATAACACAAAAATGACAAATTTCACAAGGGTTTTCCCAGATCACATCACATATAATAATGCTACATGTATGTATTTATTATTCTTTAGCCTGTTGTCATCAAGCAAGTCACCCAAGCATCTTATAATAATGACCCAAATGGTGGCGGTGAAAGGCAGGCTGTCTCCTCACCCATGCCAGCCAATAAGGCATTACCTATGATGAGGAACTGTCAACTTGCATGGGGCCATGTCCGCAAACTACGCAAGTAAGTAATAACATTGGATATCCCTGTTACTTATATAAATTGGCAAATATATACAATTGGCAAATATACAATTGTAAAAAGAACTCGTGTACATATGACTCCAACAACGTGTAACTTTTGTTTTTAAGAACTGTTAATTGGTTTTATACAGCTGTCTTCAGACATCTACCATAACTTCTGCGAGGTCAATGCGTAAACAACAGAAGGAACTGACTTTAAAGTTTATATAAAAGGAGCAATGGTACCTCTACAATTTCAAGCTCCCAAGGCTGATGCTATATATAGCACGTTATGAAACTCGGCCAGCCCCTTTTGTGAGAGTGAACAACATATCTGCAATGGTATTAGACTACCTAGATAGGCTTGACAGGTAATTGCATTCATAAATGCATGTTCTGTGTGAATGAATCCATAATTGTTAGTTTTTATAGCAAACAGAATACGCATTGTTATACTGAAATACTGATGAATAGACCTTTATCAGGGGGCGCCATCTTGAAAACGAAAGCGAGGCTCCTAACGCATAACAACGAACGTAAACAAGCGACGACCGGCATATGCGTGTGGACTTCGTATGCTGCTAGCACTACTTTGCCACTGCCAGGTTTGCTAGTTGTAAAATTTAACAAGAAGCTCGTCACGTCCATGACAGAATGGCATGGTCAAAGAATTTAGCCAGGGTTCCAGGATTAACTCAGTCTTACATTGAAGAATGGGCGGAAAGGGACGAAAAAATCCCCAAATCAACTCAGATGAAGGGTTACAGTAATTTTGTGGAAGGCTATGTCCATGATGTCGAAGGTGGGTGCACACTTTTTTATTTAATTATGAATGATTGATTGAATGTACGTGTACATTTACGGCGTTAGGCTACATACATTGTTGTACGCATATGCACATCCACAGTCTTAGAAACATTTTTGACAGTTTTTATTGATTTATTTACAAGCTACAACCATCTTATAAAACCTAAAGGGTAACTCATCAAACACAAGTGATAATTTTGGGTCCACCATGGTCATGTTGGTAGGCCTATGAACACAGTCACAACCAGCGTAGTGAAATGTGACTTGTTGAAGGTGATAAAGATCTTGTCATTGTCCAAGGAATCATATGACAACTGAAAGGTCATTAACTCACTGTATGTTATATAATTTAAACAGTTTTACCATCCATTCTCATTCTGTTAAATGCTCAGAAGTCTACTAAATTTGATGTTATTGGTACTAAATGTAAACTTTTTTCTCATCTCACTTTATTTTAGTTCAACTTGAAAGTGAATTAAACTCGAGCTGCTCCCCATCAGTACATGTAAGAGCAAAATCTTTCCGCTCTTTAAAGAAGAATGATCCACCGTATTCTTTAACTGTAAGTAACCAAACATTCAATCATTGTTGCTTTTGCATATACACTGCCATTTCACAGCTACATTTAAAATTTGTATTTTATGTTGAATGATGCTCTCTCATGAAGCAGTGTTTATTTAATCATGAGAAGTTATTTTGTCATTTCTTACACCATGATTTTTATTCTTTCATCTCCACATCATTGCTCATGGTTTCTAATACATATAGGCCTATAGTATTATTATAAGCATGGCATAAATTTGTTGGAATTTCCTAAGTTTTAAAAGGTTTTCAAATTTCCAAGACAGTCCCTACCTTAATCGTGTTTGTTGACTTCTTGCATGCATGTTTTTCTTTTTACTTATTACTCATTTGAGAAATTGCATTTCATTTGTTAAAATATCATTGTTAATTTTAACCCTGTTCTTGTTATTTCTGTTTTTGTTTTTAAGAACTAACTAGGCATACCCAAAGTGGCTACCAAATCAGGTAAGAAAATGAAAAAAATCTTCAGATAGAAGAAATCTTTCTTCAACTTTCATTAACCCTAACCGTTCCAAATCATCCATAGTCCATCACCTGGTTTTGCCATAGTTTGATGGACTAAGTAGGCCTACTATAGTGGTATTTACACCCAAATCAGCCATACCTCAAATAGAGCCTGGTCCAAAGCTAAGGGTGTTGATTTACCATGTTATGGTGGAGGATTCTGCTTGATTTGCAGGCATGTACATTTTCAACTGACTAGCTGATTTCCTCTTGTTTGGTTTCTCACCTGTGCCATTGAAAGTTTTTGCTGCTGTGATTTGAGATGGTTCCTATCAAAAGTACCTAGGGGTCTGGGTTAATCAAGTAAACCTCGTTTCATTGTGCAATTAATATTTTATATAATTTGAAAAATACTGAACAGTACAATCTTACTGCTGGCATTTGATTTTAGAATGCCAAGGTTTAGTTATTAAAGCAGGTGTACAGGTGAATCTATTTGTTGGTTATTTTATGGAGTTCATTCTTCATGTTCATCAAAAATGTAATTGATTACAACGTTTCCACATTGAAATTTATCACAAATACAGATCACTCTACAAGGGGGAAAGGAAACATCAGTGAAGATCACAAGATGTCAGTGTGCAGCAGGCAAAGGGAACTGCAGCCATGTGATTGGGCTCATCTACATGATTTCCCATTGGCAGAAACTTGGGCTACAAAATGTACCCGCGGTGGAAAGTAAGACATCCCTCCCTCAGGCTTGGCATATTCCAATGCGTACATGCGGTTTAAGTCCATAAAATGTAATGTCATTATCTGTAAAAAGACTCAAGCCAGGCAAAGTAACAAATGATGACAATCTTAAACGACGTTTTAGAAGTATTGATTGTGTTCATTCCAACCTTTATTGCCCGATACAAAATTTAAGCCCGAGGAATTCTCTCACACACTATCATAATTTATCTGCAATTGATATGAAAACACAAATGCTACAGGTGTTACAGCCAACCAACAACTGCGGAGACAGAAACTGTCTCTGTAACCACTAAATATGGTAAATTCAGTAAAGGATCAGTTCTTTCATATCAGTTGCCTAAACCAGAAATTTCTAGTTCAATACTTCATTTTGATGGTATTGAATTTCCTGAATTTCAGTTACCTGAGATACAGTCCAATTACAGTACTGTGTTAACTTTATCTCAAATCGACTTTTTGCAGGTAATTCTAATAACTAGAGAGCAATCTGTAGAGTATGAAAAGCTAACAAGAGCTCAGTCAAAATGCAAAGAGTGGTATAAAATCCGAAAATTCAGGGTTACCTTATCAAAATTCAAGTCAGTTTGTAGTAGAAAGGGGGAATTTGCTTCACTGGCAAAAAGACTTGCATCAGGTAAACAAATAACGACACAGGCAATGCAGAGGGGAATAAATTTAGAGCCCAAGGCTGCAGAGTCATATGCAACACTCACAGGCAATAACATATACGAGACTGGTTTTGTCGTCAATCCATCATAAGTAAGACTAATTGCGGTGACACCATGTGGAATCTCAATTGAGTAGTAATTAGTTCTGAAAAGAACTGGTGGTACAACTCGACGTTTCGATCAGTATGCTCTGATCGTCCTCAGGACATTCTCCCGAGGACGATCAGAGCATACTGATCGAAACGTCGAGTTGTACCACCAGTTCTTTTCAAAACTAATTACTACTCAATTGAGATTCCACATGGTGTCACCGCAATTAGTCTTACTTATCATCCTCAGTTTTCCTCACCATGCAAAGCTACCAGTTTTACCGATCAATCCATCATGCTCTTACTTAGGTACATCACCAGATAGGGGAGTGTATGACCCAACTGAAACTACCGAGTTTGGCTTGCTAGAAATAAAATGTCCAATGTCTAAATCAGTCACTGATGTGAAATACTTGACTCAAGTTGAAAACGGGCGAAAGCTCAAACACAGTCATGAGTATTATTTCCAGGTGATGGGTCAAATGGCCTTGACAGGTATGAAATGGTGTGATTTTTTGGTATATTGTGAGGAAGATGTACACCTAGAGAGGATTCATTTTAACTCTGATACCTGGAGTACAATGAAGGCAAAGCTGGATTGGTTCTACTTTGAGTATATGATCCCACAGTATAGTCAAGGTACTGTTGCCAGTTAAATCCATTTATCTAGAGCAGTGCAAAATTATATTTTACAGAAAAATACAATCTATGAGAATAAAGTTTTATATTTAAATTATTGTAATTTATTTGTACATAAGGTGAGGATGCTATAAAATTATTAATTCATTACTGATCATAATGTGACCAGCTCTGCAAAAATGAGTCTTTTGCTGCCCGATGTGTTTTGTTTTCTGTAATTTCCCTTAGCAGTATGAAGGGAATTATTGAGGCATGTTTGCTTAAAAACCTATTATTTATATTTTACAGATTGCAATTTATAACTGACATCACCAGCACAGTGACAGGGCCGACAAACCAGAGTGGCCTTTTCCCACAAATTCATGGAAACAATGTCACATGTATATCTCATTGACCAGTTTAGCTCCATTTCCAAAACTTGATGCTTTTTCATGCAGTAGGCTATTGAATGTCTGCTCTGATATAAAAACAAAACAGTACTTTTAATATAATGGTCCTCTAAAATTTGTGAGAAGACAACACACTGTCCAAATCTGATTCATTGTACCTGCTAAGTCTAATGGAATCACTCCATCAAATATATGAAACTCTTTCACTCTACGGATAGCACGCTCAATGTGTACATGCGTAATCTTGCAATTTGGTGTGTTGAACTAATTTCAAGTGCTGTAAATTGACCCTTATCACGAAGAAAAGGAGGAATAACTAGTGTGCAACCAATGGACTCCAGCATGTTATCAATGGAGAAACCTTTATCCACCATAATCTGGTCACCTCTGTCAAAAAGATTAAGTATTCCAGACTTTCTGGTTATATCCTGGTCTGAAATTGTACCAGTGTAGAGAGCACTTACAAATGACACAGCACCGCATGGAGTTATTCCTACAAGACCCTTAAAAGTAGTGTGGCTTTTGTAGTTTGAGTAGGACTCGGAATGTAAAACCTTTGAACTTGGAGTTTGTACTTTCACTTCAGTGCAATCTAAAATAACTCTGGTGTTAGGATATGTAGTTTTGAAACATTCTGGCATGTGTTGCTTTACAATATTTGAAGGTGGCCAAATCTGAAGTGACCCCAACATAAAATACTAAAAATTTGCCCATGTGATACAAATTCTGCTCACTGTTGACAGAGATACATTAAAGCGAACTGCCAAATCTTGCTCAAAAAGTCCCACTTTGATTCGACATAAGAAAAGGAAAAATTGTTCTATCAGAGGCAACGACTCATTTCTAAACACATATCCCTGTATTTCACTTTCAGCACCTTTGTTTCTCTGTACTTGGCCCCATCTGATCATATTCTCAGCAGTTGGTCGAATGCTCTTAAATACGGACTTAAAAGTTTCAGAGTCTTTGAAGCCTGTATATAAGTTCAATAAAATTGGGTCTGGTGAAATCCGGTCAACTCCAAATCTCTCTATCTCACGTTTCTCCACAAGGTCTTCAAGATGACGAACAGTACAATTGGCACGGTCAAGTTTCTCATCAGTTGTGACCAAACTTTCATAATTGTGGTCTTGTTGCACTGCCTGAAGTGTTGCCTCAGTGGCTGAGGCATCAGTAGATACGGTATCATCATTGCTAAATAAAATAACAAAATACAGAATGGAAATTATTTATAGGAAAGTTATTGGTATATTGAAATGATTTCACTTGCATTGCCATTATTAAAAAATAAATAAATAATGGTATGTTGTGATATTGAATATAATTATTGATCACCTTGAAGACCGTTTGGATGTTTTAGAAAAATGAGAGAGATTTGGAGTAAAACGGATTTGGTCAGACACTCACTCAACCTTACTGGCTTCAAATACTTTTAAAAACAGTTCAATGGTATTGCTCAATTACAACTATTTATTATTATGCAAAATATTTATTGATAAAAATAGTACATGTACGTAACATATAATGAGTGCACAACAGACATTTATAATACAAGTTTAGCATTGTAGATATTACAAAGAATTTAGTGGATATTCTGTGTATTCAAATAAGTCTATTCATTTGATTGACCCACATGAAACATGTAGCTGCATTTGTTCAATCTTAAATTGAAGGATAAAGAAATTGTCTCTTATAAATTATTTTTTTAATCAGAATGCATGTATATAAAGTCACTAAAATTGTATTATGTGTGCGAGTCAGACAGTGCAATTTAGTAAATTATTTCAGTGATATTTATTGATGATTAGAAAAAAAAATCAAAAATCAACCACTTCAGTATTTTGTTGATTCAGTAAATAAAATACTAATCCTGTAGTGAAATCATGGCTTGCATGTCTTTTCTTTGGTGGTGGTCTGTCTTTATTTCCAGATGTCCAGCTGAAGATCGTTGGGATTGCTCCTTGTTTAAGTTTCCGAAGGCCTGCCAGTGTTTTACGAAAATCATCCATCTTAAAATGGGCTGAACACACTTTAGTCGCATCTGTTATCTGCATGTAAAAAATGCAAACAAAAATATTCAATTAGCATTCACAATAGTGACATTGATTAGCTAACAGATCTATTGCTAAAAAAAATAGTTGCTTAGAGAAAATTGCAGCAACAAAAAATTGTAAAATCTAGTTTAGTAGTTAGACTTTATCATTGCACCAAATTTGTTGTCTTTGCCCCTCCCCCCCCCCCCCACACACACTAACTGTCCACTGAAATGACAAGTGAAACATTATCTCAATGCAAATAGCCTACGAGTCGAGGCACAACAACTTTAGTTATGTTCACTGAAATTTGTATTAAAACTTTGCAAGCAATGAATAATACCCTCCGTGGCGTGGACCGGAGCAAAAATACTTAAGTATTCATCCAGCCAGGGCCCCCATGCACGAAACCACCGGCATTACGTTGATTAACGTTAACGTTGACGTGACAAAAAACCCAGGAAGTTTACATATACCTCGAAATTTGTACCAACATCACGGCGAATCTTCGTGATCCATTCTTTTCTCCGGCTGTTATCTATCGGAATGGAGTGAAGTGACAGCTTCTTTTCAGGGTCATATCGCGAGTCATTTGTGCACAGCGGCACACAGCAATGGTAGTGCGCCATTGTTGTTATGCGTTAGGAGCCTCGCTTTCGTTTTCAAGATGGCGCCCCCTGATAAAGGTCTATGGGTCCGGGTAGCGTATTTTTGTTTTACACTGCAGCGACGGGTTTTGTGCAGTAAAAGTGCCAATTCCGGTCTTGAGAGAGAGACTACGAAACCCTAGGCGCGCGACGATAGAAAACTCCAAGCTGCAGTCGACCATGGCGCTCTGCAGTGGAACTCATGGAGCCATTCCCTCTCCGTTGATGGTAGGTTTTTTTTGCGTGTCGAAATTCCCTTCGCGCGCATGCGTGCTGAATAGGTTCAAGTGCGCCCTCTTTTGTCGAAAGTTAAACAGTATGCTAATAAGGTGTTTGAACCGTCATTCATACATCGTGGGCGTATAGGGGAACGTGTGTGGGTCAAATATATATATGGCTTGTTTACATTTTGCTTTCTTGTGATTGGTTTTCAAGTTAAATATGGAATTTGTTTATGAATATACAAAGTTAATTTAACAGTCACATGATAGCTTTTCCCGCGAAATTGAGGCTAATTAATTACATTGTGTGGAATAAATTACCGGTGAAGCCTATTAGACCGTGGGGTGTCCGGTAATTGTAGCTGCTATTCTTGTTTTACTTTACTCGGGTACACACCAAAAAAATACCAGTCTTTATTATTAAATATAACATTACAATTCCGACCGATCCCGCGTATGAGGACGCGACATTTAAAACATGATAATTTTAATAATTTTTATTTTTTCCCAAATATGCATTATTGAACGAGACTGATCACCTCCATATTAGGCGTTCAATTCATTGGATGAAATTTACCATCCTTTCCCAATACTCCCCATTCTTAACCAATGAAAATTATTCTTCTGGACACTCGGTATTACTCCGTTGCGTGTGAAACATCTCTCATGTCGGACATGGCTGACGATATTGATGCGATGAATTCTTCGCGAAAACAAACATGTTATGCCCATATTAATAATTCTGTTGGAGATATAAAACCCTTCAATGAAACAACTTGGCCTACGTTCGTGAAATGTGTTAATATTTGGGAAGTGTTAGAGGGAAATGTGGCTGAAATATCAAGGGGATTTGTCGAGAGTCATGACGGCAACATTGAAAATATAACGTTAACAATAACCAACGACGGCAGTTGTCATCGGAAATGTTATTCAGTATTTAACTGATTCCACTAAGCAGAAACAAGCTATACTTGCTGCTTCGACAGCAACAGGTAAGCAAATCTTTCGAAAAAGTATTACAATTAACTTGCATAAACACAACGTAAACGTAAACTGAAGTTATTATTTTTCCTACACCAAGTAACATTAGGATTTACTTCAAAGCCAACTACCAACAAAAGAACTGAGAAAATGGACAGAATACAAAAATATTGTTTTTATTGAATGGTTTCTGCATGGCATTTCCCTTTCCTAGATTATTATCCCAATGTGACCAGTAATTTAAAGGGTAAGGTTGTAATGAAACAAGTCAACTCGTATCCAAACTATCACTATATTTTTACCCAGTGTCTCCTCATTTCACTTTTGTTTTCCTTTTTCAGATACAAACTGACTTTAGTAACACTTTTTTGGATACTGCAGTTGAACCGTTTTGATTTTACATTGAATACAAAAGTTATTGCTTTTTCTACCAATATAAAGCCTTCACTAACAAAACCCAACCAGCTCTTTTCAGGGCAAACTTCCCAAAATAAATTAATATACACAATATAAAAAAATAAGGGTAGAATATCAAGGCCAACCACCATCTTTTCTCACTCATCATAACCAATAATGTAATCTTGCGTACAATTCAGGTATTTTTATACTGTGATTCCTTAAACAGTCATATGTCAGTCTGATCTTGCCAACTCCCCAGTTAGTGACCTACACGTTCATTGGACATGCGCAGTGGCAACTACACGGTATAATAGAATTCTATATTCTGAAGGGGAAGATTTTTTAAAAGCTCCATAAAGTCTGAAAACCATAAAAGTGGATTTTAAAGATAGTTTTCACTTTCTGTACCTCTGTAAATTGATAGATCCTTTTTTATAACTGATTACAAAAATTGTAAAACACCTGATCATCGGTTGGATACAAGATTTTTCCAAATTTTGTATCAACATTTTATTAAAAACAAAACACCTTTCAGTTTCTGGTATGTGGCGACAAATTGATCTGGGTACGTGATGACTCAAAATCTCTCTTTTCCAAAGTACTAAACTCAATTAATTTTTTCGTTTTGTTTGTTTTAATTTTCAGTAAGCAATGATAAACTGTCACCAAGTGCAGAAGCAGTAGAAACATCTGAACCTGCAGAGAAGAAATTGACATTGCTGCGTTCCAAACAGCAGCAGAGGTCTTCACACGTTCTTCCAAAAGTATGTATCATCTGCCGCAGAGACAAAATGAGTAGACGGCAGCTACAATGACTATCAAGTTGTGCATTAGTTGATGGTAGGATACTACTCAAGGCTGCCAGGCTGAAAGAACCTTTTGATGCACATTGACAAGAATTGTGTGTGCCCTGCACTGAACTTTGTACATGTAAGGCGTGTGCTAATGATGTATATCTGTCCACTGCTCCAATCGATGAAGACGATGCAGATGATAATAACGTGGTTGAGGAAGGGGATGCATATGACAATGTGGAGAAATTGAATTTACTAATCTTTGAATAATGATAGTTTATTGTTAACAATTCTTCCTCTATTTTTAAGAATATTTAAGGGTGTGTTTTTGTACACAATTTATATGCATATATATTTGGGAATTTCAACATTTGATTTATTTTGTATCTAGTTGTTCCTAATTTTCACAACCATGATTATTCATTGATAGGGTTGTTTATTCTTTTCAAGCTCTGTCACTGGAAAAGAAATTCTCCTTTATAAATGTTTTTTTTTTAACATACTCTACCAGAAAGAAGTCAAACAACTAAGAATTCTAGATGTATTTGTTTTGTCATAGCAATTTTCTAATTACAGTGTCTGTACCCACTGTACTATTGTGATTTGGATATTGTGACCATGTACAATTTGTTTAAATTGAAAGTACATCATTTGTATTTAGTAACGTACATTCATTGCAATCATATTGTTTTCATAACTGTTACATATTTTTACACATTGACAACAATTTGCAAACAATTTTGTAAATTCAACATTACAATTCATGTTTTCTCAGATATGGAAGGACTTCAGACTTCTAACTAATCTCAAATGTTTTATAAAACCAAATCATTACATGTACATTGTAATCGGAGTGTGCGTTTTCGGATATTTTTGGAACGGGATACCCGAAATCAGGAAATTTCGGATAACTGGATACCCATTTTCATTTTTGTTGAAAACATTCCTCCGGTGGTGCACAAATACATGTACTGTAAATGGTAACAAAATTGACCTTTATAATACAGATAATACCAGACTTAAATCGACCTTTTCTTTACTGTGTCGTTTTTATTAAACAAATTAGGCAAACAATAAGTTGTTTGAAGCAGCCCCCTGCCAGGCCTTTTGCAACCTTAACGATTCGATACAATGTATCACAGTTGGAGAAAAGTGTATGGAAAATGTCTGTAAAATACTACAAAGGCTTTATTGGAGTGTAATCTCTTGAATTTAAAGATAATTGTCTGTAAAAGGGTAAACATTACATTGTTCAAGAGTGGTAGATTTCTGTTCACTCCTCTCAGATGTTAAGTCCGAATTTTAAAAAGTCGTTTACGGGTAAATGGAACCGGGTAATGACCGTTTCGGTCGGGTATCCGGATACCCGGCACAGCCCTACATTGTAATTGGATTTTTGGGTCATTACCAATTTTGTACTCTCACATGATCAGAAAAGGTAAATTAACCTAAAATGTTATGCTTATTTGTTTGCTCAACATTTATCATTATGAAAATCAACAATTTAATACATTGGATATAACATTGACATTCAGTTGGTAGCAAACATTCAATGCACCAGTTGTAAGGAGGAATAACACTGCACTTATCACAAAGTTGGGAGACAGGAGATTTGTAATGTGATAGTCATTAATTTTGAATCAGTGCCACTTAAAGTACATGTTATTTATTATTTATACATCTTTTTTCTTCTAGTAGATTTGCTATTTCACGAAACAATCTGTTCTGTGAAATACTTGTTTCAAAAGGTGCTACCACTTAAGAAAACAACTATTTAAAACTTGTAGCTTTGCATGGTGAAGAGGATAAGTAAAACTAATTGCGGTGACACCATGTGAAATTCTCAATTGAGTAGTAATTAGTTCTTCAAAGAACTGGAGGCTTGACTCGACATTTCAATCAGTATGCTCTGATTGTCCTAGGTACACCAAGTAATGTTTAAAATAATATTTGATAATATTTGAATTTTGCTAACAAGATCATTACCAAAAGTGTTCTCTGCCTCTCAATAATTATTGTAAACAAGTATATTGCACTGGGCCCTATACATTTTTTCAAAGGCACTTCATGTATGTACTTGTTCATAATTTATATGAGAATAAATGAGAATTAAACTTTGTCAACTATAAATACACAATGTTTCATAATTTATTGCTTCTTTTCTTTTTTCACTTTACACAATATGGAAGTGAAATTGTTAAGACCTACATGTGTAGTTGTTTAGAGGGAGAGTGGGAGTTCAGCCTAAATTAAATTAAACATTATTCAGTGCATGTGTTCTTAAATATGGCAGATTAAAAAATCAAATATTTATTTTAAATATAATAAAGAAATTAACATACAAAATAAACCCTATAATGTTTAACTGTTACATCACTGAGTGAAAGATAACCATGTTTTCTATACATGGTGTATGCACCATTTATAAGAATGCATAAACATTTTTGGTCAAACGAGCGCGCTGCTTTTCTTATTTTTCCTTCCTGGATTTTAGGCTATTTTAGACGAGAATCACACTGAAATGTGCAACCGTAGTGCGTGGGATCGATTGGATTCTTTATAACTTAAAAATATCTTATCTACCATTTAAGACATATATCACCGTGTACCCAGCTGAATGAAACAAGAATCACTTTCTGAAAGGATTTTTGTGCCATGCCCCAGTCTATATGTAGTGAAAGGCAGCCATTTAAATGTCGTCATTGCCTTGAAAATTTGAAATTTGAAGCTGTCGTCATGGATACGTCCTAATTTTTGATAAGCACAATCGTACGGTGTTCTAAAAAGGACACAATCACATTGCAAGAAGAGTGTTCACACGTCGCACTAGAAGTGTGTAAGCGTCGCATTAGGATTCACGCGTGCCACTAGAAGTGTTGTCACGTCGCACTAGAAGTGTTGTCGCGTCACACTATAAGTGTTGTCGCGTCGCATTAGAAGTGTTGTCGCTCGCTATAAGTTAAATGGCAGTATCGTCACGATCAACAGGACATGGAATCTGAGTGCTTGTCTTAGATTAACTCATCAGTGACTAAACATTAATCCACACATGATAAAGTCGTTTTACCGTAAATGCTGCAGAGATCAGCCAGTATTTTTTCGATTCCATGCCCTGTTGAATATCATCACATTCAACAGGGCATGGAATCAGAGTGCTGGTTTTAGATAAAGTCATTGACTAAAAAAAATACACATGATAAGCTCATATTACCATTGCTGTTGCATAAATGAGCCAGTAATTTCCATTCACTGTGTTCATCTTAAACAAGGACATTCCGTGCCCTGTTGAAAGTTTGCTCTGATCGCATGACGATACTCCCCTAAGTAAGTAAGTGTTCACCGTTTCGCGCGAGGCCGGATGGGCTTATGAAAAAAAACATCTGAGATGCTGGGCCGATCAAGGGAGCGCGTTTCGTCTCGACCCATTCAATAGAATTCCACCCCTATCCACAAGTAAGCCTTCTGTTGATGCTACTACTAAAACAAGTGTTTTTATTCAGAAGAAACAACCAAGAATTCCACACAGAAAGTATCATTTGACATTAAACTTCGGTGGTATGCTTAATAACAATATTGTTGTATGTGTTAGTAATACTTGGTTAAGTAGTACTTTTACTAGTACTAACTAACAATAACATAGGTAATATCACATGTACTTATAAATGGATAATGTTTTTTTTGTCTGCTTGAGATCTGTTCAAGCACACTAACTGTAATTACTCTTAGGCCCTATTGCTATGCATTTGATATTCATATCGTTAAACAATAAAAATGAGCTGTAGGGTCTAGAACTTTATACTGTACACCAAACTTTGCCTTAGCATTTACAATAACATTAACAAAACTAATGTTAACGTTATGGCGTATTAGCATTTACATCATTAGTGGTTGCATAAACTTATCTAATGCCTTAGGACATGCTTTTATTTACTAAAAATAACAATCAGAATGAAATTGGAACATTATGATTTAATTGAAAGTTAGTGCTTGTGAAATTGGAAAAAAATTGTTGAATTTAAGCAATGTTGATTTTACTAAAAGTTTAATACATACAAATATTAATTAAGGGATGTACATGACCTCATTTTGTCATGATCATCTGTGATGTCAATGTTCCAACATTATTCTGTTAGTGAGCTGTTGGCTGCAGAAACCAAAATCTATAATGTTAAATGCTTTGCATTTGCATTTATTTTTTTCAAGAACTAAACATCCTCAAAATGGATCTGTTTTGTTTTCAAAAAATTTACAAATACTAATAAATTCTTTGATGTTCATTTGGTCATTAGTGGGTAATTTCTGGGAATATGAACATAAATATCATAGTTAAGAAATCAGTTATGGAGAATAATGGAGGACCAATTCCATATTAAACTCTTGCTCTACCCTTCTAAAACAATGGACATGCATGTTGCATGTTGCTCTTTGAATATTCTTTTCTTATTATGAAACAGCCATCAATCCATTGTTATTGATGCATGAGTTCTTACAGAAAACTACATGTGTAACATGCCATTGAAGCAATGCTTTGAACTGCAACTTTTTTTTCCAGCTCAATTTTCATTCAAATTACTGTCAATTGTGCATGATTGAATTTCAACCATTTCATTACGAGCTGTGTAGAACATGTCATTCTGTCATTTGGTTTTTGAATTTTTAAAATTCATGCAATACTTGTTGAGATATTCTAAAAAATATTTGGGGGAACTTAGAAGTTGTGATGGGTGTATAGCAAATACCATGTCTCTAGATATGTAAATTTAATATTTAACCCCTATGACCCATGTAGGAAAGGTGACCCAATATTCAACTTCCAATTACCATGACATAGTTGACTTCTTTTTGGGATCCATTTAATCATGAATGGTACATATCGATATGGCTGAGATGCCAACTTTTACCTAGTGCTAAGAAAGGTGCCACCAACTGAAAATGACTACTTATACTACTATATAATTAAAAGTAATTTAATTATCTGCATTGCACAATGTAAAACCACTGGAATTGTTAATTTCTTAATGCATTCAATATGGGGGAAGTTTTCCAAAGTAGTCGTGTTTTGTTTGCTACAGCTTTGACCTGAGTGTAATATCTCACCATGTAGGTGATTATATCATTGTTGTTGCCTGTACTTGCTGAGCTTTACAGGTGGGGTTGGAAAGCATAACATTTAAGCGAAATTTTAAAACATTCCTTCATTCAATGTAATCATGCTCCTTTTCTCCAAAATGTCCAAGTGACAATTATCTCATTAAAATATTGTCCTTTCACGCTGGAAAGACTTACAAAATTTTATATTACAATATTTCATATTTTCAGGTTGGGCCAAAGAGGCATTTTCTTTAAGTGATGCTGATTTTGTTGCTCTTGGCGTATTACTTATTGGAGATAGAGCTCGTATCAGGCGCAGATGTCAAGAGGCCATGACAAGTGAGTTTATGCCTGTTTTAAGGAAACTATATTTTAAACAATTGGTGAAGCAATGGACATTTTCCAATGATTTTGTCACATGTGACACATTGTAGGCGACAAGTGTAATCGTTTAAATGGATTGTCAATATTATGTTATTTTGAATTCAAATGCGACTGTGTCATGTTAGTGAGATGTTAATTGGACTTAACTTTTCGTTTCGCATGCAATTTTGTCACAACATCAAAGACAACACTTGGTAATTGTAGCTCAGATGTCTTGTTTAGGTGAGGTTTCAACAAAATTGCATTGTTACAAATAGTCGCCTACAATGTGACGTATGTGATTGATAAAAACTTGTCAATTTAGTTTGATTTTTGTAATGCTGCCTACATTCATCAAAATTATTAATTGTGTGTGAAAGAAACTAAGAAGTGTTGAAAATGTATAACGTTAGTTGTTGGGCATGGTAGGTCTTATTGTATTGGTAGGTCCCTACACACCATTCCAATATAATGCATACCATGCCAAACGACTAACGTTAATGCGGAACATATTTTCAATAATTTTTAGTTTCTTAAATTTACACAAACAATTAATAATTAACGTTTGATGAAAGTTGCTTACCAATAGCATCCCAGCAAACACATAACGTCATCATAACGTTACTGGAACGTCACGTTTGGTCACGTTAGATAATGACGTTATCAGGACGTTATGGTAACGTCGAATTGCGACCTTAACTTGTGCCCTATGGAAAATGTTTTTTGATGACGTTATCCTAACGTCGTTTGTAACGTTGTGTGCTAACGTTATTTTAACGTTAAAGTAACGTCATTTTTAGACCATATGTTGCGACGTCTGGAAAATGTTTTTTGATGACGTTATCTAAAGGCCCTGTCACACCATGGCGTATGGCCTGAACGTATGCCAACGTATGCGAAATATCGAAAATACGTTGGTGTACGTTGGTGTACGCTGATATAAGTTAGGGGTAAGTTGGGGATACGTCGTTTACGTTAAGAGCACGCCGTGATACGCTGTGAAAATTTGGAACACGTCGAGCCCGCGAAAAATTATTGAGCATGTTCAAAATTTCTCGGCGTACTCAACGTGTGCTTAATACGTTCTGCATAAGTTCCCGGTAAGTTCGTGGTACGTTAGACATACGTTGACATACGCTGACATACGTTAGAGGTACGTTACTCGTAAGTTGGTATACGTTGATGTACGTCGGCTGACGTGGAAACGTACAGCCAACGTAGTGATAACGAGTTGATAACGTATATGTGCCGTATGTCTAACCTATGCCTGACGTATCTCCAACGAGTCTCGACGTATTCTGACGTATCCACCTTATGCACAACTTATGCCTGGCGATCGTGTAACGTATATAACGTGTTTCTACAGTACAGCTAGCGTATGTGCCGTACAGCTAGCGAGCATTCGGCGTTTTGGGAACTTATGGGGGGGTTTGAGTATATATATATGGGTCCCTTGAGTAACTCATCCTCACTTCTTCATGGTCTGTCGTGCTGAACACATCAACCCATCATCAACCCATCATCATCAGAGAGCATGGCGGATGATAGGCTACGAATACGTTAAGCATACGTTGGTCATACGCTCGCATACGCTGTGATACGCTGTCATAAGTTTGTTATAAGTTAGTGATACGCTATCAATACGTTAGTCATACGCTATGTATACGTTAAATACGCTATGGATACGCTATGGATACGTCCATTCCAACACCGATGTCGACTTTTCAGATGCAATTCGTTGGGAAGTTGGACGTTCTTGGACTCTGACAATTTTCGAGCTATTTGTTGTATACGTCGGTATACGTTCAGGCCATACGCCATGGTGTGACAGGGCCTTAACGTTGCTGAAATGTTTGGTTGGTAACGTTTTTTCTAACGTTGCTTGAACATTTAACAACGTCAGAATGTAATGTTATATTCACGGTGACCTTCAGGAAACTTTAGTTTTCACTAAGGCCTATATACCGGTATTTGTTTAATTATTCGACAAATTAAGTAGTATAATAAATTACAACCTCACGTTATACCTTGAAGAACGATTAATATGTTATTAAACTTCTTCGCCGTAAAATAATGCCAGGACGTAAAATTCCTGGATCCGCCCCTGGGTATGGGCATGTCATACATTTCTACGCAAGCGCACTATCAGAAAGCTTATAGTGTTTGTGTACCAAACCCCACTGTAAAATAATTGACTTCACGTGCCAAACTCCTGGTAACTATTTACACTTGAACCGAGTCATCGTGCACGCTAACAGTATGCTAAATGCCCTATAGCGACATATACTGCTTGCGTAAAGCACGCCCTCAACATATTGTGCTCGGAGAAGATTGGATGGAAAGCTAGCTCAGTATATGTTAAAGGTCTTATACAGAGCACCAGTACGGTAAACCTGAGTTCGCAGGTTCGAGTCCTGCTTTAATAAATTTGTCTCTGTTCACTCCAGAATAGAAATTTAAAATGTATAGCGTTCTGTATACTTTGAACCACACTAATAGCTGTACTGCTACACACAGGCTGATTTCAGTGGCACACGGTTTACATGATGAGCACATCAGGAAAATGTATATTTCGCGAGAGGTTTAATATGTCAAAAGGAAACTAATCAACATACGTTTTATGATCTAAACTGTAGGTTAATTGTAACTTTCTCTGAACCCCTTTAATTCAGAAAAACAACTTTAGGTCCGGAGTTCACTGGAGGAAAACAAGCAGCCCTATTACTTTTAAAAATCACCTTCATTATGTCGTCCTTGCATTCACCCCTGAGTCGGCAATATCGTCCAATTATTGGTAATAAATTGTGTAAATAACACTCGATATTCAGACAATTTTGCCTTTGTATTTGTGCACAATTGGATTGCAGCTATTTTATCGTCTGTTTAAGGCTCTGTCTATATCATTTGTGTACATTGTAGAAATGAAAAGTAAAATCTTTTCCCGCCAAAAGTGTTTACCCACAAATGAAACTTAAAGAGGAAGAATCTCTAATTACTTAAGAAGATCATATACTCAAACGCAAAAGAAACTTACCACTTGTTTGAAATGTAATAAAATTGTAACAGTTCAAAATAAAACAAACCAACAATTGCTAATTGAAACATTGGCATTTTATTGATGACATGTCAAGTTTTTGACCACGATAAACCATCTCATCAGTACATAACAGCAGAGGGTGCAAAGTCAGTCCCCTTTCAATAGCGTGTGGCCACCATTGTTTTGGATACAGGCAGTGCATCGTCGGCGCATACTGCCTACCAGTCTTTGGATGGATTGCTGCTGGATTCTGTCCCACTCAGTCCTCAATGTCTCAAGCAGTTCTACCCGTGTCCTGGCCCTGCCAACTACGCGTCTCCCAAGCTCATCCCACAGGTGCTCTATGGGATTCAGGTCAGGGGAGAGCGCAGGCCACTGCGTGGTGTTGATGTTCTCGCCTTGGAGAAATGCAGTGGTAAAGCGAGCAGCATGGGGACGAGCGTTGTCATGCTGAAAGGTTCTCAGTTCTGGGTGGTCTAGCAGGAATGGCAGCAGATGAGGTCGCAGGATGTTATCCACATACCGCTGGGCGTTAAGATTCCCCATCCACAACCACCAGTGGCGTCCTGTACCGGCCTGATATGGCGGCCCACACCATCACACACTGGGCCACCCCACCTGTTGGCTTGACGCACGCAACAATCGGCATATCGCTCGCCAGTTCTTCTCCAGACACGCTCACGCCCATCAGGACTGTCCACAGAACCTTGACTCATCGCTGAAAGCGATCTCGTTCCACTGCGCCAAGGTCCACCGCTGATGCTGCTGGCACCATCTCTGTCAGTTGCGGCGATGGGCAGCCGTCATCACGGGGCCTCTGTATGGTCTTCTGGCAGTCAGACCATAGTCATGCAGTCGTCTTCGTCAGTATCATTGGAGATCCGTGGGTTTTGCACGCCCCGGAGTTTCTGCCGCAGTGCGGGATGCTGGACGGAATCGATCCCGCAGGTGACTTAGGACCATCTGCCTGTCCTGCCTTGCAGTGGTGACTCTTGGCCTCCTGTTCGAGGTCTGTCATCTGCAGAGTTGTGAGGGTGTCTCTCTCCACCAGGGCCGATATCGTCTGGTGTGAACAGCCAAGGCGACGTGCCACCTCACGGTAGCTCAGTCCGCCTGGCAGCATGCCCAGGGCACGCTGCCGTTGATCCTTGACAATCGTGGCATGTTCATTGAAATGCCCATTTTGCACTGGCCTTTTTAAAACCAATATCAAGACATCAAGTGCAGCTCATTAAAATCATCTCATACCCCTTGGCTAATCACTGACAGTCAAAACAGCTGTTTAACAGCTGTGCCATGAAGTGACCATTGAAGGTTCAAGTGACCATGCGTGACCGTTTTGTCTGACAGTGAGGACACTATTGTCCACAAATAAGTTCACACATTTACTACACGCAGTGTTATTGTTGATATTTAAAGGTTTAAAAGGTGGTAAGTTTCTTTTGCGTTTCAGTATATATTTGTTAATCTTATTTCTATTTTTTATTTAATTACAAACCACTCAGAATGCGCTCCCCTCCTCCAACTACCACTAATGGGAAGGAGGAACGTTCATCAATGATCCGAGGCAAGAAGCCAAGATGGCATCACCTCAGACCCGCTTCGCGCTCAGAGGGGAGCACTGCAACTCGTCATCGTGGTTTGCGAACACCGTTCAAGTGTGTATTTGCGAAAGGAGATACATACTATAGAAATGATCCCTAAAAGTATGATCTTACTGAAATGATGTTCAGATACCATACCATCTGATCAACAACTACGCTGTGATCATGGTGATCTTCAATTGTTAATAAAATGAAACTGAATAGTTAGAGGGTTAAAAATGTGTCATCTTTCCATTACGGATACGTTATTAGGAAGTGTCGAACATAATGTTAAAAGCTTTTTTCCATGAGATTTTTTGTTTGGTTTTGACAAAATTAGTAATTGTAGCGTTCTTTCTACCGTAACGGCTGCGGGACGTATTTGGGGTCAAAGGTGAAACACGGAACCCACATTCTGGAATGATTGGTGTACATGGGACGTTCTTTCCTCACACACAATAATAACACGCCCTGCTGCGAAAGGCTTTCCGATTGATTGTTTATTTCCTCGTGACAATCGATGAACAATGTCTTTGTCCACCATAAGCAAAGAAAACACATGGTTATTTGGCATTTAATCGGCCTGTCGCAGTTTTAATGCAACAAGCTAATTAGATTTTTTATTGTTCCCCTCTCCAATCCACTCCGTGCACGGATATCGTAGACCTCGAGCTCTCGAAAATTCACCGTCTCCGAGTCTTGGGCACTTATAGTGTTTGTGTACCAAACCCCACTGTAAAAAATACTTCATGTGCCAAACTCCTTGTAACTATTTACACTTGAACTGAGTCATCGTGCACGCTAACAGTATGCTAAATGCCCTATAGCGACATATACTACTTGCGTAAAGCACGCCCTCAACATATTGTGCTCGAAGAGGATTGGATGGAAAGCTAGCTCAGTATATGTTAAAGGTCTTATACAGAACACCAGTACGGTCAACCTGAGTTCGCAGGTTCGAGTCCTGCTTTAGTAAATTTGTCTCTGTTCACTCCAAAATAGAAATTTGAAATGTATAGCGTTCTGTATACTTTGAACCACACTAATAGTTGTACTGCTACACACAGGCTGATTTCAGTGGCACACGGTTTACATGATGAGCACATCAGGAAAATGTATATTTCGAGAGATGGGTAATATGTCAAAAGGAAACTAATCAACATACGTTTTATGATCTAAATTGTAGGTTAATTGTAACTTTCTCTGAACCCCTTTAATTCAGAAAAAACTTTAGGTCCGGAGTTCACTGGGGAAAACAAGCAAGCATATACTACTTTAAAAAAATCACCTTCATTATGTCGTCCTTGCATTCACCCCCTGAATCGGCAATATCGTCCAATTATTGGTAATAAATTGTGTAAATAACACACTCGATATTCAGACAATTTTTGCCGTGTATTTGTGCACAATTGGATTGCAGCTATTTTACCGTCTGTTTAAGGCTCTGTCTATATCATTTGTGTACATCGTAGAAATGAAAGTAAAATCTTTTCCCGACAAAAAGTGTTTAGGGCCTACTCACAAAATGAAACCTTAAGAGGAAGAACCTCTAATTACTTAAGAAGATCATATATGTGTTAAGCTTCTTTCTATTTTTTATTTAATTACAAACCACTCAGAATGCGCTCCCCTCCTCCAACTACCACACATGGGAAGGAGGAACGTTCATCAATGATCCGAGGCAAGAAGCTACTAGATAGCATCACCTCAGACCCGCTTCGCGCTCATAGGGGAGCACTGCAACTCGTCATCGTGGTTTGCGAACACCGTTCAAGTGTGTATTTGCGAAAGGAGATACATACTATAGAAATGATCCCTAAAAGTATGATCTTAATATAATGATGTTCAGATACCATACCATCTGATCAACAACTACGCTGTGATCATGGTGATCTTCAATTGTTAATAAAATGAAACTGAATATTTAGAGGGTTAAAAATGTGTCATCTTTCCACTACGAATACGTTATTAGGAAGTGTCGAACATAATGTTAAAAGCTTTTTTCCACGAGATTTTTTTGTTGGTTTTGACAAAATTAGTATTTGTAGCGTTCTTTCTACCGTAACGGCAGCGGGGCGTATTTGGGGTCAAAGGTGAACACGTAATCCACACTCTGGAATGATTGGTGTACACTTATGGGACGTTCTTTCCTCACACACAATATAACACGCCAATGATTTTGCCCAGGGGCGTAGCAAAGGCATTTTCTTTTTTGTGGGTGGGGGGAGGGGGGGTGGAAGCCAATTTGCTGACTGACATCAGTGGTGTAACCAGGATTTTCAGATTTCATTTTTGTGGGTAAATTTACCGACACAACACTAATATGACCAGACAAATGTACTTTGTTTTCCAAAAAAATTGACAATCTCTAAAGTCGTAGTCAACGGGGGGAGGGGGGAGAGATAGGGGAACTGCCACTCGAAACCGCAGCTCATTTCATGAGTAAATTACAACTTATAAGAAACAACTCTGCAAATCTTCAGTGCTTAGAAACACGATACACTTGCAGTCGGCAAACCCATAGCTCTAGGTTTGCTGACTGAAAATGTTGTCTGGACCAAACCCTTGTTCTAGTACCTTTGATGCTTCATTTGCCGACTGAGGCTCTAAATGCCGACTAAAGGTAGATTTTGTTCTATAAATATAGCACAAAAATGAATAATTAAACAACAGTGTACAAATACGCACACTTACCTTTGCACTGCATCATTACAGCTCATTGCATTAGAATCGTACGGTGACTGCGTGTATGATCGCTTCTCGGCCTGATGGCTAAGATCATGTGAAAGCATGTCTTACCTCAGGTTGGAGGGCGATCACCCCCAACCCACGGAGGTCACTGGCCGGCCGTGGGAAGTTGTTGTTTGTTGGGCTTCGGCCTATTACGATCCGTAAGGGAAATTAGCTTCGGTCAATAGTTGGGGACTTTCCGGTCTAGTGGGTTCTGACGGGCTTTGCTTCTGTCTCTACTCGCTTCGGCAGGCTAAGAGCAGAGGCGTCCTGGTGTGTATGGCTTCAGCCATGTTGGGCTTCGGGCCCTGTAACAGTCTATTAGGCTGTTTGTTGCCCGGTTGGCTTTGGCCTGTCTGTTAAAAGCGTAGTGGTAAGTGTGTTTTGTTTGCCAGTTTCGGCTGCGAGTTTGTTTGACTGGCTTCGGCCTTGCACGTTTGTTGGCTTCGGCCTTGCACGTTTGTTGGCTTCGGCCATGATTGTTAGTTCAGGCATTGCCTGGCTTAGTTTCATGTTTGTTTGGTTACGAGTAAGGGCAGGAGGCTCTGAAAACCCTACAATTTAGGTGCGATGTGACGCCCTGTCCTGGGAGCCAACATGTCGTCTTGTCCGGCTCCCAAAACTAAAAATAAGGTGACTGCGTGTATGGGTGGGTGGGTGTGTCAGGCATCGGAATTATTTTTAATTGTTTTTTCACTAACTAGTTTTGCTCCGCCAAATGCAAGAGGGTGTGGTGGTGGTCGACCGTACCCATTGCGCCCCAACTCAATGTTGTAGGGGTTTGGGTAACCCTGTTGGGCTGTCTATTCCTACCTCCATGGTCTGTGCGGTACAAAGTGGGACTGCGTGCAATGCGGCTCAACATTGTGCGGGGGTACGGTCCACACCTCCAAGGAAAAAAATTCTTACCCTAGGTTCACTCGGAAAGGGTTTTGTAGGGGGAAAATACTTCTGAAAAAGAAATAACTTCACACAGTCAAAGTAGAAAGTTGCTTCAAATATGTAAATGTAAATTTCATCTTCCCATATGTGCACTTTAACAAAAGGCAATTCCATGCAAAACAGGACTTACTTCTGATGATGTACATTTGTAAAAATCAAAAGTGTAACTGAGTTATGATATTTTTAAAATAACATTTTAATCTAAACCCAACAAGAAAGATATTACAAAGTCGTTGAACATAGCTCCTTGATTTGTTGAAACTTAGCAATTTAAAATGGGTATTCGAAAGGGGTTTTAAAGGAAAGAACAAACACTATTAAACAGGTGGCTTGGTGTAATTACATGACAAAAAAATTGTTTGTCCAATACAATGACGAACACCATTAGAACTCGATCTTCAACCAGAAGAGGGCGCTATTTCATGCAAAACTCGGAGCCAGCCGTGTGTAATTGTTTTCTCTCTGCAGCACACGGTATCTGTAGAGCTCTAACAACATTGCTATATTTGAACTTCTGGTTTCGACCGGAAGCAAACGTCACAATGTCATATTTGCACCAATTGTCAAGTGGGTAACGACCTACAATATGGTTCAAAGATCATAATTATAGCTATTGTGGTTCAAAGGTTATAAATTTTTAATAGCTTTTCAATATTAATATTTAACTTAGTGTAACTTGACACCTGATGACGTCATAATGACGTAATTTGTTTTGATATTTAAGTTGATTCATAAGCTACAATATGACATATCATTTGTGGTAATGTGACATTGGCAAGTGTACAAGTGAAAATAACGTCTTTTTAAACCTGTCGCTAGAGGGCGCTCTTGCATATGATGACGTCATCAAAACCTACTATCAAAAGGTACACCCTACTGATGATTACATACATAGAAATCATAGCATTATTTTTATCATATTGGTTGTAGAGCTCTTTAAACTTGAACTTCCGGTTTGGACCGGAGTTAAATTAAAATAGGTCATATTCATCTGTGCACGAAATACGGAGTGGTAACGACCTACAATATGCCCTACATAGATGAAATCGATAGCATGTGGTTCAGAGTTATTAATTTTTTAATGTTTTTCATTATTAATCTTTGATTTAGTGTAACTTGACACCCGATGACATCATTATGACGTCATTGCAATATGCACACTATTGACCCCATCGACCCCTCGACCCCCACGACGTACGCGCGCTCAGAATCATATCGTATCCCAAATCGGAATCTGTTCGAATACGGCCCCAATTAGAATGCCCGCTGCACTCCCGTACTACTGAACGTGAACAAACGGAGCTCCGGAGGATCGAAGATCCTATAGGTTAATTGGAAAATTCAAATCCTTTTCTCCTCCAAAAGTCTAATTTTGAAATGAATAATATAAAATAGGTTATTAAATGAAATAATTATGTTTTGCTAAAATGTTGACAGACAAAATAGTTGGGATTTTTTCCACGTCAATCAAGTAAAATGTACATTCAGGGCTGTGCGCGCATGCCAGTTTGTGATGTAATGCTTATTGACCAATCAGGATGCTGAAAGCCATGCGGCGCTTGGAAGCGATATCCTTCTACGACCGTAATGAGTTGTGGGAAGAACGTTGCCAAAAAAATGCGCCCCCTCTTAACTAGCAAACATCCGACATAAGTATGCAGTTTTTGATAGAATATGAAATTATCTCTCGGAATGGTATAATTTGGCTTGTAGCAGCATTATAAATTCGTTGATTTCGCCACGACAGGTCGTCATGCAGCAAGCGGCGCAACAGGCGAGCGAGCTAGCATTTTCCAACTCGGGCCGTAAACGGGTTCCCGTTTGGGATACAATTTGATTCTGGCGCAGGCTGGCCAGCCATGCGGCATGCTTGCACTATGGGCATTGCGAGAAATGCGGTACATACATTCGGACTGCAACTGCTGGTGGTGGTGATCTGAAGATTCCGCGAGTAGTACGTGGCCTTCGTTTATATGGAAGGCGTACGTACGTGTGGGTAAATTCGAGGGGTTTTAAGAACAACCCGAAAAAAAAGGACTTACATTGTTAACCCTGACCCCCTTATACGGCAATATGCCTTATATATACGTACATGTAATTGTGCCTGGCTGAATACCACTGGTGTCGAAGAAGAATGAAGAGAGCTCCTGTCGCGCATACCATTCAAGGGTCTTAACACACCTGTATTAAATTAGAGGACTCTTGGTAGGGTGACGACTGACGGGTTCCGGGTGTAGCTGCTGGTTGTTCTTGTAGCATGATGAAGATGAAGAAAGACAAAATGAGGATCGCCAGTGGAACAACAAGCGATGAGACACTATCATCACCATCTTCCTGCTGATTCCAACTGACCCCTGGTGCCGTCGAGTTCACTTTGGCTGGCTGAGAGTCTGGTGCCTTTGTGGGAACTGGGAGGAAGGGTTGGGAGGAAAGAGATTGTGGCAAAGTGTGGTCAATTTAGAGGTCAATCAAGCGTATCATGCTAAAGTCTGATTAAGAACAGTGGCTGTGGTTCAGATCTTACAAATGAATTCAGATCACCACTGATTCACAGGCCAACAAAAGCGCATTGTACAACTTTTGGTAATGCACGTTCAATTCAACCCTCTTTGTATGAAATACAATTTAAACTGTGGAGTTCATTTACAAATGAGTGCTCAAGATTTGAGAAAACAACCAAAAACTGTTAACATATTTTTATGTTCAACGACAACTATTTCAAAAAATCGACTTAACAGTTCCCGTTTTCATTAAGATGTATAAGCACTTCAGACCAACTAATTCTTCAGGATGTTCGATACTTGTACCAACAAGTTTTACAGTTAATAACTTGTTCATTTTTATTAATCCGTTATTACCAATGTTGTACTTGCCATTTAAGCGATTTCCAGTTGATGTCCAATATCAAGCCGTTTCCCATTAAGATTACTGGACGTCTCAAGTGTGCAGAGTGAAACCACAACAACAACCATTATTTTCTGAAAGTGTTCCATTATCCAGATACTGGGAGTAACGACACACTCTTGCTATGTAACACTGTGCACAGAGCACATTTGTACGTTCATCCATCCATCAAATTGAAATTGGAAAATGGGAAAAAAAAACCATTGACTGGCCACAGTGTAACTGCAACCTTCCGTGCTTGAGGGTCTTTGGCAAAATGGCAAGAATGGTGTTATCAGGGAAGATACTACCATTGGTTATTTTTGGTAACTAATGTCAATTTACCAAACAATTATCTGAAAACAAACTCAATGAGAAGTCATGGTAAAAGGTACCAATCATGCTGATAAATAATTCTATTTGATTTATGTCGTCTCATTTTCAGATATAAACACACCCCCAAAACACAATATGCAGGAGTTACAAAAAAGCTCCAAGGCATTCCTGTTGTTGACTTCTTAGCGGGGTGAAACTGTCACTCAAATGCCATGAATGTGGCTTTGGGCTACCCAGGAATCATCACTAATGTCCTAATTACAGCCATCTTTTGTTTATTATGATTCCTCATGAAGGTTTATTTTTTTTAATGAAGCGAGTGAGAAATGAGTACTAATTTTCAAGCAACAAAATAAATCATACTTTTTCGATATTTGAAGATTTATTATACCAGTCGTAATTTTGTGCAAAGTTTGAAAGTGTCGAATTACTCTAAGATAGTTTACTCTCATAAGTCGTCTTTAAAACTTGAAATTTTTTGATGAAGAGCATATATATGCACTATCATGACAATGTTATAATAGAAACTCAAAATGCAAAGAAATATTCAACATTCTTGAAATTTGAAAGCAAAACATTTTTTTTTTTTTCAAAGCCAGTGCGAGTGTCTGTTGAGTATCATTCTTAATCTTAGTAAGAATCAAGAGATATGTACTGAAGTCAACAATTCAGATGGGATGATTTTATTAATTTTTACATAGCTGCCAACATTTCAGAAATTTCCCAAATTCATAATGAAACCAAACCGAGACACTAACAATTTGTATTAAAACTAAAATGATGGTCAAGATCACCAACTGCAAATAAAATCAAACGAGCGAAAACCCTACTGCATGTACGTAATCAATTTGTACTTTCGTAATTCTTGAAAACATTTGTGAATAATTAACCTTCCTACTTGCGAATTTGGTGCCTTTTTCAGACAAGATTGATGCACCATTTGAAACCATTCGTTTGTGAAACACACCAAGGGTGTGGAGTATCCACCATTCAAAACTATTTTGATGGATTTATAAGCCACTGTAGCAGTACATTCACCATTTCAGAAACCTTTTCGTATGGAAATGCACCAAAATTGTAGTGTATCCACCATTCAAAAAACCATTTGAATGGATTTCGAATGATAGTAAAACTTTCTTCCAACGCACTTTTCAAATGGAGTATCAGCATGTGTGTACAAAACCAATGGGCATTTTTGGTTAATTGGAAATTTTGAATGGTTTTCAAATAGTCAAACTGATAAGGAGGGTTAAGAAAAATTTGTAATGGTTGGTAGTTATTTTACTGATGACAGAAATAAAGTAATATTATTTTAAACCATTACCAACTTCACCCAAGTCAGTTTCATGTAAAATAGTGGTCAATGTATTGAGGGTTTTTTTTTTAAATTGAAAAACATCAACAATTATCAAATACTTTCAATTTACTTAGATCAATAAATAGGCCTACTTATGAATAGAGGTTATTGGTAGGAACACTGCCCTCTCACACTTAATCTACTGTTTAACATATCAGTCAACATACTATTCATGCAAGCTTGCAAGATTACAGCAAGCTTGCCTGATCTTGTCTGCAAACAAGCTTGCCCCTAATTTTCATTTTGGAACCCCTACAAACACAGGCTTGCCAATCTGTAATCTTATGCCTGCTTGAACTAATTTGCATTTTGGAACCTACTGCAAGCTTTGTAAACAAGCTCCATGATATTTCTGTGAGGGTATACTGCAGTTATTTTTACATGTATGTATGCACGAAGTCTGCACTCATTTGGTAGTTTTCCAATGTGAAGTATAAAATAAAAGCACTTCAGAACCAATGCTTTAGTGCATGTACTAGTTTAAATAATTTGGACTACACCAAAACCATGTGCACCAATGCTACACCAGTATCTGGCATGCCTTACCAAAATACACCCATCATTGATGCAACTTCTTGGGACTGCATGTAAACGCAAGAAACTACACAAAACTACCAAAAAACCATATGCACCAATGCTGCACAAATTTTTCAGCACGCAAAATGCCATCACTGGTGCTCTGTAGTAGCTACCTCCGACGAGGAGGTAGCGATTACTACTATCAAAACAACAGCACCCTCCACCTTTCCCGAGGCAACGCCCCTCACTTTCCAGTGGCACCCCCTATCCCTAAATTATTAATTATATTAAAATTATTTATCTCTGCATTCCCTACATTGATTGTTTACATCCAAATGACTTCCACATGCCCTGCTATTGTCTAGGATTATTTTTAACCCCAGAATGACAAGACGTTGGCATATCCCCTCCCTCTTTTCAGTGGCACCTAATTTACCTACTGTAAAAAACAGTGAAGGCTCACTTTTCTCCTGAGGTTGTAATTATTTTAAAAATTGTTCTCTGCATTCCCCATTGACTTTTTACATTCAAATGACTTCCACACACATGCCCTGCTATTGTCAAGTATTATTTTCAACCCCAGATGACCACACAACGGCTGTGTAGTGTATCTCTCTCTCCTGTATGACCTTCCAAACAGTAAACAGCCGTCTACTTTGTCTCCATCCATTGTAAGCACAACCTGTAGACACTCTGTCTGGGTGTGGGGGTATGCCTGGCACCTATTGTCGCAAGACATCAAACCTTACAACCAGATGCTGAACAGATGGTTCCTTATCAGAGGGTTAGATCTGGGTAGGTCTTCTTGTACACATGAATGGTTGGATTTTGTGCACAGAGATATGGCAAACGTTACTTTTCCAGCCAGAAAAAAAAAACATATTTTAGCTCTGAATTTGGTACCCCTTCTAAGAAATATGTGGAATGGTCCACTTTATGATATCAATGACTCCGAGGCATCTGTATGGCTTTTTTTCTGGGAAAAACAATAAAATAAATAACTGCCACTTTAATTGTGGCAAACCAGTACAAATTTTTAGGTTGGGTGTTTCCCCGGGGTACACCAAAAGTGCACCAATAGCCTGACTCTTTAATTCAGTTTTGGGGGGTACACCAATTTTTTTAATCAGTGCCTACACTAAAACTGCAATAACTTGGCACCAAAACGGCACTAAAGTTGGCTAAGATACCTTTTTTCCTCTCTTCTCAAATCTCACCCCTTTTTCACCTACACACTCAAACCTGAATTATTTTGGGCGTGGCAATTGCTTCTGTACATTACGTACGTACGTACGTGCGATGTACTTAGTCGATCTTCATGAATTATTCATATTTAAACAAATTCATATTCATATTTAAAACAATGACTCACCCTTTAAATGAAAGCCACTGCAGTGACATTTTGTTGATTGAGTTTGTTTAAGGGCCATTTTCATGGAGAGAAGGCGCGTTCAATAATACACCAGTTTTTTAAAACGTCAACAAAATATTAAATACCGAGACGTTTTCACAAAAGTTCCGGTTTTGTACATTTTGACCCCTAAAATTTACAAATTTTTCATGATCTTAACACATTTATATATAATAAGGGAAAAGCGGATTTTTTGAGTTTTGACATATCCAAAATTTCGATGAAGAGGACTTGATTTAGATTAGTAAGACTAATTGAAGGTGAGTACCGTAGTAGAATCTCAAATTTAGAGTAATGTTAGTTCTGAAAAAGAACTGAAATTTGCCTTTCGACGTTTCGATCAGTATGGCTCTGAAGTCGTCCTCAGGAGAAATGCCGGACTCTGGAAAAAATGCTGCTGCTTAAGTATGAACTGCTGGAGGATCATCCCATGAATGGATGTTGGAGGATTAGTTAACTTTAACATACAATCTTTTTAACTGATGTAAGGAATATGATTTTACATTTTCACAGCGCAACAGTGCCTCCTACCTGGGACTGCACTGCCATGGTAAAGAGGTTGCCGAAGGGTGAAACAAGGGAGAATCAACAAAAAAAAGGATGAAACAGAAAATGTCAAAGTGATGAAGATGATTTCGGTAAATGGTTTTTAAATTTTCCCAAACATGTCACAGTAAACTGGGAGGATTTCAGTCTTGTTGTACAATCTTTTTTACCCAACAGTGTAAGGGAATATGATTTTACATTTTTCACAGCGCAACAGTGCCTCCCACCTGCACTACCCTTGCCTTGGTAAAAAAAGGTTGCCGAAGGTGTGAAACAAGGGAGAATCAACAAAAAAAAGGTGGAAACAGAAAAAATGTCAAAGTGATGAAGATGATTTCGGTAAATGGTTTTTTTAAATTTTTCCCAAACAATGTCTATTAAACTGGGAGGATTTTCAGTCTTGTAGTTCATAGGTGGTAGTCTGAGGCTGAAACTGAAAAGAGACTACAACCAATATTTGTTTGAAATTGTTCACATGTATAGATGTAGATGGGTGTTGAAAGAAGACAAGACCTAATTACAACGAGTCCAATTCTACATACATTGTACGCTGTACATGTAAAACACTGCACCCCCCAATACTCATGTACATTTATATAAAAGATTTGGTAATGAGTAAACAAAGCATTAGTGAACTATTCCGGTATGGTCTTTAATGTGTGATTTGGACAACACTGTTTCCACAACAATCTCTAATTCAAATGCAGTTTAGAAACTTTTTTTTTTTTTTCAAAAGGGGGTTTGATTAAGTCAACTTTCAGGATTGCCAAACCTTTTTCCTAATGAACTTTCCAAATTTATTGTTTTTTCCAAGGAATTAATATTAGACTCATTTGTTGACTACGAAAAGGGAAATTTTAATTCACATCTGCCTCCAGGGGCCCTAAACCAGCACCGCCGACAGCTGGAGACCCTTAAAAAAGTTGCTTTCCCGTACCCCTGGGAAATTTAAATTTAAAACCCCCCATCCCCCCATGGGCAACCCCGTGGTGGCCCCAATTTTGTGTGTGGGGGTTACCAAAACCGCGGGTTCTGTTTACCACAGACCGATCCATTTTAATTAATTTTATACAATGTTGGGCCAAACAGTGTTTTTACCACGAAACACGCGAGGGCAAAATGCCCTTTTTTGGCATTTTTTTAATTTTTCGCCAACATAACATCATTGGTCGGAAAACCCGCAACGTGTAAAAAAAATTAAGCAAAGCTTTTTGGGCACATGGTGGGGAAAAACTGGTACAGGACTTTAATGGGGTTTTTCTATGCATACATGCAAAAGAAAAATGTTAAAAATTTAAAGTTTGGCCCATTCCAACCCAGAAGTCCATGAAAATAAGAAAATCATGTCAGTTTTAACACATTTTTCAGCAACACATGAGCATAAGCGTGTGTTATTGATTTGTTTAAATGTCAATTGCTCAATCACTATTCAGCATGAACGTTATTTGATGTTTTCAAATGCTTGTTCGGGACTTTGCAGCATTCAGAAAGAAAAATCCCAGAAGGATTAGTACTTAGTACTTATTAGTTGTATGTGTTAGTAATACTTGGGTTATAGTACTTACTAGTACTAACTAACAAAAAATAGGTAATATCACATGTACTTATAAATGGATAATGTTTGTTTTTTTCTGCTTGAGATCTGTTCAAGCACTAACTGTACTACTCTAGGCCCTATTGGTATGCATTTGATATTCATATCGTTAAACAATAAAATGAGCTGTAGGGTTAGAACTTTATACTGTACACCAAACTTTTCCTTAGATTTACAATAACATTAACAAAACTAATGTTAACGTTATGGCGTATTAGCATTTACATCATTAGTGGTTGCATAAACTTATCTAAGCCTTAGGACATGCTTTTTTTTATAAAAATAACAATCAGAATGAAAATTTGGGAAAATTATGATTTTAAATTTAAAGTTAGTGCTTGTGAAATTGGAAAAAAATTTTTGAATTTAACAATGTTGATTTTACTAAAAGTTTAATACATGCAAATATTAATTAAGGGATGTAATGACCTCATTTTTTCATGATCATCTGTGATGTCAATGTTCCAACATTATTCTGTTAGTGAGCTGTTGGCTGCAGAAACCAAAATCTATAATGTTAAATGCTTTGATTTGCATTTATTTTTTCAAGAACCAAACATCCTCAAATGGATCTGGTTTTTTTTCAAAATTTAACAAATACTAATAAATTCTTTGATGTTCATTTGGTCATTAGTGGGTAATTTCTGGAATATGAACATAAATATCATAGTTAAGAAATCAGTTATGGAGAATAATGGAGGACCAATCCATATTAAACTCTTTGTCACCCCTTCTAAAACAATGGACATGCATGTTGCATGTTGCTCTTTTAATATTCTTTTCTTATTATGAAACAGCCATCAATCCATTGTTATTGATGCATGAGTTCTACAGAAACTACATGTGAAATGCCATTGAAGCAAAAGCTTTGAACTGCAACTTTTTTCCAGCTCAATTTTCATTCAAATTACTGTCAATTGTGCAGATTGAATTTCAACCATTTCATTAGAGCTGTGTAGAACATGTCATTCTGTCATTTTTTTTAATTTTAAATTGCAATATTTTTGGAAAATTTCAAAAAATATTTGGGAACTAGAAGTTGTGATGGGTGTATAGCAAATACCATTTCCCGATATGAAAATTTTTTAACCCCCTATGCCCCATGTAGGAAAGGTGACCCAATATTCAACTTCCAATTACCATGACATAGTTGACTTTTTTGGGATCCATTTAATCATGAACTAATTCGATATGGTGGATGCCAACCTTTACCTAGTGCTAAAAAGGTGCCACAACAAAAATGACTATTTATACTACTATAAAAAAAAGAATTTAATTATCTGATTGCACAAAAAACCACTGAATTTTTAAATTTTCTCAAAGAGTCGTTTTGTTTGTCAGTTTTACCTGAGTGTAATATCTCACCATGTAGGTGATTATATCTTTGTTGTTGCCGTATTTGCTGAGCTTACAGGTGGTTTAAAATTTGTTTTTAAAACTTTCCCTTCATTCAATGTAACTGCTTTTTTCTCCAAATGCCAAGGAAAATTTATCTCATTAAAATATTTTTTTCACGTGAAAGACTTACAAAATGTTAAAATTTACTTTTTTATTTTCAGGTTCCAAAAAGAGTTTTTTTAAATGATGCTGATTTTGTTGCTCTTGGCGTTTTACTTATTGGAGATAGAGTTTACAGGGCAGATGTCAAGAGGCCAGACAAGTGATTTTAGCCTGTTTTAAGGAAACTATTTTTTAAACAATTTGAAGCAATGGACTTTTTCCAATGATTTTGTCACATGTGAAAATTGTAGAAAGTGTAATCGTTTAAATGATTGTAAATAATGTTATTTTAACAAAGGGACTGTGTCATGTTAGTGAGATTTTAAATTGACTTAATTTTGTTTCGCATGAATTTTGTCACAAATCAAAGAAAACTTGAATTGTAGTCAGATGTCTTGTTTAGGTGGGGTTTCAAAAAAATTGCATTGTTACAAATAGTCGCCTACAATGGCGTAGGGTTTTGATAAAACTTGTAAATTTTATTTTGTTTTTTTAAGCTGCCAATTCATAAAAAATTATTATGGTGTGAAAGAAACGAATGTTAAAAATTTTAAACGTTATTTTTGGGGCAGGTGGTTTTTTGACGGTAGGCCCTTAACACCATTCCAAATAATGATACCATGCCAAACGACTAACGTTAAAGGGAACATTTTTTCAAAAATTTTTTAGTTTCTTAAATTTACACAAACAATTAATAATTAAGTTTGAAAAGTTGCACCAAAGCATCCCAGCAAACACATAACGTCACTAACGTTATGAACGTCACGTTTGGTCCGCAGAAAGACGTTATCAGACGGGGGTAACGTCAAGGACCAACTGTGCCCATGGAAAAATTTTTTGATGACGTTATCCTAACGCTTTTGAAGTTGTGTGCTAACGTTATTTTAACGCAAAGAACGCCATTTTTAACCGGCGACGTCTGGAAAATTTTTTTGATGCGTTTCAAAGGGCCCCCGTCACACCATGGCGTATGGTCGAACGGCCAACGTATGAAAATCGAAAAATTTGGGGTACGCGAAGTTGGGGGTGTTGGGGATACCTTTTACGTTAAGACCCGGGATACGCTGGGGAGAAAGTCGAGCCCGCGAAAATTATTGAGCATGTTAAAAATTTCTGGCGTCCCAACGGGGCAATACGTTCGCATTTTCCCGGTAAGTTCGTGGTACGTTAGACATACGTTGACATACGCGATGGGTTGGGTACGTTACCGTTTGGTATAGGAGGGGTTTGGGAGGGGGAAACGACAGCCAACGTAGTGATAACGAGTTGATAACTTTTGGCCGTTGTCAACCATGCCTGAGTTTTCCCCAACAGTTCGGATTTGACGACCCAAAATTTAAAAAACAGCCCCGGGATCGTGTAACGAAATTAAGTGTTTCTACAGTAAGCTAGCGTATGTGCCGTACAGCTTGGATTCGGCTTTTTGGGAACGGGGGGGGTTTTAAAGGGATGGGGCCCCGAGTAACTCATCCACTTTTCGGTCTGCCCCGGGAAAACAACCCATCATCAACCCATCATCATCAGAGAGCAGGGGGATAAGGACGAATACTTTAAAATATTGGGTTTAAAAACCCCGCATACGCGGAACGCTGTCATGTTTGTTATTTTTGGATACCCCATCAATACGTTAGTCATACGTTTGGGTATGTTAAATACGCTATGGATAGCATGGATACGCCCTTTCCAACCCCGATGTCGATTTTTCAGATAATTTTTGGGGTTTTGGGACGTTCTTGGACCTGACAATTTTCGAGCTATTTTTGTATATGGTATACTTTCGGCCATACGCCTGGGGGACGGGGCCTTAAGTTGCTAAAATGTTTGGTTGGTAACTTTTTTTAACGTTGCTTGAACTTTTAACAACGTCAGAATGAAAGTTAACCACGGTGACCTTGGGAAAATTTTAAACCCCCAAAGGGCCCTATATACCGGATTTGTTTAATTTTTCACAAATTAAGTAAAAATTACAATCACGTTAACCTTAAGAAGATTAATATGTTATTAAACCTTCGTAAAAATAATCCCGGGACGAAAAATTTCCCTGGATCCACCCCTGAAAGGGCATGTAAACTTTTCACGCAAGGCCCCATCAGAAAGCTTATAGTGTTTGTACCAAACCCCACGAAAAAAATAATTGATTTCACGTGCCAAACCCTGGTAACTATTTACACTTAACGATATGTGCACGAACAGGCAAAATCCCCCATAGCGACATTACGTTGCAAAAAGCACCCCCTCAACAAGGCCGGGAGAAGATTGATGAAAGCTAGCTCATATGTTAAAGGTCTTATAAGAGCACCAGAGGAAAACCGAGTTCGCAGGTTCGAGTCCGTTTTTAATAAATTTGTCTCGTTCACCCAGAATAAAAATTTTAAAAAATGTATAGGTTCGTATATTTTGAACCAATTAATTGTACTGTACACAGGTGATTTCAGTGGCACGGTTTACATGATGAGCAATCGGGAAAATGTATTTTCGAGAGGTTTAATATGTAAAAAGGAAACCAATCAACATACTTTTTATGATCTAAACTGTGGTTAATTGTAATTTTTGAACCCCTTAATTCAGAAAAAAAAACGGGCCCGGAGTTCACTGGGGAAAACAAGAGCCCTATTTTTTTAAAAAATCCCCTTTCATTATGTCGTCCTTGTTACCCCGAGTCGGCAATATCGTCCAATTATTGGTAATAAATTGTGTAAAAAACCTGATATTCAGACTTTTTCCTTTTGTATTTGTGCACTTGGATTGCAGCTATTTTATCGTTTTTAAGGCTCTGTCTATACATTTGTGCTTTTAGAAAGGGAAAAAATTTTTTCCCCCAAAAAAAGGTTTTTTACCCAAATGAAAACCAAAGAGGAAAAATTTTAAAACTTAAGAAGATCATAAAAACCCAAAAGAAATTACCACTTGTTTGAAATGTAAAAAATTGAAAGTTCAAAAAAAAACAAACCAACAATTGCTAATTGAAACATTGGATTTTATTAGACATGTCAAGTTTTGACCAGAAAACCCACCTCATCAGTACATAACAGCAGAGGGAAAAGTCGTCCCTTTCAAAGCGGGGGGCCACCATTTTTTTGGGAAAGGCGGGCATCGTCGGCGTACCTACCAGTCTTTGGATGGATTCCCCGGGGATTCTTCCCACCCAGCCCCAATGTCTAAAGCATTTTCCCCCGTGTCCGGCTCCGCAACACGGTCTCCCAACCATCCCACAGGTGCCGGGTTTCAGGTCGGGGAAGCACCACTGCGGTGTTGATTTTCCCGCCTTGGAAAAAATGGGGAAAGCGAGCAGCAGGGGACGAGCGTTGTCATGCTGAAAGGTTCTGTTCGGGGTGGTTAGCAGGAATGGCAGAGGGGTCGCAGGAGTTATCCATACCCCCGGGCGTTAAGTTTCCATCCCAACCACCAGGGGGTCCTGTCCCGGCCTGATATGGCGGCCCACACCATCACACTTCCAACCCCACCGGGGTTGACGACCAAAACGGCATATCGCTCGCCAGTTCTTCCAGACGCTCACGCCCATCAGACGTCCAAAAGAACCTTGACTCATCCAAAGGGATCTCGTTCCACTGCCCCGGCCCACCGCTGATGCTGGGCACCATCCGTCAGGCGGCGATGGCAGCCGTCATCAGGGGGCCTCTGGGTCTTCGGCAGTCAGCCCATACGCATTTCCCCGTGCAGTATCTTTGGGAGATCCGTGGTTTGACGCCCCGGAGTTTCTGCCGCAGTGGGGATGCGGGACGAACACCCCGCAGGTGACTTAGGACCATCGCCTTGGCAGTGGTGACCGGCCCCCGTTCGAGGTCTGTCATCTGCAGAGTTGTTGAGGGTCTTCCACCGGGGGCCCATATCGTCTGGTGAACAGCCGGCGACGTGCCATCACGGGCCGCGCCCGGCAGCATGCCCAGGCACGCTGCCGTTGATCCTTGACAACGTGGCATGTTCATTGAAATGCCCATTTTTCACGGCCTTTTTAAAAACCAAATAAGACATCGGGAGCTTTAAAATCATCCCATACCCCTTGGCTAATCATGACAGTCAAAAAAACGGGAGAAGTGACCATTGAAGGTTTTGGGCCTGGTGACTGTTTTGTTGACAGTGAGGGCACTGTTGTCCCCAAATGTTCCCCTTTACTAAGCAGTGTTATTGGATATTTAAAGGTTTAAAAGGTGGGGTTTTTTTTGCGTTTCAGTTTTATTTGTTAATTTTTTTTATTTTTATTTTAAATTTCAAACCACTCAGAATGGCTCCTCCTCCAACACCACTAATGGGGAAAGGGGGAACCCTCAATGACCGAGGGAAAAAAAGATGGCCCCCCACCCGCTTCGCGCTCAGAGGGGGGCACTGCAACTCGTCACGTGGTTTGAACCCTTCAAGTGTGTATTTGGGAAAAGGGGATACATATATAGAAATGATCCCGTTGATCTACTGAAATGATGTTCAGATACCATACCATCTGATCAACAACTACGCTGTGATAAAGGGATCTTTAATTGTTAATAAAATGAAACTGAATAGTTAGAGGGGTTAAAAAAAGTGTCATCTTCCATTAGGATATTTTTAGAAAAACATAATGAAAAGTTTTTCCACGTGATTTTTGTTTGGTTTTTTACCAAATTAGTAATTGTAGCGTTTTTTTCCCAAACCCCGGGGGCGTATTTGGGGGCAAAAGGGGAAAAAAACCCCATTCTGGGAAAGATTTAAGGGGAAATTCTTTTCCCAAAAAAACCCCCGTGGGAAAAGGTTTGATTGATTGTTTATTTTCGTGAAACGAGAACAATGTCTTTTTTCCAATAAGCAAAGAAAAAACATGGTTATTTGATTAATCCCTGTCGCAGTTTTAATGCAACAAGAATTTGATTTTTTTTTGTTCCCTCCTCCACCTGTGCACGGATATGAACCCGAGCCCCCGAAAAATTTACCGTCTCGAGTCTTGGGGATTATAGTGTTTGTGACCCAAAACCCCCCTGTAAAAAAACTTACCATGTGCCAAACCTTGTAACTATTTACACTTGAACGAGTCATCGCACGCTAACAGTATTTAAAAGCCCTATAGCGACATATACACGGTAAAGCACGCCCTCAACATAGGCTCGAAGAGGATTGGGTGGAAAGCGCTCATATTATGTTAAAGGTCTTATACAGAACACCAGAGGTCAACCCGAGTTTTTATTCGAGTCCGCTTTTTGAAAATTTTTTCTGTTACCCAAAATAGAAATTTTAAAAGTTTGCGTTCTGTACTTTGAACCCATAATAGTTGTACCCACAGGTGATTTGGGCACAGGGTTTTAAAGATGAGCCCTCAGGAAAAAGGTTTTTTGAGAGATGGGGAAATTGTCAAAAAAACAATAACAGTTTTATGATCTAAATTTAGGTTAATTTTAACTTTCTGAACCCTTTTTAAATTAGAAAAAAATTTAGGTCCGGGGTTCACTGGAGGGAAAAAAAAGAAACAATTATTTTTAAAATCATTCAATATGTCGTCCTTGCATTCAGCCCCCGAATCGGCAATATCGTCCAAATTGGTAAAATTTTAAAAATAAAAACTATATTGAAAATGTTTCCCTTTTGTGCAAGATTGCAGTATTTTTCCGTTGTTTAAGGCTCTGTCATATCATTTGTGACATGGAAATGAAAAAAACTTTTCCCCCCCAAAAGGGTTTTGGGGCCACCACAAAAAGAAACCTTAAGAGGAAGAACCCCAAAATTAAGAAGATCATATATGTTGTTTTTTCATTTTTTTTTTTAATTACAAAAACCCCCAGAATGCGCCCCTCCTCCAACTACCCCAAGGGGAAAGGGGGAACGTTCATCAAGATCCGGCGAGTATGATAGCATCCCCGACCCGCCTTTTGCCTCAGAGGGGGACCCAAATCGTCATCGTGGTTTGGAACACCGTTCATGTGTATTTTGAAAGGAGAAAATACTATAGAAATGATCCCCAAAAGGATCTTTTAAAATAATGATGTTAGAACATACCATCTGATCAACAACTACGCGGATCAGGGATTTTTAATTGTTAATAAATAAAATGAATATTTAGAGGGTTAAAAAAGGCATCTTTCCATACGAATAGTTTTAAAGTGTCGAAAAAAGTTAAAAGCTTTTTTTTTCCCCGAGTTTTTTTTTTTGGTGGGCAAAAGTATTTTTAGCGTTCTTCACCGTAACGGGAGGGGGCGTATTTGTCAAAAGGGGGAAACAACCACACCTTGGAATGATTGGTGTACACATGGGGCGTTCTTCTCACACACAATATAACACGCCAACGATTTTGCCCAGGGGTAGCAAAAGGTTTTTTTTTGTGGGGGGGGATGGGGGGAAACAATTTTTGACTGACACGGGGGTAACCAGGATTTTCAGATTTCATTTTTGTGGGGAAAACCGCCAAATAATATACCAGACAAAAGTACTTTGTTTTCCAAAAATTTTCAACCCCAAATGTAGTCAACGGGGAGGGGGGGGGAGATAGGGGGAACGACTGAAACCGAGCTCATTTCATGGAAAACAACTTAAGAAACAACCTGCAAATTTTAGTGCTTAGAAAACATACACTTCCCGTCGGCAAAACCCGCCTAGGTTTGCTGACGAAAAATTTTGTTGGGCCAAACCTTGTTCTATAATTTTTATGCTTCATTTGCCCACTGAGGCCCAAAAGGACTAAAGGTAATTTTCAAAAAATAGACAAAAAGAATAATTAAACAACAGTGTACAAACCACCTTTTGCACGCATCATTCACCAAGAATCGTACGGTGATGCGGGGATCGCCGGCCTGACAAGATCGGAAAGCATGTTTAAGGGAGGGGGGATCATCCCCCCAACCCCGGAGGCCCGGGGGGCCTGGAAGTTTTTGTTGGGGTTCCATTACGATCCGTAAGGATTGATTGGGTTCGGTCAAAAGGGGCGTCCTGTGGTCGAGGGGTTTGCTTCGTCTCTACTGCTTCGGGTTGAGCTAAGAGCAGAGGCGGTCCTGAAGGTGTTGGGTTGCCGGGGTTTTGGGCCCACAGTCATTAGGGGTGTTTGTTGCTTGTCTTTGGCCGTTCGTGTAGTGGTAAGTGTGTTTTGTTTGCCGTTTTGGCGCGAGTTTGTTTTTACGGCTTCGGGCCGCCGTTTGTTTGGGTTCGGCCCGTGGTTTTTCAGATTGTTTGTTCAGGATTCCTGGGTTAGTTTCGGTTTTTTGTTACGAGGGGCAGGAGGGCCCGAAACCCTGAATTTAGGTGCGATGTGATCGCCCCGTCCTGGGGGCCAAATGTCGCTTGTCCGCCCCAAAATAAAAAAATGACTGTGTTGGTGGGGGTAGGATCAATTATTTTTAATTGTTTTTCACTAACAGTTTTTTTCCCCCCAAATGCAAGAGGGTGGGGGGTGGTCGACGTCCCCCGGCCCCAGCTCAATGTTGAGGATTGGGATGTTAGGCTGTTATTCCACCCCCGGTTTTTGGGGACAAAAGGGGGCTGCATGCAATGATCAACATTGTGGGGGGAGGTCCACCCCCCAAGGAAAACAATTTTTCCCAGGTTCACCAAGGTTTGTAGGGGGGAACTTTTTGAAAAAGAAATAACTTCCAAAGTCAAAAAAGAAAGTTGTTAAATGTATGTAATTAAATTTCATTTCCCCATTTCACTTTTTTAAAAAAAAGGAATTCCATGCAAAACAGGGCATTGATGAACATTTTTAAAATCAAAAAAAGGAACTGAGTTAGATATTTTAAAATAAAATTTTAACAAAACCAAAAGAAAAATATTTCAAAGTTTGAAATAGCTCCTGATTTATTGAACTTAGCAATTAAAACGAAAGGGGTTTTTTAAAGGAAAAAACAAACACTTTAAAGGAGGTGGTTGAGGTAATTACGACAAAAAAAATTTTTGTAACCAATACAATGACGAACACCATTAGAACTCGATCTTCAACCCGAAGAGGGCGCTATTTCATGCAAACCGGGGCCAGCCGTGTAATTGTTTTCCAGCACCGGTATCTGTAGGCCCAAAAAATTGCTTATTTTTAACTTGGGTTTTGACCGAAGCAAAGTCCCAAAAAGGTCATATTTGCGAATTGTCAAGGGAACGACCACAATATGGCTCAAAAAATCAAATTATAATTTGGTTTAAAATTATAATTTTTTTAAATTTCCTTGGAAAAAACCCCGATATCAAAAAGTAATTTTTTTTTATAGTTGATTCATGTTAACATACAGTGGGAATTTACATTGGCAAGTGTACAAGGAAAATAAGTCTTTAAAACCTGCCGGGGGGCGTTTGCATATGATGACGTCATCAAACCTACTATCCAAAAGAGTACACCCCACTGATGATTAAAACACAGAAATCATAGATTATTTTTTTTATATTCAGAGTTTTAACTTGAACTTTCCCGGGTTTGGGCCGGAAGGGGCAAACAATTTGGGACGAAAAGGGGGGTAACGACCTCAAAGCCACAAGATAAATAAGATATTTGGGTTTAGGGGATTTAAAGTTTTAATGTTTTTTATTATTAATTTTGATTTAGTGTTTCACCCGATGACATCAAAAGACGTCACAAATGCACACTATTGACCCCATCGACCCCCACGACCCCCCGACCCCACGACGTACCCCGCTCAGAATCATATCAATCCCCAAAACGGGAAACTGTTCGAAAGGCCCCAATTTAAAGCCTGCGCACCCGGTTACTGAACGTGAACAACGGGGCGGAGGGTCGAAGATCCTTTGGTTAATTGGGGAAAAAAAACTAAACTTTTTCCCCCAAAAGCAATTTTGAAAAGAATAAAAACAGGTTTTTAAAGAGAAATAATTATGTTTTAAAAAGGAAAGACAAAAAAGTTTGGGGTTTTTTCCTCAATGTAAAAAGTTTCCGTGCGCGCCAAAGGGGTTAAAAAGTTTTCC
>CM055816.1:101470507-101508764 GCA_029582265.1 Zoroaster sp. YZ-2022 | reverse complement strand
GCATGGTGTAACCACAAACCTACCTAGTCTTTACTCAACCTTATCAAAAGCTGGCTGGCATCATGACATTGACAGTATCACCAGGTAGAATTTGACAGCATCCGATGCATAGTGACAATGGCAGTAAACATATCTCAAGTATCTAGGAAAATAAATAAATAAACAAAATTTTCAAAAATGTATGTCTTATAATGACAGACAAGGCTGTACAACATGTAATAACAAATAATTAGCATTTGAATTGTTGTATTTGTGTAGTTTTCTTATTAATTAATTTTTTGTCCCAATATATGCCTAATTGTTTTGACCATTTCCGTTCTCCCCATAACCCTCCCACAGCAAACACTAACACTAGTAGTAGTCATGGTAGTAGTACATGTATGTAAGTAACTCTCACTAATTGATATGGCTATTTACGCTGTTGCAGCGGGCGTAAGCCAGGGGGCCTAGGGGCATGTGCCCCACAAATTTCCAGTGCCCCCCCCCCAGGTGCTTCCCCACGAAAAATCCTCATAGTGCCCCAAAAAACAGAAAAGATAAAGAAAAGGGAAAAAACCCATACCCCTAGGCCCCCCCCCCGCTGAAAAGCAATGTCCCCTGTGCCCCACTGAAAAAGTCCTGGCTACGCCGCTGCGCTGTTGGTATTTACATGATATTATTAATTAATAACAGTAATTGATGTAAGCCTAGAATCTAAATAGGGCCTAACTATAGTTTTCCATGATCTGACTCAGTACATTACATGGGCAGCATGTTTATTTATATACATCCGCATATACATGTACATGAACATTATGTGTACTGTATGTTTATATGTACAATGTACGTATGTACATTATGTGCATACAAAAGCAGGCACGGTAGTCGCCCACGTTGTGTCAGCACGGAAAACAAATAATTACACACCAACTGTAATTGACTCAAGAAACTAAAAAAGAGCTGCCCTCACCTTATGACTACCATAGGGGTCACTTGATATCACAAGCTGTCCACTCTACCTAAGGATTTCGGCATACAAAGTTATATTTTTGTCCAAAAGGGTGATTAATAAAGCACTTGAGAGAACCCCTGTCGTCGCGTTCGAAAAAGTCACATGTGCAAATCTAGCGCTAAATAAATTATATTTGACACTTGACCTCTCAGCAAAAAGTAAACAAACGTTTTGAAACGTCATCCACCTCATTCAAAGTTCAAAATTTGCATTTTTCTTTGAGCCAATAGAAACAAAGGTAAAATGCAGAAAGTATGCAAATTAGCCTTATTTAACGTTATGCGAAAAATCACGTCGACGCGCTATATGGCTCTTTTGACAGACGCTTGAGGGCGCTCTCTTATTTCTTATTTGAAACGGCCGTGCGAACTTAAGCGATCGTTATGCTCAATTGTATAAGGGGACTAATTTAGCCACTTGTGAGCCAATTGAAGATATAGTTCTATCTGAAGAGAAAAAGACACTGAGTACAGTTTGTCAGACACGCAAAACGAATAAAGGGCAGATACCAGAACACTTAGAAGAGTTGTGCACATAATGCAGAACACGCCTTGATGATGAGCAACGGGAGGAGTTGAGGAAACTTGGTGCGGCATCAAGATGCGTTTGCAAGATCATCCGAAGATTTGGGCAACACTTCAATATACAAGCACAAAATTTACACTGGTCCAGCTAAACCTATACGACAACAAGTGAGACGTCTGCCTATTCACCAGAGAGCGGAGGCAGAAGCAGAAGTAAACAAGAAGCTGAGGAGGGGTATAATTGAGCTATCTACAAGTCCATTGGCGTCACCCATAGTCCTCGCGAAAAAGAAAGATGGTACGATAAGGTTTTGCGTGGACTACAGAAAACTCAATGCAGTGACTATTAAAGACTCATATCCACTCCCAAGAATCAACGATTCGCTTGATGCGTTATCTGGTTCAAGTTGGTTCTCAACATTAGACTTACAAAGTGGTTATTGGCAAGTACAAATGGCGGAGGAAGATCGCGAGAAGACAGCATTTGTCACAGGCACAGGAGTTGGATTCTACCAATTTAAAGTAATGCCATTTGGGTTATGTAACTCACCCTCCACATTTGAAATGTTGATGGAGAGTATCGACAGGACTTCCATGGCAAACCTGCCTACTTTATTTAGATGACATCGTGACGTATGGCCAAAGTTTTCGACAGGCACTGGAACGACTAGAGGAGGTGATGGTGAGACTCAAGACAGCAGGGTTAAAGTTGAGTCCTAAGAAGTGCCACTTGTTCCACGAAGTTTCAGAAAAAGGAATAGCCACTGATGATTCAAAGATAGACACATGTTCTTATTACCGACGATTTGTAAAAGGGTTTGCGGAGACCGCAAAGCCGTTACACCGACTGACCGAGTAACAGTGTCAGTTCCTTTCGACTGAGGAATGTGAAAGAGCCTTTAAACAGTTAAAGACGGCCCTTATATCAACGCCAATTCTAGCCTGTCCTACGAATGATGATAGTTTCATCTTGGACACAGCATGGGTGCGGTATTGTCACAGATACAGGACGGTACTGAAAGGGTGATCGCATACTTCAGCAGAACATTGACCAAAGCTGAAAGAAGATATTGTGCGACAAGAAAATAACTTCTTACACTAGTAGCATCAACAAAACATTTCCATCATTACTTGTATGGTAGAAAGTTTTTGATATGGACTGACCATGGAGCGCTAAGATGGCTGATGAATATTAAGAGTCCTGAGGGCCAGACAGCAAGGTGGTTGGAGATGATGGGCACATATACATTATTTTGAGATACAGCATCGAGCCGGCAATACACATGGGAATGCAGACGGCTTATCGATTAGTGCGATTACTGTGAGCAGTGTAACAGAGTCGAGAGTAATTCGGCGCAGAGACAACCCATCACACACAGTATGAAATATCCCCGTACCGGTATTGATGAAGCACTAGGAATCGATGATGGTGATAATATGACTGGTGACGAGATGAGTGAGGAATCAGATAAGTTGCCACAACGACACTGTGTGGTGATAGTAAGTGCTGGGGATGATAATGAAAACGGTGGCAAGTCGGAAGATGGCGTGTGGCCGAGTGACCGTCGACAGAGTACAGCCAGGGACTTAGATGAGCAAGAGAGAGACCCACAGGAGAAGTTCTGGAAGGGCAGTTACGGGCCAAAAGGTGGCCGAGGATGTACAGCCATGGACCCTGAAGTGAAGTCCAAAGATGGTGAAAGGCTGCGGGACAGTCAGAGATCAGAGATGTACAGCCGTTTACTTGGGGCAAGGTGAAAAATGCTCAGAAGAGAAGTGTGGTGATGGTGAGGAATGTATATCGGCCATAGACTTGAGGGAGTCGCAGTTAAGGGACAAGACGATTGGACAGGTGATCCGGTGGAAGGAGTCCAGAGATAAGCGACCAGAATGGAAGGAAGTTTCCCCAGGCGATGTAGTAATTAAAAAGGACCGTCTAGAGATACAGGAAGGCGTGCTGTACAGAAAATGGGAGTCAGAAAAGGGCGATAGGATAACATGGCAGTTAGTCCTCCCTAAGGATCTCTGGGAAGACACGACACAGCGACTCCACAGTGACCCAACATCTGAACACTTAGGTAAAACCAAGACGTTAGACAGAGTTCAGCGAATATACTACTGGTATGAATGGCGACAAGATGTGAGCCGGCTATGTAGAACGTGTGATGTTTGTGCTACACGTAAACCGCCTCAGAAGAAGCATAGAAGTTGTATGAAACAGAACAATGTTGGTGTTCCCATGGAGCGGATTGCTATAGACGTGGTGGGACCATTGCCTTATACAGAAGACGGCAACAAGTACATACTCGTTGTAGGTGATTATTTCACTAAATGGACAGAGGCTGTCATGATCAAGCCTATCATCCCATGCGCGATAATTATGCGTAGCCTTAGCGTGCGTGCATTGCAAAGTGCAGTGTGTTGAAACAGACGCAATGCCGCGTGATGAGAATGTTTTTGATATTGTTTTGTTATGGAAAATAAAGATAAATAATTCATTCTTCGGTTGGGGTCTGACTGAGGAGACACACACACATATCTATGCTGTAATGCTTTCATGAATCAATAAATGTTGAATCTATTTGATATTTATAATCAACTGGAGATCTCTTGAAGTAATACTTCTTGTGAATGCGTGTATCCTCTCCGGACGGCATCACGACGTATCCGTGTATCATCTCCGAACGGCATTACACGAATTCTTTTACTTGCAACTTCACGACAAAGTGAAGCAAGTTAACACGAATTCTTTTACTTGCAACTTCACGACAAAGTGAAGCAAGTTAACATTATTTGTATGTCTCCGAAAGCTATATCTCTTAGTAACCCCGACTAAGGATCACAACACAACAGGATGATAGGCTTGATCATGACAGAGGCGTATGCAATTCCTAACCAAGAAGCAACAACCTTAGCTACCAAGTTGATCGAAGAATTTATCTGCAGATATGGAGTTCCCTTACAACTTCATTCGGACCAAGGCCGTAATTTTGAATCAAACTTATTTTAAGAAGTTTGCCGAATTTGGGCATAGAAAAGAGCAGAACGACAGCTGTACATCTCCAATCTAATGGTATGATAGAAAGATTCAACCGTACACTAGAGGCAATATTATCAATGTTTGCACCTGCCAGACAATCAACGAGATTGGGACCGATATTTACCCTACGTCATAATAGCATACAGGACATCTGTCCACGAGACTACATGATGTACGCTGAACGAGATGATGATGGGAAGAGATGTCCAATTACCCGTTGATTTACTGATGGGACGGCTTAATGACGACACTTGTGATGAACCGATAGAATATGCAGGAAAGTTGCATGATAGGCTAAACCAAGTGCACCAATACGCCCAAGAACACTTGAGAATTGCAAGTGACCGGCAGAAGAATTATGACCACAAAGCTCAGGCAAGATACAACAAGGGAGATGCAGTATGGCTACATAATCCAAAGAGGAGGAAAGGGTTTAGCCCTAAGTTGCAGCGTCCATGGGATGGCCCATACGTGGTTAAGACTGGGTGACGTCACTTGTCGAATACAAAGAGGGACCAGATCAATGCCGAGAGTGGTTCATTATAATCGTCTAAAATTATCCACCTGATTGAAGTGGATCAATTTACGGAGGAAGCAGAGACGCAAATTACGCCAGCGACTGACGTAATTACTTTAGATGATGCAGAAGAGATGAATCAGGAGGGAATCCCTGAAAGAGGTGGAGCTGAAGAAGAAATTCTACGGCGTAGCCAGCGAAGACGGCGACTACCAGTGAAATTCCAAGATGTCTAATAATAACCACCATGAACTGTACCATAAGTTTTAAGCCTTAACGCACGCGAGTTCAACGTAGGCCTAATTCGTTACATTTATAATGACATGTAAGTTGAATTTAATGTTAAATGCAGAGTTAATGCATTAAGTACACGTTGTAAAAATGTAGATTTTTCTGTATAAAGTTATTGGTGAATTGAAGTTTATAGATGAAAAATAATGTAGGCTACTTTGTTTTTCGTCAGAGATTATAAAGTGCATATTATAATTTAGTTGCTGGAAATGAAAAATAACAAATAGGCCCAAGGCAATGTTTAGAAGGTTCTGTATGAGCCTAAATTATAAATTGTTTTATGTCAGATTGAGATAATTTCTAACGTTAGGGTTACTGTTAAAGTATGAGATAAATAAAACATGTTTTTGGAAGCTGTTGACGAAAATGTTCAGGTAAATTGATTTAATTATTAAGAGTTATTGCTAAGTGTTCTGTGATACAAGTTTTAACCATTTGACGCAAATTGAAATGAGTTACATCATTGATGGATCAAAATGCATTTTGGCGTTGTAAATAACGGATTGTCTAATTGATTGAATTAATTTTAATGTTTGCGTAAGATGCGAGGACGCATTTCATTCTTAAGTGTGGCGAAAATCATATTTCTCCAGAAGCAAATCTTACAGAACAAGAGTTAAACTTAAGCTATAATGTGTTGATTTCTTAATCTAACTTTATTAGAACCTCAGTAGCCTTACACCAGTACTTAAACATGTGAAGTCTTTGGAATGGCCTTATTTGATGTAATAATCTTTTATTAAGAATTACACTTAACCTGTGTTGTCAGCGAGCATTTAACCTATTCCATGTTTATTTAGATAAAGGTTAACAAACAGGATTGAGGAGCTATATGATTTCTAAAGAACACTTCCAGATTTAATGTCAATCAGATAATGCAAGTCAACGTTAATGATTTATGCAATGTTAAGTTTTGCCATTGTACAGCAATTTCGTATCTGTGAGAATGTATTACATTTTGTACATGAAGACATGCACTTTGACTTTGAAAGAGAGAAACTTCACGTAAACTTTATCAATGAGTTAACTAACGTTAATTTTAGACAGTGACTTGAATATGCCTGATCAAACTGTGAAGCGCCAATCACGTTTGGTCACACGCACATCTTGTTTACTAGCTTAACCAATTACTTGTGGTCGCACGCGCATTGTTTACTAGTTTGACCAATCACTTTTGGTCGCAAGCCCATGCGCACATTGTAAATTGCGAGCTGCAGAAATCTATAAAAGGCGCGCAGCGCAGCAGTTCATTCCCCAGTTCGTTCGTGACTTGGACTGACCCGGTGAAATAGCAAAGGCACACGGGCGTTACTGTGTGTATGCGGCCGCTGCTTATGCATGTACGAGTACAGTGCGTTCATGTTATTACTATTCATCGTCAACTATAGACATGCTACAAGTCCTTGATTGATCGGTCATGCATAATCCGTCACTCTGAATTACTGATCAAGTTTAGATAGAATCCCCATTAATTACATGGAAGAAATTTAGGAGAACTAATGAATGGAAGACATTGAAGAGAGTTAATAAAGAAGCATATACCGGTTGAATTGAAAGTAAACCCTTTTGTTTCAGTGTAACCTTTTATTATCGGGTTTAGTCGTACGTCTAGTCATCATCTTGTCAGTCCTCATTCTTGACTCTGTAAAACTCATCCTCATCCTCATCCTCCTCCTCCTCTCCATCATCATACACCATCTTCACTTACAACCTCAAGCCCAGATTGTAGACTCGTACATCACACATCCGCGTTCTGTTTAAGTGGGTTGTTGAGACACGCTCGTTTTAGTAGTGATAAGAGCGGCTGGGTTGGACCCAACCGTTACAATATGCATGTAATAGACCGCGCGTGTCGGATTTTCAAAACAAAGTGTGTACATAAAATATGTACAGTATATTGTTTCAGCATCTTATGCATCAGTGATCAGACAGAACACCGCGTCGCTAACACATATGGGATGTGAAGTCGGTATTTTATGTAATTTTATGAGTCACATTTCAATTTAAATATCTGGAGATGAAATTTGATTTTCATAAAAATGCTCTGACAAAGTTATGTAGAATTTGTGGTAAACAATTGTTTAGAGCATACGGCCAAGACGAGCAGCGGATTTCTTTGAACTGTTCAGACCTCAGGAAGGAATTAATTTCTAAATTTGGTGTAAGTACATGGGAAGATAGTTCTGACATCCATCCATCAAGCATTTGTTTTACTTGCGCCAGAATATTAAGGCATGGACAATCGGGTTCAAGAACGTATAATTCTGAGGAATTTATTGTACATAACTGGTATAAATATGAGAGGGTAGGCAACTGCCAAGTTTGTGTTCAGCACTTGGAAAAGTGCATCAATTATCTGCCCATAATATGTCCTGAGAAAAATTCTCCAGACAGACCTAGGCATGCCACAACTATTGTTGAAGTTACTCCAGCTGAGCTGATCAAGAGAGTGAAGATATTCTTAAAGCTGTCAACCTTCTAAAATGCAGTCTTTCAAGCTGAAGCATCAACCTGGAGATCCAATTCCATTCGACATAAAACAAGCTACCGATCGCTGGACAAGACTTAAACTTCAGCAGGGGCACAAGATTGTCTCTCTAAAAACAGGAGGCAGGGTAAGTTAATGCCAACATAATGGAAAATATTTGTTGTTTATTTCTTATTTAATTTCAGACATGCAACTTTGAAATTGCAAAAACAGAGGAAATGGCCGAGCACACACAACTTTGCACAGCGTTTTTCAGTTTTCTATAGCACTATTATTAAAGAAAAAATAGAAACCGCTGATCAGCTGAAAAGTTGCATGCCTGTAATTTATATACATGTAGTTAAAACTGATGCATAGAAATATTGTTCAAACTATTAACATTTGTTTATGTACAAAATAACTACTTTAATTATAAGTAAATTAGGACCATGTGAAATGCTCAATTGCGTAGTAATTAGTTCTGAGAACTGGAGGTACAACTCTTGTGAGAACGATCAGAGCATACTGATCGAAATGTCGAGTTGTACCTGCAGTTCTTTTCAGAACTAATTACTACGCAATTGAGCATTTCACATGGTGTCACCGCAATTAGTCTTACTTATCCTCCTCACCATGCAAAGCTACAAGTTTTACCTACTCTAATTCTAATCAACGTGTAACTATATAAGTTTTGAGGCTTTGCATGGTGGAATATCGATATCGTTTCGGTTTGCGGTAACACCATGTGTTTATCTCAACTAACGCGAAGTTGAGGTGCAGGTTCAGAAAAGAATATCGCACAACTCGTATCTCAACCTTCGTTAAGTGAGAAAGGTTCAAGGGAGAACCAATTTTGGGCAACTCGTTTATCTCTACTGTCGCTAAGTGAGAAATATGGTTCAGGGAGATCCATGAGGACTTCACGGGTTATTCTCGTGAAGTCCCCATGATTCTCGCTGAACCATATTTCTCACTTAAGGTCGAGATACGAGTTGTGCGATCAGGTTCTTTTCACTTCGCGTTAGTTGAGATAAACACATGGTGTTACCGCAAACCGAAACGATAACCTGTAACTAAATAACAGTATAAACTGCACTGCAGTAATAAAATAATGTCCGTCTTCATTTAAAATATTCTATATGTGATGCGATCTGGGAAAACCCGTCGGATGTCTGCGAACTTGTTTTGAAGATAATGGCAAAATAGTCCCCCAATTTTTTTTTGACAATTTGAGTTTTTGTTACCATTTTATTTGTTAATCTAAATTATCATTCTTTAAAATATGAAATAAAAATGTCTTCGTTTTATATGTAATTTATTTTATGACAGATAATTAAAAAGCCGTCTTTGTTTTTCGTTTCCGCCATCGTGTTTTAAGGACAGCGGCGGCTATAACTTCCCAAGAGCATAACTCAAGTTATAGACAACCTAGAATCATGAATAAAACAGTTTTGAAAACAGCACAGTGTCCTCGTTAATTTGATGTATATAACACAAAAATGACAAATTTCACCATGTGAAGGGTTTTCCCAGATCACATCACATATAATAATGCTACATGCATGTATTTATTATTCTTTAGCCTGTTGTCATCAAGCAAGTCACCCAAGCATCTTATAATAATGGTGGCGGTGAAAGGCAGGCTGTCTCCTCACCCATGCCAGCCAATAAGGCATTACCTATGATGAGGGACTGTCAACTTGCATGGGGCCATGTCCGCAAACTAAGTAAGTAATAACATTGGATATCTCTGTTACTTATATAAATTGGCAAATATATACAATTGGCAAATATATACAATTGTAAAAAGAACTCGTGTACATATGACTCCAACAACGTATAACTTTTGTTTTTAAGAACTATTAATTGGATTTATACAGCTGTCTTCAGACATCTACCATAACTTCTGCGAGGTCAATGCGTAAACAACAGAAGGAACTGAATTTAAAGATTATATAAAAGGAGCAATGGTACCTCTACAATTTCAAGCTCCCAAGGCTGATGCTATATATAGCACGTTATGAAACTCGGCCAGCCCCTTTTGTGAGAGTGAACAACATATCTGCAATTGTATTAGACTACCTAGATAGGTTTAACAGGTAATTGCATTCATAAATGCATGTTCTGTGTGAATGAATCCATAATTTTTAGTTTTTATAGCAAACAGAATACGCATTGTTATACTGAAATACTGATGAATAGACCTTTATCAAGGGGCGCCATCTTGAAAACGAAAGCGAGGCTCCTAACGCATAACAACGAACGTAAACAAGCGACGACCGGCATATGCGTGTGGACTTCGTATGCTGCTAGCACTACTTTGCCACTGCCAGGTTTGCTAGTTGTAAAATTTAACAAGAAGCTCGTCACGTCCATGACAGAATGGCATGGTCAAAGAATTTAGCCAGGGTTCCAGGATTAACTCAGTCTTACATTGAAGAATGGGCGGAAAGGGGCGAAAAAATCCCCAAATCAACTCAGATGAAGGGTTACAGTAATTTTGTGGAAGGCTATGTCCATGATGTCGAAGGTGGGTGCACACTTTTTTATTTAATTATGAATGATTGATTGAATGTACGTGTACATTTACGGCGTTAGGCTACATACATTGTTGTACGCATATGCACATCCACAGTCTTAGAAACATTTTTGACAGTTTTTATTGATTTATTTACAAGCTACAACCATCTTATAAAACCTAAAGGGTAACTCATCAAACACAAGTGATAATTTTGGGTCCACCATGGTCATGTTGGTAGGCCTATGAACACAGTCACAACCAGTGTAGTGAAATGTGACTTGTTGAAGGTGATAAAGATCTTGTCATTGTCCAAGGAATCATATGACAACTGAAAGAAGGTCATTAACTCACTGTATGTTATATAATTTAAACAGTTTTACCATCCATTCTCATTCTGTTAAATGCTCAGAAGTCTACTAAATTTGATGTTATCTCATCTCACTTTATTTTAGTTCAACTTGAAAGTGAATTAAACTCAAGCTGCTCCCCATCAGTACATGTAAGAGCAAAATCTTTCCGCTCTTTAAAGAAGAATGATCCACCGTATTCTTTAACTGTAAGTAACCAAACATTCAATCATTGTTGCTTTTGCATATACACTGCCATTTCACAGCTACATTTAAAATTTGTATTTTATGTTGAATGATGCTCTCTCATGAAGCAGTGTTTATTTAATCATGAGAAGTTATTTTGTCATTTCTTACACCATGATTTTTATTCTTTCATCTCCACATCATTGCTCATGGTTTCTAATACATATAGGCCTATAGTATTATTATAAGCATGGCATAAATTTGTTGGAATTTCCTAAGTTTTAAAAGGTTTTCAAATTTCCAAGACAGTCCCTACCTTAATCGTGTTAGTTGACTTCTTGCATGCATGTTTTTCTTTTTACTTATTACTAATTTGAGAAATTGCATTTCATATGTTAAAATATCATTGTTAATTTTAACCCTGTTCTTGTTATTTCTGTTTTTAATAACTAACTAGGCATACCCAAAGTGGCTACCAAATCAGGTAAGAAAATGAAAAAAATCTTCAGATAGAAGAAATCTTTCTTCAACTTTCATTAACCCTAACCGTTCCAAATCATCCATAGTCCATCACCTGGTTTTGCCATAGTTTGATGGACTAAGTAGGCCTACTATAGTGGTATTTACACCCAAATCAGCCATACCTCAAATAGAGCCTGGTCCAAAGCTAAGGGTGTTGATTTACCATGTTATGGTGGAGGATTCTGCTTGATTTGCAGGCATGTAAATTTTCAACTGACTAGCTGATTTCCTCTTGTTTGGTTTCTCACCTGTGCCATTGAGTTTTTGCTGCTGTGATTTGAGATGGTTCCTATTAAAAGTACCTAGGGGTCTGGGTTAATCAAGTAAACCTTGTTTCATTGTGCAATTAATATTTTATATAATTTGAAAAATATTGAACAGTACAATCTTACTGCTGGCATTTGATTTTAGAATGCCAAGGTTTAGTTATTAAAGCAGGTGTACAGGTGAATCTATTTGTTGGTTATTTTATGGAGTTCATTCTTCATGTTCATCAAAAATGTAATTGATTACAACGTTTCCACATTGAAATTTATCACAAATACAGATCACTCTACAAGGGGGAAAGGAAACATCAGTGAAGATCACAAGATGTCAGTGTGCAGCAGGCAAAGGGAACTGCAGCCATGTGATTGGGCTCATCTACATGATTTCCCATTGGCAGAAACTTGGGCTACAAAATGTACCCGCGGTGTAAAGTAAGACATCCCTCCCTCAGGCTTGGCATATTCCAAGGCGTACATGCGGTTTAAGTCCATAAAATGTAATGTCATTATCTGTAAAAAAAAGACTCAAGCCAGACAAAGTAACAAATGATGACAATGTTAAACGACGTTTTAGAAGTATTGATTGTGTTCATTCCAACCTTTATTGCCCGATACAAAATTTTAAGCCCGAGGAATTCTCTCACACACTGTATCATAATTTATCTGCAATTGATATGAAAACACAAATGCTACAGGTGTTACAGCCAACCAACAACTGCGGAGACAGAAACTGTCTCTGTAACCACTAAATATGGTAAATTCAGTAAAGGATCAGTTCTTTCATATCAGTTGCCTAAACCAGAAATTTCTAGTTCAATACTTCATTTTGATGGTATTGAATTTCCTGAATTTCAGTTACCTGAGAACAGTCCAATTACAGTACTGTGTTAACTTTATCTCAAATCGACTTTTTGCAGGGAATTCTAATAACTAGAGAGCAATCTGTAGAGTATGAAAAGCTAACACGAGCTCAGTCAAAATGCAAAGAGTGGTATAAAATCCGAAAATTCAGGGTTACCTTATCAAAATTCAAGTCAGTTTGTAGTAGAAAAGGGGAATTTGCTTCACTGGCAAAAAGACTTGCATCAGGTAAACAAATAACGACACAGGCAATGCAGAGGGGAACAGATTTAGAGCCCAAGGCTGAAGAGTCATATGCACCACTCACAGGCAATAACATATACGAGACTGGTTTTGTCGTCAATCCATCATAAGTAAGACTAATTGCGGTGACACCATGGAATCTCAGAGTAGTAATTAGTTCTGAAAAGAACTGGTGGTACAACTCGACGTTTCGATCAGTTTGCTCTGATCGTCCGCAGGGGAATGAGGACATTCTCCTGAGGCCGCTCAGAGCATACGGATCGCAACGTCGGGTTGTACCACCAGTTCTTTCAAACTAATTACTACTCAATTGAGATTCCACATGGTGTCACCGCAATTAGTCTTACTTATCATCCTCACCATGCAAAGCTACCAGTTTTACCTATCAATCCATCATGCTCTTACTTAGGTACATCACCAGATAGGGGAGTGTATGACCCAACTGAAACTACCGAGTTTGGCTTGCTAGAAATAAAATGTCCAATGTCTAAATCAGTCACTGATGTGAAATACTTGACTCAAGTTGAAAACGGGCGAAAGCTCAAACACAGTCATGAGTATTATTTCCAGGTGATGGGTCAAATGGCCTTGACAGGTATGAAATGGTGTGATTTTTTTGTATATTGTGAGGAAGATGTACACCTAGAGAGGATTCATTTAACTCTGATACCTGGAGTACAATGAAGGCAAAAGCTGGATTGGTTCTACTTTGAGTATATGATCCCACAGTATAGTCAAGGTACTGTTGCCAGTTAAATCCATTTATCCAGAGCAGTGCAAAATTATATTTTACAGAAAAATACAATCTATGAGAATAAAGTTTTATATTTAAATTATTGTAATTTATTTGTACATAAGGTGAGGATGCTATAAAATTATTAATTCATTACTGATCATAATGTGACCAGCTCTGCAAAAATGAGTCTTTTGCTGCCCGATGTGTTTTGTTTTCTGTAATTTCCCTTAGCAGTATGAAGGGAATTATTGAGGCATGTTTGCTTAAAAACCTATTATTTATATTTTACAGATTGCAATTTATAACTGACATCACCAGCACAGTGACAGGGCCAACAAATCAAAGTGGCTTTTCCCACAAATTCATGGAAACAATGTCACATGTATATTTCATTGACCAGTTTAGCTCCATTTCCAAAACTTGATGCTTTTTCATGCAGTATTGAATGTCTGCTCTGATATAAAAACAAAACAGTACTTTTAATATAATGGTCCTCTAAAATTTGTGAGAAGACAACACACTGTCCAAATCTGATTCATTGTACCTGCTAAGTCTAATGGAATCACTCCATCAAATATATGAAACTCTTTCACTCTACGGATAGCACGCTCAATGTGTACATGCGTAATCTTGCAATTTGGTGTGTTGAACTAACTTCAAGTGCTGTAAATTGACCCTTATCACGAAGAAAAGGAGGAATAACTAGTGTGCAACCAATGGACTCCAGCATGTTATCAATGGGGAAACCTTTATCCACCATAATCTGGTCACCTCTGTCAAAAAGATTTAAGTATTCCAGACTTTCTGGTTATATCCTGGTCTGAAATTGTACCAGTGTAGAGAGCACTTACAAATGACACAGCACCTGATGGAGTTATTCCTACAAGACCCTTAAAAGTAGTGTGGCTTTTGTAGTTTGAGTAGGACTCGGAATGTAAAACCTTTGAACTTGGAGTTTGTACTTTCACTTCAGTGCAATCTAAAATAACTCTGGTGTTAGGATATGTAGTTTTGAAACATTCTGGCATGTGTTGCTTTACAATATTTGAAGGTGGCCAAATCTGAAGTGACCCAAACATAAAATACTAAAAATTTGCCCATGTGATACAAATTCTGCTCACTGTTGACAGAGATACATTAAAGCGAACTGCCAAATCTTGCTCAAAAAGTCCCACTTTGATTCGACATAAGAAAAGGAAAAATTGTTCTATCAGAGGCAACGACTCATTTCTAAACACATACCCCTGTATTTCACTTTCAGCACCTTTGTTTCTCTGTACTTGGCCCCATCTGATCATATTCTCAGCAGTTGGTCGAATGCTCTTAAATACGGACTTAAAAGTCTTTGAAGTCTTTGAAGCCTGTATAAAAGTTCAATAAAATTGGGTCTGGTGAAATCCGGTCAACTCCAAATCTCTCTATCTCACGTTTCTCCACAAGGTCTTCAAGATAACGAACAGTACAATTGGCACGGTCAAGTTTCTCATCAGTTGTGACCAAACTTTCATAATTGTGGTCTTGTTGCACTGCCTGAAGTGTTGCCTCAGTGGCTGAGGCATCAGTAGATACGGTATCATCATTGCTAAATAAAATAACAAAATACAGAATGGAAATTATTTATGGGAAAGTTATTGGTATATTGAAATGATTTCACTTGCATTGCCATTATTAAAAAATAAATAAATAATGGTATATTGTGATATTGAATATAATTATTGATCACCTTGAAGACCGTTTGGATGTTTTAGAAAAATGAGAGAGATTTGGAGTAAAACGGATTTGGTCAGACCCTCACTCAACCTTACTGGCTTCAAAGACTTTTAAAAACTGTTCAATGGTATTGCTCAATTACAACTATTTATTATTATGCAAAATAGTTATTGATAAAAATAGTACATACGTGTACGTAACATATGAGTGCACAACAGACATTTATAATACAAGTTTAACATTGTAGATATTACAAAGAATTTAGTGGATATTCTGTGTATTCAAATAAGTCTATTCATTTGATTGACCCACATGAAACATGTAGCTGCATTTGTTCAATCTTAAATTGAAGGATAAAGAAATTGTCTCTTATAAATAAAAAAAAATTAATCAGAATGCATGTATATAAAGTCACTAAAATGTTATTATGTGTGCGAGTCAGACAGTGCAATTTCGTAAATTATTTCAGTGATATTTATTGATGATTAGGAAAAAAAATCAAAAATCAACCACTTCAGTATTTTGTTGATTCAGTAAATAAAATACTAACCCAGTAGTGAAATCATGGCTTGCATGTCTTTTCTTTGGTGGTGGTCTGTCTTTATTTCCAGATGTCCAGCTGAAGATCGTTGGGATTGCTCCTTGTTTAAGTTTCCGAAGGCCTGCCAGTGTTTTACGAAAATCATCCATCTTAAAATGGGCTGAACACACTTTAGTCGCATCTGTTATCTGCATGTAAAAAAAGCAAACAAAAATATTCAATTAGCATTCACAGTAGTGACATTGATTAGCTAACAGATCTATTGCTAAAAAAAATAGTTGCTTAGAGAAAATTGCAGCAACAAAAAATTGTAAAATCTAGTTTAGTAGTTAGACTTTATCATTGCACCAAATTTGTTGTCTTTGCCCCTCCCCCCCCCCCCCACACACACACTAACTGTCCACTGAAATGACAAGTGAAACATTATCTCAATGCAAATAGCCTACGAGTCGAGGCACAACAACTTTAGTTATGTTCACTGAAATGTGTATTAAAACTTTGCAAGCAATGAATAATACCCTCCGTGGCGTGGACCGGAGCAAAAATACTAATAAGTATTCATCCAGCCAGGGCCCCCATGCACAAAACCACCGGCATTACGTTGATTAACTGATTAACGTTAACGTTGACGTGACAAAAAAACCAGGAAGTTTTCATGGTTTATACTGAACAAAACACATACCTCTAAATTTGTACCAACATCACGGCGAATCTTCGTGATCCATTCTTTTCTCCGGCTGCTATCTATCGGAATGGAGTGAAATGACAGCTTCTTTTCAGGGTCATATCGCGAGTCATTTGTGCACAGCGGCACACAGCAATGGTAGTGCGCCATTGTTGTTATGCGTTAGGAGCCTCGCTTTCGTTTTCAAGATGGCGCCCCCTGATAAAGGTCTATGAGCGTTTTCGAAACGACTGGCTTCGGCTTCAGGCTTCGGCTTCAGGCTTCGGCTTCACTTTTTCTGGCTTCGTCTCCGCGCGGCTCCGGCTTCACAAAGTACAACATGGCGATGAGATCGTTTCGAACGTTTCGGCTCCGGCCGGCTGGCTTCGGCTTCGGCTCTTTGTTTACAAATAATTTGGGTCATGGGTCGACCGGTCATGGGTCATGAAAAACAACTAATGTGTGCAAATTAAACGTAAACGTACAAGAAGGAAGCAAAATGAACGAAGGTGATGACGTTGTAGTGTTTATATTGCAATCAATCTCACAATTTTTGAGCGTTAATACACAGTTGATGACAAGGAAACGTCAATTGGCCATTGGCGTACTGCAACAACTTAATAACGTGAGTAATTCGAGTTTTATTTAGTGCTATTCCCAGGAGGTGGGGCCGTACTAAAGTTGGTGGGGCTGGGGACGGTAATGCATAACATCGCTCCCAAACATGCCAAATAATTGTTCCATAAAGGAGAGATAAAAAATTCAGATTTTGCATTTTCAATCAATTTTCTCAGCCCGTTAAAGAGTCTGGCAAAGAATGTAGAATTCAGACGGTTGTTGGTTGTTGGAGACTCGTTGAACATTTTTAAAGTATTTTCTAACAAAATTTAAATTTTTCTCAGTCCCAAATGTATGTTTTTTTAAACATATTACTTATTAGCAATGACTGCATGACCATCATTGAAGATATATATGGTGAAAAAAGTGGCGTTTGAATACTACATTATTTCTTTAAGTTGAACTTGAACATGTTGAATGAAAGTCATGAATGTAACAGTCGTTTTACTAGTTCCGGATAGCACTTTTTTTTGGAGTATCTCACATTTCAACAATTCAAATGAAATACAAAATATTGGTTAAATTTACCTCGTAGAAATGTCACAAAAACAGCACAGGTTTCACTCGGGCGAAAACGTAGGGTTGAAAAAAATTGACCTGACCTGACCCGAACACTATCTAATGCAAAGACAAACAGAAGCCTTAACCAATTCATGATTCTTTTTTCTTGACTGTGTAGATTCCCCGTGGACCGTACTGCAAGTTTGGGACATCCTTTTTGTTGTCAACCCTGCAGAATGGAGAAGTAGACCTAAAGAAGGACTTCCGGTTATCAAGAAGAGCATTTGTCAAGCTCATTAACATTATAGGAGTAGACAAACATCATGGCTGGCAGACTGAGGTAGAAGTACTGCTATTGTTGTTTTGGCTGGCATGTGGTTGTGCTTACAGGGTTGTGACGAGGAGCGTTGGTGTGCCATTGGTAACTGTGCATGATGTTGTACATAGACAACTTAATGCCATTGTCAAACACCTTCCACAATTCATCCATTTCCCGAATCCAGAGGAATACAATGATATAACTCAAGGGTTTTCTCATCTGGCGGGAACCCCAGCCATGAATAGGGCAATTGGTGCTATAGATGGTACACACATCAGAATAATTCCTCCAAGTCAACACAAGGAAGACTACCACAACCGCAAAAACCAATACTCTGTTCAACTTCAAGCTGTGTGCAATCATGAGGGTGTTTTTACAAATATCTTTACGGGCTATCCTGGTTCAGTACATGATTCAAGAGTGTACACCAATAGCCCTCTGTATTTGAATCAGGATTTTCCTCCTGATGGATACTACCTTCTAGGAGACTAAGCATACCCGCTGTCACATTCACTCATAACTCCCTACAAGGAGCCAGATGCCCTACTACCCATACATGCAAGATTCAATTACCACCACAGCAAAGCCAGGTCCATCATAGAAAGAGTGTTTGGTCAACTTAAAACACGATGGCGTAGCATCTTCACCAAAGACGTAGAACTAAGGTGTAGCTGTGTTCCACAGATTATAACAGCTTGTGCTGCCATGCACAATTTGTGCCATGCTTCTGGTGAGTATTTGTGTACACCATTTGTACAGTGTATTCACTGAAAGTTTCATCTGATTTGATCACTGTACCATTTACAAAAAAAGGAATGCATTTCGATTTCTTTACAAGTAGACATTGGATCAAAATTGTGATACATTCTAAATTCTACTTTACATTTCACATTTTCTTGAAAATGAAAATGTCAAGCAGAAAGTTAACTTCATGTTTACATGTAGTATTTTTTATTGTATAAATAAGAACTGAATTAAGCTTTTATCAGACTGAGTTTTTTTTTTTAGTCATTGCAAGGTTTTCCTAATTTTATTTTCACAGGTGATATCTTGGAAGTGGAGGATGAAGATGATGATAATAGTGTTGATATACAGGACATCCAAGCAGGAGAGATTGAAGAGGCTGAAGGTGTTGGCATGAGGGCAAGGCTTGCACAGCTTATATCAGCTCCTGCAGACTACCCTGACCACATGCATGACCATGAATATTTCATGTTACACCCATGAGGTATTCCTGATAACGAGATATAGACAAGGTGTTCAGTTGTGTATAAATGATTTCAAGCTATTTATTTATAATATAATTGCCAATATGGCACAAATTGTGGAGGGCAGCATTAGTTTCAGTGATCATTTGAACACAGCTATATATTTTTTTATTTAATTGACAAATAAGTAAATCACTTTTTTTATATACCAATAAGTTTTGAAATCATTATTACCAATGTTTTATAAATTCTCGAGTCAAAAGGAAGACTACGGTACTTTTTTTTCTTTTCTTCTAATTTCCACTTTATTATGGAATTGCCCATACTCTAGAAGGTGAAGCCCCCCCCCCCCCCCCCCCGCCAAACTGCGCCTGGAAGTACATTTACATACCGCATAATGCACATGCCTGATGTGTTGGTAGTCTTTTGTCTATTCTCTGAACAGAATCCATGTACGTTTGGGTGTCAAAAGAACTTACCCTGTTCAAGGGCAGCACACATACTCCCCATAGTGTAATTTCTAGAATTTTTGAAAAACATGTTCAGTTTTTCTTAAACTTTCTTGGTGCATGAAGGTAAAATACATGCAGGTTTTTCACTCACATTAGACTTGAAGTAGGAAATTATATCTTTAGAAAGTAAAAGGGTAATGACCTGGTCTCTGGTCGCAACTGGCCAATAAAGACTGGGTACCCCAATGTGATGATCACGTTCCATCCAAAAAGATTGTTTAAACTGTTTTTGAGTATTTATGGATTTTTCTTAAAAATTACAACTCGGACAAAGTTTAAATAGTGACAGGAGTTAATTTATTTGTGTAATTATTTATGGAACTTTTCCCAACAATATAATTTTCTTAGCAAATAACATTTAAAAACAAATGACTATGTACTTACATGTACATGAACTTCATGTCATTTTATTTGTTCATAAATAATAACAGACAAATCTGTGTTTTTGCCATCAAACAAAATTACTGTAAACTTGAGAGGAGACGGTGGTTTAAGTGCAGAAAGTGGTTTGTATGCAATAAGGTTGTCTCTGCATCAGCACATTGAGTGGTTTTTAATCTAGAGGATACACTGCACTGGTATGATGACTTTTTCATAAAAGAAAATAATATAAAATTGAATAATATATTATATGTCAATAATATAATTTATGTTAATTCTCAATAAATAACAACAATATACAGAAACTGTTCCAACTTTCAGGTTTGTACACAATCACAGCAAGAACTTCAACAAAATCTTATACAATTTTGAGTCCTTTCTGCAACAATAAAATAAAAAAATACTTATTAAAGGGCCCCTTAAGTGAAATGTTTATTACATATCCGGATTGAACGTGCACTTGTGTATCCAATTTATCATCACTTTAAACCTTTCTGTTGCCATTTTAAGGGTGTTTCATAACTTTTTATCTTCCAGCGAACTTGAATCAATCCTGATTGGTCAGTCCACAGCAACAATAGTTGGATATGATCCAGTGTACCGCAGTTAATATTGCAAGCCCCAACAATGTATATATATACACAGATGCCAACATTCCAAATTGAAAAAGTGCAATTCACCTAACGAAAGGTTTTCGTCATGTAAACAGCTGATGAACTACGGTGCGCGTGCCGTAAACACATGTGGTTCTTTACATCGTTGGTTTCGCGGCTGGCCAAAAATTGATACAAGGATTGTACAATCATAATTGGGCTCAATAAATCGTTAATGTTGGCATCTCTGCATATATATATTGATAGGTCAATTGCACATATCAGTTTTAAAAAAGTGGGGTACAAAGCTATGTTATCATGAACATTTTAAATAGAGAAAAAAAATCAAAATTTTATTAAAAGTCAAAAAAGGGTTATGCACTATGCCATTGTATTTGAATTTATCTCGTCTCCAGAATTTGCACCAGCTGTTGCATTGTCGTAATCATTATTTCTTGCTGGTCAAGCATTCTCTTATCAGACTCTGCCATTTGCTGCAGCAATGCTGATGTCTGGGATGAGGAAGAACTTCGTGCCCTTTTAGCCTTTGGGCTTGACTGGGGACTTCCCTGTACTTCAGCAGGTTTAGCCATTGTGCCATCACAACTAGAAATAAGTAGTGGTGGCACAATGGCATGTGTTCCACCAATGGCCTCATCCATCGCTTCATAGAGGCTCCACGACGGTGGTTTGCCTGTCCCTGTTGACGGGTTCTTGATGCCCTATTTAACAATATTAACATAATGACTTCTTTAATGTAAGTTTGCAGACAAAATACTGACAACATATTTCCTGATGGGAACCCAGGGTAGTAGTTTATTTATGAATCTTATTTATTTGGCAAAAATCATCAACATTAAAACAGCAACAGAACAAGTACAAATACAATTTAGTCAATTGACAAGCCAGGAAATGAAAACAATTATTTACACTCACTAAACTCACTTTATATTTCTTACAAAGGTTGTTCCACTTTTTCCTCAGTTGTTCGGCACTTTGCAGGCCATCTATATCCAGTTCTGTCACAATGTCCCTGTATTGGAAATAATTCATAGATTTTACATAATTGCTTACTTGCAAGGACTTAGCCTGGTTTGAAAGGGAAAATATTCATTTTTTTTTTTTTTGAGCTTTGGTTGTGATACACCATACTTTTAGAACACCCCGCTGCAGAACATAAGTGTACATGTGTATGTACATGTATCTTTGATTATCATCTTCCCATATATGTCTTAGCAATTAGACCACAGTCAAATCAAATCAATTCCTTAATTCCCCGATCAAATTGCATACAAAAAACGGTACCCACTGGTATGAAGCCAGGCTCCTGGTGAAAAATTTATGGTTGCATTGTTTTATGCTGGAACTCACTTGTATATTGTTTTGTGGGTTTTCCTCCCACTCCGGAACTGCTCCATAAAACTTGATCGTATGGAAATAAATTTCCGTGTTAAATCTTCTGTCCCTGTCAAAAAAAAGTAACATAAATATTATTTTCATTAAAGGGAAGGTTCAAATGTTGGTATATCTTAACAGCCGGCAACAACAACAATGTAAATAAATTTTAAAAAGAGAAAAGAATTTCAGCAAAAACCAAATCATGAATGATTTCAAACAAATCTTTTAGAGACCAGATGAATTGTTACAGTGACCGTTGTTATCAAAACTACAAGATAAATTTCATTTAAGTATGGTACGGTATTGTACTTTTGAAAAAAAAAAAATTCATGTAAAACTCACTAAAAATATCTGATGATGGTATCTATCAGTGTCCACTAGCAAGTTGAATTTAGGAAAGGGTAACCTTTCCAAAATTCACCATTAGAATGAAAACGAAAATGGACGATAAGTTTAGAACATATACTAGAAGAAAATAATCCTTCATGGATTAAGGACCAGATCGGACTGAGCACACTTTTACCCTTGAAAAAATTGCTTTCATCACACTAGTATTACTGGAATTCTTTGGACATGGTTGGCAATAGTAATATCGGTCTATTGATTATGTAGGCGTAACAGGGAAAGAGTACAGTATCCTGGGCCGCCGCTTTCACCATAATTATGACGAGTATGCTGTGCAGTCACTGGAAAAAAAAAAAAAAAAAAAAAACACCGGCATGATGACCGGCGAATGGACCGAGAAACAAGTTTTGTTTGAAAATACTTAATAAAGTTCACGACTCCGAATTTATGCACAACCAGAAATTGGCGATACTGCATTCTTTCCCAAAACAGAAAATCTAATTAACAATAACTTACAATCGTTTGTTTTCATAACTTTCGTGACCGTAATCAGGTGATCGTATTCGTACATAACAAGTTAAACGTTAAAAAAATCGTTCATAATGCAAATACATCATGCTTCATCATGCTCAATATTTATTTATTTTCCCCCTGAAAACTGGGTTTTTACTCACACTGGAATTCCACGGACATGGTTGCCAGTACAGCACTAGTCGTCGGAGCACAAACTGACCAAACGCAGCCAAATGAAAATGCAATCAATTATCAATATTACCACCGAGACTTATTAAGCAGACGATAAAACACCAAAACATGAAAGTCACACGACAGTCACGTGATCGCAAAAGTTTCTGACGTCACGCACGAAGCCTGCGAAGCCACCTATCCGGTTGGCTTGATTTTTTGACCTAAAACGGAGCCGCGACTTCAAGCCGAAGCCGGAGCCGGACGTTTCGTACGCGGCTTCAAAATGGCCGAAATCAACTATGCCGAAGCCGAAGCCAGTCGTTTCGAAAACGCTTTATGGGTACTTTGTACGGGTAACTATTTGGATAACATTTTACACAAATCTCATAATCTTATCCGCACGGCCAGTCTGTTTTCCTTTAGAAAAAGTGCGCCCTCTTTTGTCGAAAGTTAAACAGTATGCTAATAAGGTGTTTGAACCGTCATTCATACATCGTGGGCGTATAGGTACGGAAGCCCATTGGTGCCACGGGTGCGTTTCTCTTTCAAGTGGGAGTGTTTCTCTTTCACAGCAATGCGTTTCTCATTCACAGCGGTGCGTTTCTCATTCAAGTGCGAGTGTTTCTCTTTCACAGCGGTGCGTTTCTCTTTCACGTGTAAGTGTTTCTCTTTCACCTGGTTGCCGCCACTTAATAACTGGCGGCCGCCACTTAGTAACTGGCGGCCGCCACTTAGTTAACTGGCGGCCGCCACTTAAATAACCGGCTATTATTGTACTTGCAAGAGGTGGAACAGCTTCTATTCAACCTTTTTGAAACGTTACATTTAGCTTTTCGATGATGCTCGCCCTTTGCCTGCTGAATTTTGTTAAGAAATGCAGTCTGACGACACGTAGAGTGTATATATTTAAATCAACCAAGTAACGCAAAATGAAAAGGTAAGCATGTTCTAGCCCACATTTCTCGGAATATAGTGGTATAGGCCTAACTGTACATCACAATAAGAGTTCTTTTAATAGGCCGAAGGTCCACCATTATAAAATAATGATCAGATGATATATTTGCTAAAACTAGTGGAGATAATCGATCTTTACGTTAAAATTGCACATTTCTAGCACTTATTCTGTCTTTTGAATCCGCCTGAAAGTTATAATCATTTGAAAATCGTACTTAAAAGAAATCGTCTGAAAATTGGAAATGTGACAATGAAAATTTGTCTTGGAGTGGTTGCCTATAAATAAGCATTGCGTGACATACAACCCTGGTAAATACTCCCTTCCTGTTACTACTTTAGGATAATAAAATACATAATTCCAATTCTTTATTGAAGTTGTTGATATCAAAGACATCCTTTAAGTCTCATTTTACAAAAGACGAATGTCATATTTTAGTATTAAATGCAATATTACAACGAGGGGTCCCTCTGGTTATATTTACTAAATAAATGGTTTTTGTTTTGAAATTATTTTAAAGCCCACTGTACATTAATTTTATTGGCATGCTCAGAAACTGGACTTGGCCTAGAAAGTTTCATCAAATGCGGTAATACTGTTTTGTAAGACAGTATTAGCGATCATCCCGTGAAATCTGATGTTTTGGAGTGTCTTGAATTTATTTTCCAGAAAATTGTTTTCGAAACCAGTAACAAATCCTTATTTTGTTTTTTAGGGTGTGAACGAATCAAGAATGGAACACGATGCACACATTCAGCTGTACTTCTCTCTAGGACTTCAGTATAAGGAAATCATTAATGCACTGGCACTGAATCATAGAATAATTGTCAGTATGCGAACTCTTAAACGAAGTTTAAAGAGGCTGAGCCTTTTTCGAAGGAAAAACAAATCTGATGTTATAGATGTTGCCAGGTTCATCACGGAAAACATCAGGAGAGGAAGTAATTACGGATATAGGCTGATGCACCTGAGGTGTATTCAGCATGGATTTGTTGTCTCTCGCGAAACAGTTCGACTCCTGATTCAAATTCTGGACCCTGAAGGTGTTCTCCTGCGTAGTCATAACCGTCTAAGAAGGCGTGCTTATTTTGCTAGGGGACCCAACTTTATCTGGCACTTTGATTCCTACGACAAACTGAAACCCTTTGGTTTTTGTATCAGCGGGTGTATAGACGGTTTTTCTAGATTTGTTATATGGTTGAACGTCTATAAAACCAACAGCGATCCTCGTATCATTGGTGGATATTACATTGACGCAGTACGTAGCAGAATGGGGCATCCAAAACTTGTAAGAGGAGACTGTGGAACTGAAAATGGATCGGTGGCCGCATTTCTTTCCGATAGGCACTCTTTTATCTACGGAACAAGTCCACATAATCAAAGAATTGAAAGTTGGTGGTGCATCCTTCGGAAATCCTTTTCCCAATACTGGATGAATTTCTTTGGGCAGCTAAGAGATGAGGGAGCTTTCACTGGAGACTTTTTGGATACCAACATCTTGCAGTTTTGCTTTATGAAACTGATACAGGTATGCGAGGTAGAAATTATATTTTTTCGCATTTAGGCCAATACAGCTGAGGAAATTTTGTATGTCAAAAATTATCCAGTCAAACTTAAATTAAATTGCTCGATTCATTATGGGAAAATGACTTTACATTGAATCACTGCTTTCAGTGAATATGTCACTTGATTGTGATTTAAACAGCAGATGTCAGCTTTAGTCTACACTTGACAATTGATTGATCAAGTTTCTTGTTACAACTCACATAAGTAATGACTGAAGTAAAGTATTTAAATTATCATAAACTTGTGTCACTGACTCAAACTTGTTGGACAATTTGTTACCACGTTTGAGGCAATTACGCCACATAATTATCTATGTGATCATGTATTTACGTATAATGGTAAATTTTCATGTACTTTTCAGGATGGGCTAGATAAAGTGGTTCGCGAATGGAACTGCCACAGAATCAGGAAGTCTACAAACCAGAATGTTCCCAACGGGCGGCCACTGACTTTATACGCGATGCCCGAGTTGCGTGGTCACACAGATCAGCTAGCTGATGTGAACATCAGACAGCTTCAACCCTGCTTGGATGAATGTATCTTCAGAGACTATCCATGTGATGAGGATGTATTTCACTTATGCATTAAGTACATGGCACAGAACAGGGCAAGACCGCCTACAAATCATCGACAGGCACTTTCTCTTTATCTAAGGTTGCGCACATGGGTTAGACATGCAGTCAATGAGGTGGACAGGGCCTAGGACAAAGATAACACATCTATTAAGTTTGTAAAACTAGTAGTCCAACATAATTTAAAATGTGATTCATAGTGTTTGATTTATATTTCTAAAGCAAACTTTATTCATTTTTCTTATAATAACTCCTAACATTTCCAGCATCCTGTCAGTCGTTAATTTACCGTACAGCATCAATTTACGATGTTTGGCAGAACACACAAAAAAGAAAAACAGAAGCGAGACACAGTTAATTCTGCTTAAACTTTAACACATAACTTTATTAAAAGTAAATGTACGGAGGCGTTAAAGGGGCATGGAGAAAAAGTAATAATTATGACTGAACATAAGTCCTAATTATGACTATCTCAAAACTATGAGATAGCTTTAGTCCTACGCTAAGACAAAACGATTACCTAATATGTCATAATTATGAGTTAACTCGACTTAGTTTGAACATGTGGAGGAATAATGACTGTAGCAAGGCAGTACAGCTCTTCTGTCCGACTGTAAATGCATAATGCAAACAAGCGCATTAGATCGAAACAAGGCATGGTCATCAGTTAACTAATTAATAAGTTACATTATGAGATATTATGAGACTAATGGGGAGTTTTAAAGTCAAAATTATGACATATTAATTCATAAAATTATGACAGCTTAAGTCATACTTATAGTATACTTACATAATATCTCCCAACTACATGTAATACTTGTGCCAAATCATCATATGATCCCAATAACGCCATGTACAAACATTGCATTCTGCGCTAGCTGTATGTTGATAAATGTACGCATTCAGTTCTCAAACACACCAAGACAAGACTCCCAGGCTGCATTGGAACTTTGCACATAAGTTTTTGATATATGTCACGAATGGATAAAAATCCATTATTCTGGAGTACAATGGCGTGGCGAACATTAATACATGACTGACACACTTTGTGTATGAAAAGACTTCTGATAACACATGTTGTAAAAACCTGATAATGCATAATTTATATGAGGATCAGGGTTTTGGGGAGTTGTTGTTACTACACTACATAAAATGAATACTTGTTAGGAAAACTTGATAAGTAAACGTAATTTATCTTTCGGGGAGTGGGGTCATGCAGTGAATAGAATGTACATAATGAATACATGATACAGTGTAGTGTATTAAACTCAGGATGCGGGGATAGTTTGTAGAATGAACATTCATGTATTGTGAACACCTGAGTGTATGGTGGTAATCTTCAAATAATATTCAAATTAAAAGTTAATTCATTTGCCAAATCTACATGCATTAAGTAGTCAAGTTTTATTAACAGAGCTCCTTGAGTTACGTTGTATGTTGGTGAAGGGTAAAAGTCTGAATCACTTATTTATTTGAGTCATGTATTTGTGGTGAATGTCTTATTCAAACACTCAAGTGTTGCAATTGGCTTGGCTGGAATTGAAAACTACATTTTGTTGTCATAACAGAACTTGACTATGCTGCAGTAGACCTTTTACCCATGACAGTTGTGTGACCTTTGAAGGCCACAAAAATAAGAGCGGCATTTGGGTTTTTCAATCACAATTTTGTACAAGATGACAGTATAAATAGCATCAGTACCAAAGCAATTTTGTACCAAAGCAATGCCTGGTCGAGAATTGGTTGTTGCACAAATCCTGTAGTTTTCAAGAAATATATAAAACCAATCTCTGAAAATGTCATCAAATAGGTGGTTATGTTTGTGAGAAATAGGCATAACGGATGTACACATTATATTGTTCATTGAGTAACCTTTGAAAGCCAGTTTTCAAACACAATTTCCTTGAAGATGTGCATTTACGATAACAATATTTCTAAGCAAATAAGCTTTTAGGTTAATTTTATTAATTGTTTTGTTAATAGTTACAATTCATGTTTTTCAGAATTGTTACTTTTTAGGATAATCACCAAAAGTGTACCTTATATTTGAAGTACATGAAATTAAAATGGTTATTTAATGTAATTCAAGTTGCATGTATATGTATCAATGAGAGATGATAACAGCATGAAGGAAACTATGCACATGTGTAACTGAAAGTGGCAATTATGGAGAACATGTGATGCTGTAATAAACTGTATGGACTATATAGCTTAACAGATCTGCTAGAGTTTGCAGTGATATATATGGAAACTGTGAATGTACTCATGTGTGGAACACCACCAATGAACAAACACAACTAAATTGATAGAAAACTACAGCCATGCTTCATTCATTGCCTTCTTTGGGAGATGTGAACTACATGTATCAGTAAAAATACACTTGAATGATGACCACAACCTGCTTTGAGTACAGCACTCATGACTTGGGATGTTGATCACCACTCTTCAGTTCAATAATGTGTATAGGAGGACATTGCTTTCAATGAAATGTGACTACATTTGATGATCCATATTGCTTCAAGTTAGTATAACTGATAACAACAGTTGTGTACTAAATACCATTTATTCTGATGTATTAAGTTTATTGATCATTCAATTAGCATTGAATTGATACATTTTATAGATATGTAAATATTGGTGTTTATGAAATCATTGTTTTTATTTGTCATACAGTTCAAATGTTATTGAAGTCAGATTCCCTCAAGTGTTCACTCCACAATACCAGCTTCATTGTATAAAGCACAGAGTCTATCCAACATACGTCATTTTATCGCCTTCACGATTGAATGCATTATACTTGGCCATACACATCAATAGGGCGCCCTCCCATCACTTGCGTTCCGTTTGTATCTGGGGGCTGCTTTATGCAAATTACGATTCCAGGTCTTGCATAAGCTGAACAGGGCTTGCTCTGGCCAGGCTGGGGATTTGGCAAGCTGCCCAATTCGGGTCGCGGGCTCTTTCAGGAGTGGCCAGCGCTTTGCTTTTATCGCTATGGTGGTCAGCTTCAACCAATTAGGCTGCCCAAAAAATGTTCAGGGAAAACTTTGTGATCGGGCGCCAAGTTGTGTATTTCATTTTCGTTGCAGCTTTCCATTAGACGGGATCATCAATTTTTGTTACCGGTTTTCATCACATCAAATACATGACATAATACATGTCATACAATCTTATTTAACATAATTATCATCCTGTGTGTCTTCATAAATTGAGGTCAGCGTCACAGTTTATCTGTGCAGTGGAATTGTCGTCTGACTTTGAGGATTTTATCTCGTAACGTTAACTTTTGTTCTTCGCCATTGGACTCCGCAAGCAGATTAATTTTTGGTTATTCATCTGATCACGCTGATCTGACTTTTTGATTCAAGTTAGGCCTAGGCCTATTCGGACGTCAAGTTTTCCTCTCTCGGTGGACAGGCCAAACCCCTGTTAACTTTGTACTGCGGGACACGTTAATAATGCCTAAGCGGCAGATTCGTCGTCCAGCTCGGTTCGAGTCGCCGAACGGACCAGCGGTGTTGCAGGTAGTGCCCGGCAGAGGTCGGGGACGAGGGGGCGCCAGAGGTCAAGGTCGGCGGCCCTCAGGGCGGCATTGGCAGCTACGGCATGTACGGTGACGAGGCCTGCAGCACTGAGTGACAACCCGGTCCCGGTTTCTTCTTTCTCCGATGCCGCTGCAGGGGACGCAAGTACTGCGGGACGTCCAGAGCCGGACACTTTGGCAGAGGCAAGGAGCGACACGGGAGGCTTGGGCCTACATGTAGGCCTACAACAATTACCACCGACCATGCCGACACACGGTGGTCCACTACCCATCCCATCCGTTGTGGGTGAGTCCGGCATCTTGCCACAACCTGTTCTTTTCAGAACATCGATGGCGGGGGGTAACGTTATGCCACCAGTCAATTCGACTGCATCGGCAGGGACTGTTAATAGGCCTAGTACTAGTGCTAGCGTAGGGCATGTAGGGGTTTTGGGCCCTTGTAATGTCAGTGGGGGTGTTGGGCAGTCTCATAATATTAATAATAATGGGTCGGTTTTTTGTCAAGCCGCACCGGCAGCGCAGGTCACCGCACAGTCGGCCGACCCATCAACGGTCTTATCCCCCGTCGGTCAGTTTGGGCGGAATCTTGGCCTCAGCGTTCCGTTTTCCACTTCAAGTTCATCTTTCAGTGGGCCATCCCCCCTACCACCAGTGTATGGTTGTAGTACATTGGATGCGCATGTTCCTCTTGCGCTGAAAGAGAAGATTTGGAGTGGGAAATTTATTGATTTTGCGGCTTTGCACCGGGACAATGCTGTGTTTGCATTGACTCATGCAGACTCGGGGTCGGTTTTGACTCTGGCAGTTGACGGGGGGATAAGGTGGTTTTTCGGCCGGCATCTGCGCAAAAGAAGAAAATCGATTCTATCGAAAAATGGATGAGTGCCTTTCATTCATTCATGGCCGTTTATATGGTGCGCCACCCGGGCCGCTGTGCAGAGCTCCTGAAGTATGCAATTCCCGGGGCTCGGCTGGCGTTCCTATGACGAGCAGTTTCGTCTGCGCCAAGAAGCCAATCCGGCTCGTTCTTGGGCAGAGTTGGATGTCGAATTGTGGGTGACTGTCGCTGCCGCATCGGTTATAGCTCCCGCCAGTGTCAGGCAGGACATGAATGTTGGGGGGTTTTCTGGTAGGGCTAGTAACCATGGTAATAATTACACTAGTAACACTTCCGGTTATAAATCCCATGTTTGCTTTGCCTATAACACGGAGAAAGGGTGCCGTTGGCAATTTTGTAAGTTTGCGCATAGGTGCAAACGATGCGCCCTCCACGGCCATGGATTAACCAATTGTAGGGGTTAACACTAACTTTAGAGCTAAATCAGAGCAGTCTGCCATGTCTGCCGTGCGTAATTTCTCGCCCCCAAGCTCAAGGCGTGTGCAGCCACAAGGCGGTCCAACAGCAATGCAGCCAGTATCCCGGGTTGCAAAGGGCGGCGACCATAACAGTATGCGCAGCAAGCTCACGGGTCTTTTCGTGGCCCCCACGCCAATTAAGGTCGATGTTCTGCGACGTTGGCTTTTTCAATATCCAGACAAACGGGCTGCTGCTCTTCTCCTTGGGTTTTTTTCGCAGGGTTTTAAAATTGGTTTTGAAGGGCCGCGGGTGGCCCGCATGTCTGTTTGCCTTCCCTCGGCTGCACAGCGTCCTTTGGTGGTGGTGGAGAAGTTAAATAAAGAAATTGGTTTGGGTAGGATGGCAGGGCCTTTCGATGCCCCCCCTTTTCCAAATTTGCAATGTTCACCGATTGGTTTAGTTCCGAAGCATGAACCGAACTCCTTTCGGTTAATTCATCATTTGTCATTTCCATGTGGTGTTTCTATTAATGATTTTATTGATAAGGACAAGTGCATAGTTCATTACGCATCATTTGATAAGGCAGTGGACATGGTTATGGGGGCGGGTCCTGGGGCCTGGATGGCAAAATCGGATATCAAGTCGGCCTTCCGGTTACTTCCAGTTGCCCCTTCTGATTATGAGCTGTTAGGTTTTCAGATCAATGGAAAATTTTATTATGACAAGTGCTTGCCAATGGGTTGTTCTATTTCTTGTTCGCTTTTTGAGTAATTTAGTACGTTTCTTGACTTTAAGGTGCGTCAGGTTGCGCAATCGGAGCTTGTTACTCATTATCTGGATGATTTCTTATTTGTGGGTTCCTCGGCGCCATGCTGCGGTTCCGTCCTGCAGTCATTTAAAGGGGTCTGTTCATCTTTGGGGGTGCCGATTGCGGTGGAAAAAACCACAAGTCCCAGTCAATCTTTAGTTTTTCTGGGTTTGGAAATTGACTCAGTTAACGGGCAAGTGCGGGTGCCCCGTGTTAAAGTTCAGGCTCTGCGCAGTCAGATACAAGCAACCTTGCACAAAGCAAAGGCAACACTAAAGGAGATTCAATCATTAATTGGGTCTCTCAATTTTGTTTGCCGGGCCATTGCGCCTGGGCGAGCGTTCACTAGGCGTCTCATCGCACTAACCAGGGGAGTGCGGCGGTCGCACTATAAGGTCCGCATTTCGGCCGGGGCTAAACTCGACCAGTTAACTTGGTTGGAATTTCTTGACCATTTTAACGGTATTTCTCCATTTCGGCACAATTTGTCATGTGACAATGGAGTTCTCGAGCTTTTCACTGACGCTGCTGCAAGCATAGGTTTCGGGGGTTTCTTTGGTGGTAAATGGTTCCAGGGCAGGTGGCCCCCTGCACTTTTGGGCAACCCCCCATCCATTGCTTTTTTGGAATTCTACCCATTAGTTGTTGCCGTGCATTGTTGGGGTAATTTGTTGGCAAACCGGAAAGTTCGTTTTCGAACAGATAACAGTGCTGTGGTTTATATTATCAATAATCAGAGTTCACGTTGTGATCAGATTATGCAGTTGGTTCGGAATTCCAGGTGGAATTTGTTCATGTTCCAGGGGTGCACAATGACATTGCAGATTCACTGTCTCGGTTTCAGGTCGACCGTTTTAGGGCGTTGGCCCCGGGGGCGGATTCCACCATGACGCCAATCCCGGTGCAACTAAGCATGTTTTAACAGGTGAGGTGGAACGGCTCTTATCAGTAGCTTTCACTACTAATACTCAAAAAACCTACCAAACAGGGTGGAAGGCGTTTTGTCAATTTCGGAAATGGCGGTTTGACTGCAATTTGGGGGCCTCGGTGCATGACATCCGGGAATTGTTGGAAGGGTGTCGCAGGGACCGAACTTTGGGGGATGACCGATTGCCAATTTCGGTCTCAGTCTTATCACATATTTTGGGTGTTCTCCCACATGTTTGTATCAGTCAATTTGAAGTGGTGTTGTTTCGGGCGGCTATGTTAGGTGCATTTTTTGGGTTCATGCGTTTAGGCGAATTTGCTGCCAACTCGGGGAACTATTGGCAGGATTCACTTTTGGGGTTTTCGGATGTGCAATTCCATGACAAGGGTACGCCTGCGGCTACGGTTCTTGTTAACTTCCGCTTTACGAAGACGGATAAATCCGGTTCCCCTCAGGCCATTCGTTTAGTGCAGTCCAATAACACTTTTATTTGCCCTGTTAGTGTTAAGGCTTTTTCAGATTTTGTTGCGCTGAGGCCCCCTTGCTTGTCAAGTCCATTTTTCTGTCATTTTGATGGAAGTGCTCTTACTAGATTTCAATTTAATGCAGTGTTGAGGAAGGCATTGGCTTTTTCTGGTGTAGGTGGGGTACGTTTTAGTGCGCATTCATTTCGTATTGGTGCAGCCACAACAGCGTTTAATTTGGGGGTTTCTGGTGATGGCATTAAGAACATGGGCCGCTGGCGTTCGGATGCCGTTCGGACTTATATTCGCCCAGAAGCGCGTTGTTTTTTACCAGGGCTTTAACCTTTTGCTTGCTATTGGCGCATTTTGGGCCCAGGTTTCCTATTCCCACATCGCTATCGGCGCATTTAATTTTTGCGCCCGGAGTCTGTGTTTACTTATGCAAATTTATCCAAGAATTTTTAACCCCTGACCTACATCCGGGTAATTTTGGTTTTATCGTTGTATGGAAGCCATCTTGCACATGCAATCTCCGTAACTTTTCTTACAAAATCTTCAAAAATCATCGTCTTAGCGTCGCGTCGTTGAAATTCTAGTTAGCGTAAAACGAAGGGGTGTGTACCATGAATGCCAAGGTAGCTTTTTGCGAGAATTTCGAGGACTCGGATCTCAGGTAATCCAGCGGGAGGGAATAGTCCATGAGTCAGTGTACTGCGTGCATTGGTAGCATGCACTAGCATGACTAGCATGCACACAGGGTTAAAGGTAACAATTTGTTTTTGTTTGCTTTAATTTGGGCAGGTGACGTTTGGATTGTTGGGGATTCTATCATTCGCCGTGCTCAGCATTCTCTTCAGTGTTACCCCCTAGTGCGATGGAACGGTAAAGGCGGGGCCCGGCTCAGCGATCTTACTGGTTTGTTGTCGGAGCTTGCCGTTTCTGGGCCTCCCCCTGGGCTTATTATTGTCCATATTGGGACTAATGACCTTGTCCCTCTGGATGCCTTTTGTATCCGGCAAAGTTTGCACATTTTTATGGAGGAATGCTGTGCTCGGTTTCCGGGGGCTCAATTGGTGTGGTCGGACATCCTTCCTAGGGCGTGTTTTTTCGGTGCTTTTTCACAAGCAAAGATGGAAATGAAACGGCGTTCCATCAACAAATGGGCGCGTAAAGTCGGCCGCCGCATTGGGGTGGCGGTTTTAAACCACCTACAATTTAAGTGGTCCCTTTTTTCATTTGTTCAGGTATGATGGGGTGCATCTTTCCCAATTGGGTTTGGGATTGTTCAGGAAAAATCTTCTGAACTGCATTACTGGTTATTTTGTTAATTAAAGTACTGGGGGTGTTAATTGCATTGGGGGGGGGGGGCGTGCCGGTCCTTTCTCCCATGGGGCGCGTTTGGCGTTATTCATGGGACAAGGACTGCCACTGCCTCATTTTGTTAATTGTTCCTGTAAAATGAAAGCCGAAAATTGTAAGCATAGTTTCAGCTCCCGATAGTCCAACGGGGCTATTCCAGCCGCGGGTACAAGCGGTGGAATCGAACAGTGCATTTACGGCTAAAATGTAATGTTGACTTAATTGTCAATAATTATTCACTGTATTTTATTTGTTGGCAAGCTGCCAGGTTCTGACTTGTTGGCAAGCTGCCATGGGGGTCTGATCAGCCCATTACAAGTCTTAAATTTTGGGGCAAGCGTGCCCGTGTTTGTATAGGGCAAGCATGCCCTATTTGTTTCATGTAAGTGGTCCCGTGGGCAATGGTGCCCGTCTTTTGGCAAACATTTTTGATTCAGGCAGATGCCCAGTTCTTGAAATAAAAGCAGTAGTTAGCTGCGACAAATGTCATCAGTGAGTTCATTGTCGATTGTGTATTTGTCCGAGTATAATGTAAACAGATAGTCATCCAGGTGTGTTGAGATTACCATTTCTATCTTCTTTTACTTCAGCTTTACTTTAGCAGGTATAATGCAATTTATAAATCCTTATATTTTTGTCTCTACAATAATTGTAAATTGTCCAAAGTCAACATAATTGTAGGACTTGGTGGAAATGCAATGTAGTGAAGTTTGCAGTAGCACCCTGGAAGTACATGTAGTCTATTACTGTTGTGGTGTAACAACTCAGAAATGTTAACCACTACAATTGTAAAAGTTGTTTACAGGTCCTAGTACATGTACATATGTTATTACATGTAGGTTGATGTTAATTTGTGGAAGTTACATGCACATGCACTGTATCTTGTAAGTTTGAAATATTCAAAGATAATTTTAATCATCATCTGTTCAATGGTTGGTACGGGAACATTTCAAAAGTCAGGAACATTTTAAATATTCCCATTGGGAATGCTGTTCCCAGCGTGAACACTAGTACATGTATTCATGTTATATTCTAAAAAGGAACATTCTCAAATAGATCAGGAATGGTCTGAGGTTTGAGACACTCTCTAACATGCTTCTTAAACAACATGCATGACTTAAATATTGCTGTAATGTTATCGGCATTCTCATAGTTGAAATGCCACCACCCATGAGGCTAGTAAGTAATTTTGTTTACACTATTTATATGTGTCTTGTTTTTAATTTTGTTTAATTTCAGAAGATTTATGTTCATTGGTACATCTTCACTCACTGGAACCAGTGTGTCCACAATAACCATCTGTTTTACTACGAGTTGAGCTCTGTAGGTGAGCCTAAATTAAACTTCAATGACTTAGAACAAGCGTTGGATACTTCAGTGTTACCATGTGGAAGTGGACATTGGTCAAAAGTCTTGTAAGCAACTTTGTGACCAACCATGGCACATTATACATTCCTGTCCAGTCTATCACTTCCTGTCATTTTCAAGGTCCGGTTGGCCTCAGTGAACATTGCAACAGAGGAATGGTTGCTGGAAAAAATTGCTTTAAATAGAATGAACATTTCTCAACCCACAAATTAAGTTGTTAGTGATCAATTCAATGTGGTCAAAAATGTAACTTGTTTTCAAAATAAACTACCAGTTCTGTTAATATATCAGATTGTTTGTAAAATACATTTTATTCAGTAAGATTTGTTAATGAAAAAGTACGAAGACACTCATGGACAGTTCTTAATAACTGTATACATGTACTGACATGAATGTAAAACTGACTGTTGTAATATTATGCATTGCTCCTTATTGATTTGTACAGGTTGGATTGTTTTCAATTAAGAAAAATCCACAAGAATCTAACAGTGGTTACAGTTAAATTTGCACATGCGTTTTTATGAAGATTGAGTTCAATCCTGGAAAGCATGTTGTTTAACATTTTGTTGAAGTAATGATTATTGCAATTTGTTTGTTGTCATCAGTTTAGCATTATTGACATGACTAGGTGTCTGTACTATGGTCATGATGCACGTAATGTTGTGTTGAAGGTACACAAAATACCAGTGGAAAGTACAAAAAATGGCTAGAGTATTTTCCATTCTAGTCTTGGTTTGGTAAATAGCAAAACAATTTTGATAGTAGGCCTATGTAATATATACATTGAACCACCAACAATCAATTCAAATCTCTATGATCTTTATAAAGTTTACTTTTAAATAAATTTTAGAAAACTTTATTGTTTTATCCCATTGTCTATTTATCATTTTTAACCTGTTTACATGTACTCGTCAGTTTTAGATTATAATTTGCTTCTTCATAAGTTGATGTGTTCAATAACCTGGATTTGTTTTTTTGTAATTAATATTGAAATTATTTAATTTACAAAATAAACAAAGTAGTTAACTGTTTAATACAAAATATATTAATCAATAACCAAGGCTCAATTTCATGCCACTGCATACTATGGCATTCTGTCTTACGATCATCATTCACTGCTTACAGGTTTAGCGTTGAATTTCTGCTGTAGCTGTAAGTGACAAATTCTAGTTACGTGAAATACACATGTGTATAGCCAAAATTCACATGCTACCCAACTCTTAAAATACACTTATGCAAGCACGGATTTTTTTGCGCTGATTTATTGCTTATGGTAACCAGCTCCATGAAATTGGGCCAAGATATCTTTCTTTCTTGTTACTTATATGATGCAGAAAATAAGGATGTTATTTTGCTATGAAAGTTTGTGAATCTATCAAAATCCAACAACATATAGTAACTCAACACCTAAACCTGAGGACTCTGAAGTCTGGCCTCATGCCAGGCATAGTTCATTTGGCTATTAAATCCCAATTACATCAAAATCAATCAAGCAAAACATGGCCTTGGATTTTGATGGATTTGTGGTACTTAGGGTTATTGTATAATCTTAAAACGAAATAAAACAAGTATAGTTGTCACTTGATTTTGTCCTCACAAAGTCCTTCCCATCTTTGTGGACTTTCTAGAAAAAGTCACGAAAATTACACTTTGCATCCTACATGTATGCTCTTAAAGAGTTGGATACAATATTACTAACACTATTTCTAAACTTTAAACTGTTCATAAATTACCTCAAAGACATCTTATACTTAAGAATATGAAGGCGAACAACTCGAGGAAGGCATGCTCTAAACTGAAAGAGAAATCATTGATATTTTAATTCTGTCAGTCATGAGTGTGAACATTTAGATTCATTGTCTGCATTTCAGTCTATAAAGATGGAAAGGAATTTGCAGGGACAAGATACATGTGCAAGGACAACTTACCCTTCGCATACTGTGGGTGGACTTTGTAAGCACAAAAGGTCACGAATGTTACACTTTGTATAATGACACTTGTTTATATTACACAACAATGCGATGTGTCCTTATGTATATATCTCTGCACAGCATATAATTATGTCTCACTAGAAAGACAGTTTTGATATCAGTGAAAAGTTTTGTGTTATGTAAAATAAATAAATAATATGTGATTAATAGAATACTTTGATGTCATGTGTGTAATTTTTAAGTACCTACTTTGACGGAGAAACAATCATTTAATTAGTTAATTAGCCAGACCAATTTGATTGCTCTTAATAAACAAAAGATTTCATGTACTTACTTTAAAGATATTTATTTTTTGCAATAATATACAACGATTTTGATTAGACAGACATTTTAAGGCAGTGGGACGAGTGAAGGTTGGATTTTTCAGTGATCCCTTGATATGATTGTTTTTTTAATTGTTAACTTATTTTCATTAGTAT
>CM055816.1:101438467-101470007 GCA_029582265.1 Zoroaster sp. YZ-2022 | reverse complement strand
ATTTAAAAATTTTTAAAATAAAAACTTGAATGTGCAATTGTTATTCCCAACGAACTTGATATGAGAATGTATGGCAAATAAAACATCCCACAACATGCATTCATAAACTCTGAAGGAAAACTTGAATATTTTAAAGTTAAAGACGGATGGACGGACTGAAATTGCTATTACATAGGCTTGCATTCTACAAAGCAGCTCCAAAAAAAATAAACTTGGTATATGGTAGAATAGCAGCCCAATTATTACAGTGTTGGTTAACTTTTGAAACATTCCGTGGTGAAGTAGTAAAAAAAATCAAAATACCTTTGTCCCATTTTATCCCCACTTTCAAACCATTTACTTGTTACCTTTCTTAAACCGCAAAAGTTAAGTTGGGAAATGGGTCTTCATCACAGTCTTCAAAAGACCTTGTTGTTTTCGTTGAATAAGCAAACAAATAAATTTATATAGAATGTACTCATGGTCTCATGTAGGCGTTCAGTAAACTGACAAAGCCTAGTCTTGTCCAAGACTGTTCTATAACTAGGCTGTGTCGGGTATCCTGTATCCGGGATACCTGACCAAACTGTCATTGCCTGATGGTTCCATTTTCGGTTCCAATTATACCCGTACACGACTTTTTAAAATCACACTTAACATTTGAGCGGAGTGAACAGAAATCTATCACTCTTGAGCAATGTAATGTTTACACTTTTACAGACAATTATATTTTATTCAAGAGATTACACTAATAAAGCCTTAGTATTTTACAGACATTTTCCATACAGTTTCAAACTGTTTGTGACACATTGTATCGAATCGTTAAGGATGCAAAGGGGCTTGGCAGTGCTTGCTTCAAACAATTTATCAAACCAGCAGGGAATGTTTGCCGAATTCCTTGCCAAATTGTTTTAATAAAACGACACAGTAAAGAAAAGATCGATTTAAGCATGGTATCCTCTGTAATTATAAAGATCAATTTTGTTACATGTACCAATTACAGTACATGTATTTGTACACCACCGGAGGCATAAGTTTTCAACAAAATGAAAACGGGTATCCAGGTATCCAAAGCTTTCCTGATTTTGGGATATCTGGTTCCGAAAATATCCAAAAACGCACAGCCCTATCAATAACATTGTATTTGTACACAGTAGGGCCTACATTGCAATCCACATGCACGATATAGTGCACAGCCAGCTATATGCATACTACATTACACATAGAACCATCTTGTGAATCTTGTATCTGCAGCCCGAAAAATTCTGAGTGTATCTCCACCGCTGTAGCAGTTACTTCATTTGCATAATTTATTGCATGAATGGTGGTGGACTAGTCTAGTACCTGATCAGTTGAAGATATGTACTCGTCATGCATGTACCTGCTTATGATCATTATGCAGCAAGAAATATATCTACATGGGCATGTGCATTTTCATAATTGACCTTTATATTGCATACAGAGGTTAAGGATCATAATCACATACAAGATTCCCAAGATGGATTTGTGGAAGTTCGTGTATTAATTCAGGATTTTCGTGCACAGTGCCGCCAGTGGTGGATACTGTGGGAGTGCTATGGGTCAATCACGTCGATAAACTAAACCAGAAAATCCGTCTTCCACCAAGACTAGACAAAGCCATGCTTATGATTTAGCCCTCAGGACACCAGTGGAATTTCTGTTCCAGGCCAGAAAAAGCCAATTATGAAGGGAAATGGGGCATACAGGCGCACCACAGTACCTGTAAACGTGGCTCACTGTTTGGTTGATAACATTAAGCTCTGGAAGAAACCTTTGTTTGTTTATTTGTTATTTAACCTAGGTAACCTATTCAGTGGATAATACAAGTACATGTAATCCTCTGTTATTCCATGTCTTTACCAGTTGAATTTTTTTTTCAAAATAGAATCAATCACTTTAAGATAAATTTCTCTCCCCAACCTCCATTCTCACAGTCAAATTACAGATACTAACTTCTCAATTTCCATTTAATGTGAACATTTTATGATGTACCGTACCAGGCCTACATGTACTTTAGATACTGATTACAGGGTACATGTATATCATAACAACCTCATTCACTCATAAATTATACATGCAGTATGTGCACACACACACACCCATACATAGACCATTGCAAACTGAGGTGATACTTGGTATTCTATCAAACGGAGGACAGTGGTACAATTTGGGTAGTATCTATCAAATGGAGGACAACATACACAATCACTGTCTGAGGAATACCTGCACTTTAGGCATATGGCATCATGTTTTCTTAGTGCTTGGGAGATATTAACTATCTGTAAGCATCTTCCGCATAATTAGTCAGCATAAATAGTCAGCATAATTAGTCAATGAACACAGGAATGATAAATCTGCTTCGCTGGGCAATTTGGAGGTACATTTGTCTTTTGGCTTAACTTGTTTTTCATTGTCTGTTCACAAGGCGTACAATACCTTTTCAGTTCACTCTAACTTTCAACTTTGATAGAGCTTCATTGTGTTTTGCAAAGTCTTTAATGTTCCGCCACGTTCGAGTCGCGAGTGCCACAGGACAGGCCGTTTCAATGTCACGTTTGCCGGGTAGATTCTTCATCAGAAAAAATCTCTGTAGTCCCTCCATGACGTCTCTTCTCTACAGTCCATGGACGATGCTGCCCTCTTCGAGATAACGGGAGGCCCGACTAGTGGATGGGACACTGGCTTCACAAGTCTCATAACACAAAGTAATTAAAAAGACAATTTAGACATAGGAAATCATTCACTCGGTGCAGCCAGCTAGAGACAGAGGAGAAAGAGAAATAATAATAATAATGTGTGGACTTATATAGCACGTATCCACCAACTGAGTGAAAGCTCAAGGCGCCTATTATTACCCCTGCTCATCAGGCTCATAAGGCTCATAAATCATTCCTGAAACCATCTCAGCTCCCCTGGGGAGTATACAGCTCAATTACAGCACATATAGGGCTAATCAACCAACTATGCCCCTCACAGGTACCCATTTAACCCCTGGGTGAGAGAAGCAATTATGGTTATGTCTTGCTCAAGGACACAAGTGTCACAGCTGGGATTCGAACCACATTCTGCTGCTAACACCAGAACTTGAGTCCGGTAAGCTAGACCGCTCATTAGGACACCCATTAACCTCCTATGCCCAGGCTGAAATTTGGCCCAGTCAGCACGGCACTCACAGACAGTCACTTGAGTATTTTTTGGGTGTATTGCCAATTAGTAGGTCAAACCACAGAGTCACACAGAGCTGTGTATGTACTGTTGAGTGGTTTTGGTTTGACCTCCCAGCCACATGTCCTTGCATTTATTTGAGTGCACTGCACAAAAGTCAATGGGTTGGGAGTTACATTAAATTTTGAGTGTATTTGAGTGCACTGCACAAAGTCAATGGGTTGGGAGTTACATACAAATTTTGAGTGTATTTGGTGCACTGCACAAAGTCAATGGGTTAAGAGAGACATAAACAATTGAGTGTCTTTGAGTGTTAAACCTATAGGAGGGTTAATAGAGAGAAAGAGAAATAGAAAGAAAGATAGAGAAAATAGATGGACTGAAAACAGCCACAACTTACTGTTCTCACTAGAATCATCACCGAGTCACAGTAGTCAGAAGAATCACTGCTGTCATCAGTGGTGAAGCCTCTGCAAATAAATAAAGAACAACAAAGAAATGATTAAAGTATTTCTGCTCGCGTAAGAATGTGCTGGCCACGGTGGAGAGGGCGAGAGGGATGAGAAATGTCGGTCACCTACATGTAGGCAATTGGGAGCGAACAAAAAAGTGAGGTACACACAGAGAGATATTAGTTTTCACAGTGGCTGTACGTACCCAGTGACATGTAACTCTTGCAGTGATTTGCCATGCTGGGACTCCAAGTTGCCCCTCTCTCAAGCTGAGGAAAAGTCGTGACAGTTGAGTAAACCCTCTGGACGGTATCTGGCATCTGGTAGTATTCACGATGGACTCGCAAAATCGTGACCCATGAAGTCTGCCAGGGTTTCCAGCTGATGGTCCTTCAAGGCAAGAATTTGCACGCAGTCGCTACATGTTTCCGAAGTTTGGTAGAGCGGATGCTGTCGGCATTGTCGAGGCCTGCATCGTTTGCATACGCTCTGAGACAGTCACTTCCTCGAATATGGCTCATGCCTCCATAACAAGACCGTGCAAACAAGTACACGTTATCCTGTGCAACTCCAGCTTGAATTCTCTTTGCAACCAGAGCATTCAACCACGTCATGGCCTCGTTGAGAAGGACCGGCACAATTCTGCCCTCTTACCAACTATTTCAACGACTTTGAACATTTTGCAGAGGTGCCTTTCGAGATCAGTGAGCACGCAGTCCCTATTGACAACAGATGTACTGTGCTTGTTGAAATCTTCAACTTTCATCTTGGAAACCTCACCCTGCCTTCTGCGATTGAACATAATGAGGCTGCACAGTGTGACCTCATTCAATATCTTCCAGGGTGCGATGACTTGTTTCCCCCGGGCAGCTTGAAGGAGTCGCAATTGCCTGTCACCAGTGTCATTGAGAAACGATGACATTTTAACCACATCAGCATTTGTGGGGAGAACGGTGGTTTATTACGCTTTCCTTGGTACAGTGTTCTGTGCGCATGTGGACACATGTTCTCTCCATTTCATTTCACACAATTGCAGGAACTGGTCGGATGTTTGTTCTTTGTGCCTTTCACCGGACTCCAGAGCATTTCCTTTGAGAATGACTGCACATTTCTTGATGGAATGCCCAATCTTCAGTGCTAGAGATGGAACATTATACAACTGGTTGACTTCACTGAAGCCTGCGATATCCTGAACAGCCTTGAATATATCATTGAGGTGGTGGGGATGGATGAATACTTCAAGTGATGCATTTGGTAGGTTGGTGTTTTTCGCAGTTGGATGACAAGGCGACCAATTCGCGTAGCTTGTTTCGGATATAGCCATGTTGAGCTACGTCGTGGCCGAGCTTCAGGTATTCACGTTTGGCTACTTCGATAATCAGTGAATCGGTTTTGACTATGAGAGACATATCATCCCTCTTCATGGGACTTAAAACTTTGTTCAACTTGAAAGATACACCAACAGGAGGAGGTTTTCAACAAATCACTCTTGTGAACCACTCGTCCACGCCTACAAGCTGCCATACACCCTCCATCAGTATGTGCATTGAGCACAGGCTTAATTGGGCACCGGTGTTCCCCAAAGATCACTGCGTACATAATAACCAAAACAATATATGCACGGTCCATAGTCATGGGGATCTGCCTTATGATTGGGCCTATATGCCACAATGAGGACAATTCCTCACCTCCTCGAAGTACTCTTTGCAATGTCTGTGATTACCAACATTACGTATTTTCAACAGAAGATTGTTACGGGCACTACGGTCAGTCTCCGAGGTAATATCTACAACTTCTTCTTCCTTATGGCAAGACCGAAGATGACGGGGCAACTTAGCCTGAGGTTCGTCACAGTAAAACACAAAAGTGTTTTTGTCCCATTTCCTTGACCACCCATATTACATTGGTCTGCATGACTGTCACGCCGCAGTTCTCATCGGGTTCAAAATCGTCAGGTGAGCTGTGTGGTTTCGTTAGTCGGGCTGCTATGACATCCCGAGGCTTCAGGGTAACACTGGAAAGGGTTGGTTGGCCACCGTCATCCCTGCACTGTGGCGATGATGGGTGGACCAGCTAGAATGAAATAAAACAGACATATTTATCAGCAGTGGATACACGCTATTTTCGATCTGGGAAAGGCTGCAGTGAAAGGGAAGGGGGGGGGGAGCTACGGCCAAACCCCATTAATGTGTGTGTAAGGTACTTACTTTACAGGGCAACTTCTTTTGGTGACGACCCCTGCGTTCCATGTTGCTAAAGATACTTATAGCATACGCATTGACTCACTGGGGAAAAATAATATAAATCACAAACCTGAATTAGCCCTCCTACACATAGAGGCCACTGTAAACACGAAATGTCCAATGTGTTGTACACACATTGTTTGTGTATATAAGCCACACTGCCCCTTTGAAGTAATCTCCATTGACATACAGAAGACACATACATACCACAGTTGACCTTTATTGTTAGTTAAACCAAACTCCAATAATAATTCACCATCAGCCATTGAGAACAATAAACCATACAAAGTTTTCATCGGGATTTTCAGTAGTTATTTGGTAAACACAGACTCTCCATAGTACCCAGCCACATTGTTACCGAGTTCGGAACAGTATTATGCCCTGCAATAAGTCAATCACAACCACTGTAAAACCAACAGACATATGAGCATTGTTATTATGTAGTATAGCAGGAAGAGGCCACTGCCTGCCATAGCAATGGCTTCAGTGTTCGCATGGCTTGCTTAAAGATTTCAGTGATTGCAGGAGGGCACAGACCAACCTCCACAATCAGTGAAATTTTCGCCAAGCTCATTCACGCCACTACAAGCCATTGCTATGGTAGGCAGTGGCTCCTCATAGCTATATTGCATAGTAACATAATGCCTCATATGTCCGTTGGTTTAAGTGGTTTGCGATTGACATATTGCAGGGCATATTACTTGTTCCAGACTCAGTGGCTGGAGCAGGTTACTATGGAAAGTCTGTGTTTAAAAAATAACTGCTGAAAATCCCCAATGGATGATGGAGGCTTGGTATGGTTTATTGGTCTCAATGGCTGATGGTGATTTATTATTAGTTTGCTACTGTATAACCTGCCAGAAAATCAGGTCAACTGTGGTATACATGTGTCTTTGTATGTATGAGTGTTGGCTCTGAAAAGAGCCGTTGGTGGTCGTCGCTTTGAACAGTGTACTCTGCTCGAAATGTCTAGACCACCAAGGGCTCTTTTCAAAGCCAACACCTCCCAAAGAGATTACTAGTTACACATGGTTGTACCTGCAAGTTTATCTACTATAGTTATACTAGTATAGTTTTACTATCATCCACACGGAAATTCATCCACACCATGGCCTTTTCAACCATCACTTACTAATACTATATAAATAGAATTGAGTCAACTCGTACCCCAACCAACTCGTACCCAGCCAACTCGTACTCCAACCAACCCGTACCCCAACCAACTCGTACTTCAACCAACTCGTACCCCAACCAACTCGTGGCTCTTCAACCAACCTCGTACTCCAACCAACTCGTACTCGTATAAGAAAATGGAATCTTGGTGTTGAATTGGTGTGTTGTTTTTTCCCGTAACTTTTGTAAACCTTAAACAATATTATTAGAATAAATTAAGTAAGTTGAGTTTCCCAGGCTTTAAAATTGTATGAAAATTTTTACCCGTAAATTTTTTTCCCCATTTCCCCTCCCTCAGAATATATTTAATAATGCAATTTTGGGCGTATTATGAGGGCGAGTCAAATATCCCTGAATGAGCAGCTAATGCAGTCATGAGCACGAGTTGCAGTCATGAGTACGAGTTGACCAAAATGAGCACGAGTTGGTTGGAGTACGAGTTGGTTGGAGTACGAGTTGACCTGTTTCCATATAAATAGGACCTAGTTTGGTGTTAAAATGACAGCTCTATACTGTGTTTGGTATAATGTATTGTTCAATAAACTTAAAATATAATGATTATAAAAGAGTTATAATAAGTCAGCTATGGCATTTTATAACATTAAACCCAAGAGGCTGTGATCGCTAATTATTATATTACATGTTAATGTCATTATATTAAATGATTACACTACAGGCAGCCTACGACAAACGTTGCATTGAACTTAGCCTAAATAACAAATGCATCTGAGACTGAGAGCATACTTTTTAAAATTTCCAGTAATTTTCTATAGACACATTTTAGTACTTAAATCGTTAGTAATAGTACACTTTGACTTGGCTTACCTGTATCTTGTGAGCGGCTGAAAAATACCGTCTTCTCTCTAGCACTAGCAGGCACGCACTGGTGGAAAGGACGCCATCTTTGAGCATACCAAAAAGCATCTCGTAAACATGTTGATGACAACAATAGCAAACGCGTCTCCACATGTCCAAAGTATTGTAACTAGAGAGGCGCTGGTACATTTCCAGGCGATTCCTGTAAAGTCCCGGACGAATGTGTTACGTCACACTCCGTCGGTTTTTCTCATAAGACCGATGACGGCTTTCAAAACGTGAGATATTTCACTGGCCGTCATAAATATGCTCAGAGTTGCCAATTTTCACGTTAGTTCAAATAGAGGACGTCCTCGTTTTGCATCGCGTGCTCGGTTATGCGAGTATGAATTTACATGGAAGACCTCACTTGACGTGATTAACACGTACACACACACACACACACACACCCTCACGCACATTGATTTGTGGGGTATTCCTTTGTTCGTTCTATTATCCCTTTTCCTTATAATTCTCCTGTGGGGTACAAGATTTTCTATAGTTACCTTGTGGGGTCCAATTGTTCTATTGTGTTTTGGACCCCACATCGAATGGTGTGTACGTTCACACCCTCACACACACACCCACACACACACACACACACACACCCTCACGCACATTGATTTGTGGGGTATTCCTTTGTTCGTTCTATTATCCCTTTTCTATATAATTCTCCTGTGGGGTACAAGATTTTCTATAGTTACCTTGTGGGGTCCAATTGTTCTATTGTGTTTTGGACCCCACAACGAATGGTGTGTACGTTCACACACACACACACACACACACACACACCTGTGTAACACTTGGCTGCACCATACAATATTGCTAGGCTCGTGCACCAGACCAATAGCTACTGAAATATAATTTTTATGTAATACATGTGAATGAAATTAGTTTTTTCAATGTGTGCTAACATTTTTTCAGGATCGATATTTTTTTTCTGGTGTGCAGAGAGTGATGTAAAGCCAGAGGTTTTTTAAAACATGAAAAAGTCAGAATTCCGGCTATAGCTGGAAAACTGTCATCTTTCCAGTTATTGCATGTAGACAAATAACAGAAATGTTCACACCTTTCTCCATGGGAGATTAGATATCCCATAATCATACCGAAGCTCACTGCTGATAGGGATGTCTTTCACTGCAAACAGGCAAAGGTGATCTTTAAATAGCTGCATTTTGCAGTTTACCTGAGAGCCTGTCTCATCATTGACCATACGGCCCAGTCCAGTGGATTTTGTTGCATCCACACTAAACAAAAATACAATGGACTTTGTTAGAAAACATTACAGAACAAAGCAAAAACAAAGGGAAAATACCGGAGCAAACCCCAGTCACACAAATCATGAGAGCACCGGCATTAAGGTACTGTTAAACAGATGTATCTTTAACCCAATCCAGGCTAAATCCCACAAGATCCATCAGTAGTACAAATTTGTTGATTCTGTTGTACTCGGCAGTGAACAAAAGATCTTTTGTTCCAGCTGTTGGATTCTGTCAGACTCAGCAGGCTTCACTTTTTCCTGGTGTTGGATTCTGTTGGATTCAGAGTACCTACAGAATACCAGTAGATGGGTTAGGGTTAAGAGCCTTTACAACAGTTTGACTGAAGAAGCATTCCAGATGGTAATGGGAAGAGAGTTCCAGTTTTGAGGACCGATGATGGAGAATGCCCATCACTGGGCATTGAGTAATATTAAGTAATAGAATGCAGACACTGTAAATGACATTCATACAGTAGCCTGATTTACTGCATGCACACAGGCATGCAGGTTCAGCTCTGTGCATGTACCTTTCACAAACTACCTGCACTCGTGCATGAAATATTTTAGCTACTATAAGCTTAATGTTGAAATATAATGCCAGTAAAATGATCCTAATTCTGTCTATTTCCTTGAAAATAACACAGAGAATTTGCATCCATTCTACGACGGACGAAACTCCTTGATCTGATGTTGATGTTCTATTTTTATCGAGCGTCTGGAAAATCCTATCACTGGGAATTCTGCCTAGACATGCTAGAGGGGTTGTGTAACTGTGATCATTACCTACATGTAGACCTCACATACATCGCACCACCACGCGCCAAATAATGTAGCACGAATTCTCAAGTCAAGTCGTAGTGTACTGTTGCAATATATATACAAACATTTCTGACACAACATTTTATTATAATTTTGTAATATAATTTGTTTCAATTATAAATCGAACCTTAACACATGTAGTGGCTCTCATGAGCGTGTGGAAAATGACGTGTAGTGATATCAATATCTAGAAACACTGATGCTTAAAAAATGAATGCTGAGGTGGTGTGACTCACGCACATGTTACGCTAGCTGTAAAAGTTGGAATACCTGCTATTTACCAAGAAAAATGTCGCAAGGGAAACCTACAAAAAACTCTATTCTCATCTTGGAAATTACAGGCTTGTGATCGCAGGCTGAAACAGCTGAATTCGTCCCAGTAATCCTCTACGACCTTGGCCGAATCGGACACCCTTCAATTGGACAGTCCCACACCCGTGGACAGCAGTCATTCGCATTCTACTGCAGTACAGCAACCCGTAGAGAAACTTACTGACACCGCCCATGGATGGCCGGACACGGCTCGGGGGAATTGTTTTGAAATTAGCATTATGTGCATGCAACATCCACTTTGTGCATGTAGGGTTAGTTTAGTTACATGCACAGACGCATGTAGGAGTTTTTGGTAAATCGGACACTGAACAGTATGAATATGAACAGTATGAGGAAAAACAAATTATACACAGTACAGATGAATGCAGACATAGTGTTAAAAACCTATTTTAAAAAAGAAAGATCATTTAGAGTAAGATGGGGCCTGTAAAATTTACTAATTTCAAGACAAGGCAAATGTAGAGAAAAGCCAGAAAACAATCAATTTACATGTAACTCGCAGCATATGGACAGCCAATATATCAGCTTGAAATGCCTCAGAATGTATAATCTTCAACCCTCCTATTCTCAAACCCATTCATTTTTCATTGGGTTTTGAAAGATCAAAGTATACAAGGAGTGCAATCTTCTCTAAGGCATCCCAATATCTGTAAATTTTGGCATGTTTGCTAAAGTAATAAATCTCTCATATCAAGGCATTCATTAAGTACATGTACAAAGATTTAATGTTGCTTAACATGGGCATGTACAATGGGATTAGCCCCATACAAATCCCTTGTAAGTTTTTGTAACGTGAGTGTGCTTATCTTCCAAATGTACAAAACAAAGAAACATTTTAAGGTATTGACTTTTTTGTAATTCCAGACTTGCAATCAGATAAGAAAGAAGATAGAAGTTATAGCATTGAATATCGTGCAGCAAAAATCTCAAGACAGGAAGCTCTTAATGAGGTCATTGAATGTGAAGCAGAGTAAAGTATTCTATAAGATTAGGCAATGGTGTCTTGATAAAGTCAATGGCAAGAATCCTGAACCATTTCATATGTTTATAACAGGAGGAGCAGGTTATATGGGTTGTGGTTTGTGCAAAGATATTAAATGTACAAAGTTTTAAGCATGCAAAAGGAAAAGCTATACGTTTGTTTAATAGCGTGATGATCGAGTTTCTAGAGACAACAAAACGTTAATTTTAATGTTACATTTCTAACCTTTTAAAGATGCATCATCTGTGTTTTAACGAGAGTAAAGGAAATTATAAACTTTGTTGGAGCGTGGGTTTGATTCTGGTCATGTCACTTGTGTCCTTGAGCAATGCACTTAACCACAAACTGGAACCTGTGAAGGCTGAGATTGTATGGGGCTGATGAGATGGTATTGTAATGGATTAACCCCTTATGGTAACAAAAGCAGCTTGAGGTTGTATGCTCCCAGGGAGTTAAGAAAGTTTGCGGTACTATCGTAAGTTCATTCCCATCTATGCAGCAATAGCAGTGCCGTTAACTGACAAAACGAAAAACAAGGAACCCAATAAGATTGATTGGACAGATAGTCAACAAATGGCGTTTGAAAAACTTAAGCAATGCTTATCCAGTGCTCCTATCTTAATGCTGCCAGACTTTGAGAATACATTTATTCTACGTACCGACGCATCGAATCTTGGCATAGGTGCGATCCTTCTACAGGAACAAGAGGGTATACCTTTCCCTATAGCATATGCGAGCCGAAAGCTGCTAAGTCGTGAGCGAGCATATTCATCCATAGAGAAAGAGTGTCTAGCCCTAGTCTGGGGAGTTCAGAAATTTCAAACTTATCTCTACGGAAAGCCGTTCATTGTTGAAACGGATCACCAACCCCTTATTTACATGCAGAAAGCTAAAGTAGCGAACGCACGTATAATGCGCTGGGCTTTGGCAATGCAACCATATCGCATGAGAATAGTCTCAATAAAAGGAAGCGACAACGTTGGCGCGGACTTCCTCAGCCGTAATGTATAGATTAGCTTAATTAAGTTATGAATATATATATAAGTACGCTAAAAGAAAATGTGGAACATTTTCTTGTAAAATAGGGGGTGAATTGTCACACCGAGATTTTTTTATTATATTTTGTTGCACCCTTCTATATGTTGGTATAACCGGAACACACCTATTCGAAGTGGTATCGACTCAAAGTTTTTAGCCAATCAACGATAAATAAATTCCCGCAATTTTTTGCTCAGCCACTCAAGCTTAAGGCGTCTAAGCTGCGTTAAATGCGTAATGTTGTGTAACGTGTTTGTTAGAATAATCGTTGGTATTGTCCAAATCTATTGTAGTTATAGTGGTATTGTTGTGTGGGGTTTGACGAGGGGTTTGCTAGAGGGAGAGATAGATATACAGTTTGAGGGAGATCGATCCAAACTCTTGATCAAGAAACATCAATTGAGGTCTGAGTGTGCGTGTGTGTAAAACGGTATCAACTGCCTGAAGACACCTGGGTACAGCAGATTGGCTGATTTATACGTGGAATACAGCCACTATAATGCTTTTGGTGTTTGGCTCTCTTCTTGGGAGGTTGTTTATCGATCTTTATTGCCTGTGAAGAAGAGTCAAAGTTTGTTTATGATTCAAGGAACAGTGTAAGGGTAAAATTTAATTAATTGATTCAAGTACCTGTTCAAACAGAGATGAACAAAAAGTCATGCAAAAGCAGTTTACTGTAGAGGGGTGATATTAACAGCTGTATGCCCCAGTTGTATGCCATGTAACAATGTGCTTGAAGAAATACTAAAACTTTACTAAGTTACCAAGGCAGCCTTTACCAAGGACAGTAACACAGTCAGTGAAAATACTTAATAATCAGTCAACTGGTTTAAAAGTTACAAAACAAAAATTACAAACATTTAAATTTATACACTACTGATTGTAAAAATAGCCACATACATGTAGGTTTTAATTTCAGACGAGCCATTTCTTCTCACATGTACTTCTAATTTTTCTATTGCTATGAATCTGAGTCTTGAAATCTTCCCACAAACAAGTACACTACAAGTTGCACAAAAAGTTGTTTTGAGTTTGTTCCCAGCTATGCCCAAGACAACACACCTTGCATGATGGTGCTATTCAGGCTATTAACAATAATTATGAAGTTTGTTGTGGGGTAATTTACATAATGTTACATCATAAAATCATCAGGCCTATAAGTCATACCTCGTCTGTTTCAGAGTCCGATGATATGACAAACTTCTTGTTAGGCTTTTTTCTTCTACTCCCTTTTCCAAGGGTTACAGGGGATTCAGAGGTCACTGATCCAGTATCGATATAACGATTTCTTTTATTGATGAGCGACTTTCTGTCAGCTAGAACAAGAAAAATAAAGATTTTCAAAATCTACACAAAATAATGAGAATATGAAAAAATGCTTAATTTAATGTCCCTATGGGATGACTACTGAAATGACAAGGAAGCACATGTTTTTATTTGATGTTTTGGTAAAACTTGTAGCTTAAAACATTTGATGTTTTATTTCAAAATGTTTAGTTTATACTGGAACATAAAAATTAAGGTGGCTTAATTCTCCCCGTAAGTTGAAGAAAACAAGAAAAACAAGTTGAAGAAAAATATTTAAAAAAATAACATTAGTCTTAACTTAACGTTAACGTTATTTTCTGATTTTAAAATGTCACTGGGCTAGTACTCAAACATTAAAAAAGTATTCCTATTGTTGACTCAAATGTTAATTAACGTTAACTTAATTATGAAAACCAAATCAGTAATGAATAACATGTATGTAGGCTAACTTGTTAATAAACTATCAAATTGTCGATTTACTCCATATTTCAATTTTACGTTTAAAACAATAAACCTGTCAAGTATTTGAAACTGATTAACATTAACGTTAGTCCTATCACTATCAGGTATCAGTCAGCGCTGGTTATACTTAGTTATACTATAGGGCCTATATACTATAGGCCTATCATTGCCATTGGATAGGCGTACATGTAGGCTATAGCCTAGGCTAGTCGTCATAAATAATTTGTTGCACAATCTAACAACAGTAAATAGTAACCAGATAATCCTAGAAAAGATCGTAATTGTTTCTTAGTTACTGGCTGCGGCGCTTGCTTGATTTTCTCAATCTTGTTCCGTTGTGGAGATAATGTGCAATTGCCTACTGTATGGCCAATATACTCAATGGTGTTCATGCCAATTGAACATTTGCTAGGGCGTGCAGTTAGTCCAGCTTTTCTTAGTCTATTCAGTAGTGTTGTCAGAATCTTGATATGCATTTCCCAAGATTGTGTATGTATGAGAATGTCATCGATGTAATTATCTACATATTCTAGATCTTTAGTTAGGGTTCTCATGATGCGGCTAAAGGTAGCTGGCGCGTTGACAAGACCAAAGGGCATGACCTTAAATTGATAAAGACCGCTGGGTGCTATAAATGCAGTTTTGTCCTTAATTTTGGGATTCATGGGAACCTGCCAATAACCTTTCGTTAAGTCAATTTTAGTGAAATAATGACACTTCGCTAGGCGAGAAAATATCTGTTCTTGATTTGGGATTGGCTCTGCATCAAAAATTGTGACCTTGTTTAGTTTTCGGAAATCGATACAGAAACGATTCGATCCATCGGGTTTTTTCACTAGTACTATTGGGGACGCGTAAGGTGATTCTGATCGTTCGATTATATTCATTTGTAGCATGTTAGTGATTTCTGTGTTCACGGTATCGATTAATGCGTATGGTAGAGGGTAAGGTTTGCTTCGAATCGGTTCTTCAGATTTAACCTTAATGTCGTGATATCCTAGATTTGTTTCCCCTGGTAAATCTGTGAGTACGTCGCTAAAACTATAAAGCACACGTTTTGTTTCTCGAATTTGGTCTGTAGAAAGATCTGCACTGATTTCGATGTCTTCATTTAGTTTCTTTTGCTTCTAACGGTGGTAGTAAAAGCATGTCGTCATTATCAACTCTTGCGTCTTCGATCGGTTCGTCATCATTACAATATTGTTCGCATTCTATTACTGCTACACATACAGATTCGAGTACATTGGCATGTGATTGTGTATAGACGAGAGATGAAGTAGTTTCAGATCGTGGTATATACTTCTTAGGTAGGTTTGCATGGAATATCTTATGCTTACCGAATAGATCAATTCGATAATCAACATGACCTATCTTATCAATCACAGGAAACGGCCCTTTCCATTGAAGGAGTAGTTTATTATTATCTGTCGGTAGTAGGAGTAGAACTAAATCACCGGGATTGAAACTTCGCATTCTACCTTTCCGATTATAATATTTCTTACTGCGTTCGGAGGACTTCTTTATAGCGTCGTGTGCAATTTTACATGTTTCGTCGATACGTTCTCGAAGGTCCAGTACGTATTGATAAGTAGTGCAAACCTCTTCGTTTTCGTTTTTACGACCCGTCCATAATTCTTTGAGGATTGATATTGGTCCACAGACACTACGACCATATAACAATTCGAATGGCGCAAATCCACTACTTTCTTGCGGTGAGTCTCGATATGCGAAACGTAAAGGATCTACGTACCTGTCCCAGTCGCGGGGTTTTTCGGCGCATAGACGTTTAAGCATTTGCTTTAAGGTACCGTTAAAACGTTCTACAAGCCCGTTACAAGCTGGATGATACGGTGTAGTTGTAAGTTGCCGAATTGAGAGGAGCCGACTAATTTCGCGCATTAGATCTGACGTAAATTGACTTCCTTGATTGGTTAGAATCTCGCATGGAATTCCTACACGAGTAAAAATATCCACCATAGCTTCGGCGACGGTTGTGGTTTCAATGTTGCGGAGAGGAATTGCCTCTGGGTAGCGGGTAGCATAGTCCACGAGCGTTAATATATATCGATTACCCTTTTCAGATACGGGATATATTGGACCTATAAGATCGATTGCTACGCGTTGAAACGGCGTGTCGATTATTGGCATTTGACCAAGGGGAACCTTTGTGACTCTACCTTTTTTAACAGTACGTTGACAAATATCACAAGACCTGCAAAACCTGGTTGTGTCTGCTTGAACACCCGGCCAAACGAAATGACTCAAAATGTTATCCGAGGTTTTTCTGACACCTTGATGACCACCAAATATTGATTCATGTGCTATTTTCATGATATAACTGCGAAATTTTGATGGGACGACCAGTTGATGACAGGGCTGACCAAACTGATAACTATAGGTGATTTAAACTCACGGTATATATAATAGACCATCTGACCAATAGAATGTGGTAGTTGAACCATTTCTAGTTCTTTTCTCATCTTTGTTGGATGCTAATTCTCTAATACGTATCAAAGAGGGATCACTTTGTTGAGCTTGTTTGATTTGCTCACTATCAATTTCAGGAAGCTCTTCAGGTACCTTCAGTTTCCTCATAGGTTTTTCATTTCGTAATTTTTGAGATCTTGTCTCTACTGCATTGATTTGTACCAACTCTGGCACTTGGATTTCTATGTCAGTATGTTCAGGGTATGTCCACTCAATGTTAGAGTCTCTGGGGTCTCTTGCACCTGCAATATTACCAATTATGACTTCGTATACTGGATTAGGCATACATAGGGCCTCACATGACCCAACAAAATACGGGGTATTTAGAGTGACTCTGGCTATTTTGGCTTGGCGAATGGTACCGGGGTACCATCTAAAGTGGTATGTGTACCATCGAATGTTGCAGAAACTGTGAAATCATTACCAAGGCCTGAATGTGAAGATCAGATGATTCGTGTTAAGCTGAAGAGGAAGTTGGCTTATAAAGGATATTACCAGTATGAGTTTGTCAATAAAGATCATGTAGAGACTGCGTTACAGTATCTTAAAGAGAATAATAAGTGGTATCATGATATTGAGATTGACACAGAGTGGAGTAATTCCTTGTCAGAAGAGGCATGTGATGTGAAAGATGAAGATAATAGAAGTGAAGTTAAAGATGAAGTTGAAGATGATACTTGCAATGATAATGAGGTGGAAACGGATGAGGAACGATTACGAGGAATACCATTGGACACTTGTTTACAGCCTGCAAATATTGGGCAAGAAATCTTGGATCAGTATTTTGATGATGTATATTGTGTTGCACCATGTGAAGGGAACAATCCAATCAGACTTTTAATGGAAGAAAGTAATGAAGGTAAATGTTTCCCAGTGTTGTTTCCAAGAGGTGGGCCAGTATTTAGTGATGAGCGCAGTGTAAGGTTAACACTTTCAAGATATATTAACAATAGACTGATGAATGTTGATAACAGATTTTCAAAATGCACACAGTACATATTCTATGCTCAATACATGTCTGAAATCCAACAAGTTATTTCCAGTGTCTCTATTGCATTACGCAAAGGTTCAGGCAAAACAAAAGATGGTGGAAACGTCACTGCTAGTATGCTTAATGACAAGGAGAAGTTGAAAGATATGTTAAAATCAGATAGTGGATACAAGTTTTTGAAGCCCATTAGAGGAACTCCTCCATATTGGCAATCAACTCAGAAAAATGACAATTTGCGAAGGAGGTGAAATGGCAGATGAAGAAGGGATGACAGGGGAGCACATACAAGGGAAGGAGTGACTTGTGGAGGTGATTGAGGTAGGGTGGGTAATATGAGACAATACATCAGCAGACAATGAAGACATACATCGTTGTTCGTCTTGCCGTCTGGCCCGTACGCGTCTCATTGCATCCCTCTTGGCCTTTACTCTTGCTCTGTGGTTTGGCATTGTCTGTTGAAGAAAACAATTCTTTGTCAATATTGGTAACACCAATACTCAATCTCAATCATTTTTGTTTTATACAAATATATTACCAATTTTACTTTTCAAAGACATATATCTTTAATTAATTTTATTTATTTGTTCTTTTGCCATTTCTATGAAATCTTAAAAATTCCTCCCTCCCTCAACCCAATAAAAGGAGGACCAACACAAAACCTTAACCCAGTTTAAATAAAACAATATGCACATACATGTAGTCTAATAGGATTTCTTGTTTTTAACAGAAATCTTCTTTCAATGTCAGGAACATCTTGACAACAGTACTAGGGTAAAATTTTGCGACGTCACAAAAAGGTGCACCACTTTTTCTCTGGGGCACTTGTAGCCAATTAAAACTGTAGTTTCCATGAGCATTTTTCATAAATAAGCCCATTTTTAGTGCTATTGGTATGCCACTATTTTTTAAGACATAAACTGATGTTGATTTAAAAACAAAAACCTGTACGTCGTGTTGTGCATGTAATTACTAAATTTGTTGTCAAAACATTGAAACTATTGCATAAAAGCTTATAAACTCCAACATTTTATTCAAGCAATTATTAATCTCAAAACTCCAAATTTCAAATGAATGGGACACCGGGGAAGTGGGGGGGGGGGGGGGTGGGGAGTGGGGGCATGGACATCAATGGCAGCAGGGCATCAATTGACTAGTATTACTAGATATCTACCAACAGTAAGTATCACCTCTTATTCAAACATTTTCACTTTCTCTACCAGTTATAACTATGTTAAGTTTTTATTAAGCAGAAAAGTTCAAATTTGCAATAACAACCACATACAAAATATGGCAACTGTATGAATTTTGTCAGTACTGTACCAAACTGAAACAGCTTTCCTCCTACACATTTAACTCATGCAAAGATTAATCAACTCATACAGTCATACATGACAATCATAAATAAAGACTTAAGTAATGTCTCATGACTGAGCGCAGTGTGTGTTTGAGTCTCAGACGTGATACTTCTGTCCTTTAATTGAACAAAATAATTTACCATAATTCCTTCATGGTGCATTATATCATCATTCATATGATGGCTGCACTGTATAAGCAAGAAAACAACGCATGAAGAAATAATATCAAGGTAAACTAACTTCCCTGCTGTTTTCAGTAATAATAAAAATGAATTTACTAATTTAGACTTAAACTGCACTCCACCACCAACATTTCAATTCAAGACATGTAGATGTATATACTACTACTAGTACAGTATATGCACTAACAATAAAATAGGAAATCAATACTTCCTTTCAAAATAATGTTTTGTCTTTAAGATTTCAAAATAAAAGAAAGAGAAGCAGAGTTAGGAGTCAATGCGAGCGCGAAGCGCGAAGCCATTACGGCGTGGGGTCCGGGGCCCGCTTAAGGGCCCCGGATTTTTTTCATTCTAGATGCTCTGTGGTGCAATATGACGTAATTCCTGGCCACTTTTCCCTCACTTTTTGAGCAAATTATAAAAATCATTTTTATTGGTTTACTCTCTAATAATTTTTCTTAAGTACTCATATTTCCATCTTCAAAATAGGGAGGGGGAAGGCGCTGTATGTATTGATGCATGTGGCACTATCCCTGGACATAATTGGATAATGGGGGCACTATAACAGCTCATAATTAAGGCCACCTCATTTACTGATGAGTTTTTGTGAGCTCAAGCAACACTTAGAGGTGAACCTGCCTGTAAAAAAAAGATAATGTGCCGTTTTGGGCATCATATCCAGCACTTGTGAACCCCGCTGGTGGTAGGATCTTGGCCAAGTTGGGGTAATACTACTCAATGAAAGCACGTTGAAATTATAACAGTATTAAACGTAATTATCATTAATGCCCATCTCAGAAGCAGACGGCTTTATTATACTCAAATCCCCCAAAAAGTAAATGTAACAAAACAAAAACAAAACCAGGCATACAAACCTCCCATTTTTACTTTGACGTAGATGCAAAACAAATACCCTAACATGTAGATGTAATTACAAATATTTAAAAAACAGGGTCTACAATTTACATTAGGGCATTGAAGGCATTTGTAAAAGGATTGTGTTGGTGACAGCTGTGAAAAACCAAACAAACAAACATGACCTGCATGTATTTTATTATTCTGGTTAATAATAACAATAAAAAGGTCCCTCATAAAATATTTGCGTTTTGAAAATAATAACTTGATTTTTTTTAAACAATTTCTCTCAAAAGACATTTCCCATGCTAGAAAATAATAAATTTTAATTCGTTTACCAAGCTACGATAACCTTTATCAAAACCAGAAAAAGATCAGACCCAATTTTTTACCTTGGAGAACCCCACAGGAAATTCCCTCCGGGCGGAAAAAATACCATACAGTTTGGCGTTCTGGGTTTGCTCAGCAAGGAGGCTGCCGACAATGTGAATGAGGAATATCCATACTACAAAATCTCCACGTCCTTAAGTCACATTATTATGATGACATGTAGAACGATTTTGTAAAATCAATAACACAATGCATTTACAGAGTGGCCTTTTCATAAAAAAAAAAATACAATCCATCTTGACACGCGATAGATTATTGTGACATGGGTAGTTTGTCTACCCTTTTCATTCTTTGGAGGTAAGTCCCCATAAAGTGAGCTCCCAGACATATACAAGTAAGCAATTAGCTTCAAGCCAGGAAACTAGAAAGAAAGTCAACAACCCAATATACAAAGTTCAATATTTAGAAAATATACGGGAACGGTGTGCATTATTTCCAACAAACTCATTTAAAACCTGCTTGATTTGTAGATCATCTGTCATATTTGTGTGTACATTTAAGAGCATCATGCAGTTGAGCCTTTCTTGCTTCATTGTTGATCTCAAGTAATTTTTAACGCGTCTCGGTGTACTAAATGACCTTTCTGAGGTGGCATTTGTTGCTGGCAGCACCAAAACAAGCTGGATGACCCGTTTAACTTCAGAAAAAAAACCTGTCTGGCCATGTGAAATTGATCCAAAATAAGACTTAATATCAGAGATAGTTAAAGAACTGTTCTTTCCTGTTTCCTTTTCATGACTGAGTTGCTGCTGCTGGAAATGCAAGCCGAAGGTTTTGAGTTGAGCATTTAAGATCCCTTCATCTAAATCGTCCTTATAAAAAGAGCATACTTTGTGTAAATCTGCCTCAAACTCCTCTTGTTTCGCAGCCTTCGTGAGAAGAGTTTCCAGGGAACTATACAGTACATATCCTGGTTGGTTGAAGCGATTTTGAATACATCCGATGATCATGTCCATTGACTCATAGAAGATCTGTCTAAAGTAGGCCTTGGGGGTTTCATGCCTGTCCCCTCTGCACAGACCATCATCATACCTACAAGGAAGTTGTCGAGGTCGTGGCAACTTTGCTTCACCGACACTGAGCTCAGCTGCCATGGTAGTTACTTTTTCCCAGAAAATATCAAATGACTGGTCACTTCTGATGGACTTAAGAGTGGCAACGGTTAATTGCATCAGTTGCTGTCCTTCTGATGCCGAGATACTTTTATTTTGTAGAGAGCTGCTGAGATTGTCAGTATGCATTAAAACCAGTTCACCAAGAAGAGTGCCATACAAAAATTCAAATTTCCTCATTTGGGTAGACACGCCCTGGATTCTAGCTTTTGCCTCAGTGTCTTGTGTCACGGTAGTTGCCTCTTCCCAAGTACTCTGCAAAACCTTGTAGTTGGAGATTATGCTTTTTAAAGCATGGGCTCTTACTGTCCATCTGGTGGGACAAAGAACCCGTATACCAACTGAGCTTGAGCTAGGAAAATTTTCTTTAACGGACTTGAATATTCCCTGTCTTCGTGGTGAAAATTTAATTAATTTGCAAATTTCATGAGTTGTGTCTAGGGAATTTTTCATAAGTTTTGATTGTTTTAGTGTGTCACATGCAGCCAGGTTTAGAGCATGGCCATAGCAATGCGTGTAAATTGCCCTAGGTTCAAGATCACATATTTGTTTGGCAACACCTGTTTTGTGGCCACTCATCGCAGCCGCACCATCATAGCACTGACCTCTAAGCTTGTGAATACTTAAGTTCATCCTAATGAAAACATCTTTAATTACAGAGGTAGTGTCGCTGCATCAATTGAAGGGACAGTGTATAACCCTATAAACTCTTCATGCACCTGCAAGTCTTCTGTGACCCAACGAATGACCAGTGTGACTTGTTCTCTGTTGGTTATGTCAGTTGTTTCGTCAATCATAACTGTGAGAAAAGGTGACCCCTGCACATTTTTGGTAATCTCTCGAAGAACTTGAAGCCCCATAATCTTGATAATTTCATTTTGGATGCACGGACTGGTGTAAACATTATCTTTCCTTTTCAACCATTTTTTCAAGTTTGGATCTTCTTCAGATTTCATGTAGAGCAATTGCTTCAGATTACAATCCGACTCATCACCATCCCCTCGCAATGCAAGGCCCTGTCTACATAAATATTTTATTGAAGATATAACTTGACATAGTGCCTGACGATTTTTCAGTTTCTCCTCGTGATGTTGTTGACTTAACTGTTCACCTATATCCCTTGTACTTTTCGCCATTTTCCAAAAGTTCCTGAGCACAATTTTTACGTAAATCTTTAGCCAAAGATTCATTTCCTAATGCACACAAAAGTAACCAACAGGATTAATTGACACATTTGAGCAAGGTAGAGGATTAAAAACCTAAATAAATAAGAAGTAACAGTGTCGAAGACAGAATTGTACAGACAATTTCCATTGCCTGTTATCTTCTGTGCGTGAAATGTTCCAAGGTGCTTCATATCACGTGGAATTAGCTTTTCTGCAATCATGTCAATTTTTCGAACACGCACTAGACTTGCCTGTCATAAAAAATGTAGAAGAAAAGAAAGCTCATTGTAAAAATACTGAGGAGATGCCAAACTCTTTAGGTTGTGATAAAAAGCTTTTCATAAGAGGGAGTACTGGAAGTCATTTATATTTTAAATTAATCTTGATGAATTATTTTTGTAACAATAAACGATCAAAATTAGTTTACTGAAAATTGGAAAGTGTTACAGAATCAGTTAATTAATTGTACCCTTCTTTAAATTCAATGGTGAAAAAAAACAAAGTGCAAACAAATGTTTTCAATAATTTATAAGTTTCACAAATTATTTAAATAAAGCATGGAGGTAGGAAGAAAGCTACACAACAATTAAAATACTTAATAGTAATAGTTTCATGTTGTAATTTGAAATGAATGATAAGGGGAAACTATGAAATATAAAATCAATCGGACAATATTATAATAATCTTGTTCGATTTCTACAACATTCAGATGTTAAACCTGGCGGTGATATGACTGGTAATCGAGGTTATTCCACGCTTGCATAATTCCACCTCCATGCAAAAATCAACTGAGAGTTGCTGGCTAGCAATGTGACCAGTGCTATAGTATCGCGGTCATGATTTACGTCGTGAATTTTCTGGAATAGCCACATGTGCTTACCGACATTGCAAAGAAAACATAGGCTTTATACACACTGACACTGTGACAGCCTAATTATTAATGAACTGGTTTGAAAAATAGAGCCCTGATGTTTGGTGACAACAAAAACAGTTTCGTATACAACTTTGCTACGCACATCATCATTAACGACGTGTTGTCAATGACTCGAGGTTTTACCACAGAATTTTTTTAATTTGTTTACCTGTTTACTCCAAGTTTTTACGTCAAATGCTTGTCATTAGACTGAGTAATAACATGGAGGTATAACCTCCATGGTAATAATAACTTAGGCCTATATTATTAGTAAAAGTGTAAATCAATTGAGAAGATTTTCATTACCATTCTGAAGCTTCGTCTTCTTGGTATGAGTGTGGCTTCGTATCACACGTGAAAAACACAACGTGCAGTAATCCAGTAGTGTTGACATGCATGACACGATCGATCACATGTGCCCACAAACCGTACCTGAATGTAGACCACATGAGGGCAGCCTACTGCCAGGTCACGACCTCTACCCTTTGGTCATCCCTGTCAATGTCATTGACAGGGATGACCAAAGGGTAGAGGTCGTGACCAGGCAGTACTACCCTCAACTCTCACTTACCATTAGCCTCAATCGCCTGTATACTATTAATACTAGTATACTATCTAGTACAATCGCTAGCGCGCAACGGGAGATGAACTCGTTACTAAATAAGTTTTATTTTGAAGATTTTTAAATTTATTTTTTCACTTGATTTCAAATTTGATATCGGGCGAACAATTGCTAAGGAGGAGGGGAGGGAAAAAAACAAAAAACAAATCTCTTAAATATTGGTACGGCCATGGCCGTACCGGCCGAATAGCTTCCTACGGCCCTGTACAGTCATAAGTACTTGCTCTATCAGTATCAGTCTATATGCTTAGTAGCCTTAGGCCCTGCAGTCAGTACATGCAGTAAAATTATTAGTTGCCAAACCTTAGAAAATAAAACTAATAAAAACGTTTTTGAATTTTACAAAAACAGTACTTAAAATATTTGACAACAGAGCAAACCTAACATATCCACATCACATATTAACTCAATTATTTCTCATTTTCGTCAGTATACAAACAAATGTTCACACGTTCTTACCGAATCTTTTTTCCGTAAGGTCTGGTTTCCGTTTACAACATACCCACTAAAGTATCACAAAGAGGAATAAAATCATCAGGTATTAATTAAGCTTGGTAACCCGTCTGTCTATTCATCGTCGCCTAAAGGGGGCGCTCTTTTTAAATGCACACACTTTCGCTCCCCAATTCATCCCATCGCTCGGTCCCATCACCTAAACCAAAGGTCCTGGATGAGACCGGCTGCGGCCTACGTACCAAATCCCAAACCCCTATTATTAGCAAAGCAGGAAACTGACCGATGACACTGAGCAACATACACAGATTAACTTCCATTCCAAATAAACAATGCAAATTCTTACAGTGCTAAAAACACACCGCCCCAGCAAAATTTACAAACTTCCTTTTCAAATCTATTATTAATAAAAAAAATTCTTGAACGGCGGTTTCAATATTACTAAAATAGCAATGCTTCCACTCCTTAGCATTAGCAAATTTCCTTATTTTAACGAAATCTTAATGTCCTAAGTAAATTTCTAAGAAATAACAAAAATAACGAAATTTTAAGAAAATCCCAATATTGGAAGGAAAATAAACAAATTTTGAGAATAAATGACAAAATCAAACAAGAAAACCATCTAATTGATAAAACTATAACTGAAAAAATGTTTACTCATTACGGGAATCTTCCATTAGAGAAAAATTAAGTATCACACATCCTTTTCATGTTTACCAACTCACACCTCTTATCTGCTTGGACAAACAGTGGCTTTTAATCCCTTTATCTGAGTGACAGGCGATATGTAGCCGGTACTACTTTTAACCACTGAAGCGTGAAGACTGATCTACCAGCACAAGCCACTGTATTTATTTCCTAGTGCATGTATTGTGCAAGGGTTGAGGCACATTTGTATTATTATGGTGGGTGGTTTAAATCTTTTCCAAGTTCACCTATTAATGTAGTAGAAAGTTGAGGTAGCAACCATGAAGATATTTATTTAGAGTTGTGGCTTAGTTCCAGAGTCATCACAAATCTTTTTTAACATTTCCATGGTGCTACAGAAAGCAGTAACACTAACCAGATTGTTTCCCACATCTCTATTTTCCTACCAGAACATTGTTAGACACACTAAGCAATAATGAAACATAACCACAATAGATACGTTCAGAATTTGTTTTATTTAAGAACAAAGTAACAAAATATCTCAACTTCAGATAATTGACTTTCACTACTGTAAAGCAGAAAATATCAAAATAAATAACACGATTATCATCAACAAATCCAATGTTTACAAACCACAATGCGACATGAACCCACATCATGGTCATGACTTTTTTTTTTTTTTTCAATTCTCCTTTTCAGTTTTCATAAACCATGGAGGTATAAATAGGCTGAACGAGAGACAGATCAATGGTTTAATGTTAATTTGGAGTTTGAGCAATAGACCAACTGGTCCCCAAAATGGTCGAATACGCACGAGACTTGCGCAGTCTATGTCCAGTTATCATATTTGAAAACAACATCAAGACCCAAGGCAAAAGCGCAATGCAGATGATGCTTTACAAATCAAAACTTTTGAAAAACTATTTAGATCAGAAATAATTGTTGTGAACCATGGTGGACCCAACGGTCGACAACGAAACGGGATTCAAAGATCCATGTTTGTATAGCCTATGATTATTATTAGAAGTACTGTATAAGCATTTGCCTAAATAAGTCGTTTGTTACATGAAATAAAAAAAAACACATCAGGCGCACGTTTTCACCCATGGTTCAACACGTCGAAGAGTTTCGCTGTGCTGGTCTGGCGGCAATTTAGGCCGGGAATATTATTTCTCAGCGGGGCTGGGCCTGGTATTTTTTTTACCCAGCGGTTCCGGCAGTTTCCATAGAAAATAAAAAACAGTATAACGGTCGCTACAGGTATTTTGCACGTATTTTACACTCAACTTACAAATATGACCCTGATGTTTTTATACGTGTCGTTAGCTAAAAAATCATGAAAGACAGACGCTGGACAATAATCGTTTGGTATAAAAAAATACTGTGCCCCGATGCAATTATATTTTCTGCCCAACAATAGTAAATTCCGGCCCAACTTGCAAATACGACCCTGATGTTTTTATACGTGTCGTTAGCTAAAAAATCATGAAAGACAGACGCTGGACAATAATCGTTTGGTATAAAAACAAATACTGTGGCCCCCGTGCAATTATATTTTCTGCAGTCCGAAATTGCCACTGTCCTAGTGATATCTAATAGGGAAACTTATCCCATTAGATATCATTACGACAATAACAATTTCGGACTGGCAGAAAGGAAAAAAACAGGGGCCACAGTATTTTTTAATATACAAACCATTATCAAACAGCCTGGAATTTCATCATTTTTAGGGCAAGGCCACTTTGGCCTTCGATAGGGGCAGCAAATTTTTAAGGGCACCAAAGCCAAAGGAAGGGCACCAAGGCCAAAGTAAAAAGAAAAAAAGGGCACTAAGGCCATGTTTTTGTAACTTAAAGAAACAAGAAAAATTTAAGCACAAATCAATTTTTAGGAATTATTACAGTACATGTATTTCCATTTTATTTTCACCAATCTCCTTTCTCAGATTTAAACAATTTGTATTAACAGTATTTCACATTAAATGAATGTATTTAATGTATTTAATGTCAGTATAATCACCCCATGGGACGATCTCTACTGGCAACATTCACAAGTTTCTTTTCGTGACGCGCAAGCATACAGTACAGCTGATGAGCGATAGGAGCTGCCTTGTTTAATGATGCTACTCCACCGGAAAGAATTGAGCGCAATACTATTTATTGAATTTTCAGAGGGGCAACGTTACAAATTCCATTGCAGATGCTTGATAAAGTTACGTATTGTAGTCGAAAGTTGGGCCTTCCGTGGCTGGGATCGAAAGTAAGGCCGTTTCCGAATTTGGCGGCTACGGCTGTGGCTGCGTCAGCATGCGCTGCAGCATAGGCTGCCCTGAGCAACGCTCATATACAGTACAGCCCACAAGTTGCTTCAAAAATGCTTCAAAAACACGCGGGGAACGGGGAACGTGCCGTGTATTGCGAGGTGCTTTCAACGAGGGCCCACGTAAAATTGCGAGTGGAAAAAACGTGCACTCGCAACAACAATTTTTAATTCCATAACAAGAAAGTTGTAGATTTTTCTTTATATATGACAAATAAAATAACTTGGATTAATTATATACGTCACCCCCTAAATTTTGTTAAGTAATTATATTATTAAACATAATATAAATATACAATGTTGTGGGATGGTTGGCTGCCAGGTCAACCAAATTTGCCACATTTTGTTCGTGTTTCACTCCATATTCATAATATTCTTCATTAAACAAATTATATTAATTATAAAATTGAAATAAATACATTGTCATACAACCAATACAAATATTCGTTAAGCGATTTGGATCATGTCACTCACACAATGTTAACGTTAACATAGGCTTCGTGCGTGTGAAATGCTGCTCGCATGTAGATGCTGCATTACCGTGGAAGTCTCACGCATACATGTACATGTATATTCAAACATTGGGGTCCAGTGATTTTGTTTTCCTTTGATCTGATGGCAATTTTGAATTGCAGAAAAAATTGCATCCCGCCGCGTACCCCCCTCCCCCACGCAGTTAAATCACCTACCATGCCTATGCTCGCTGTTGAGTGTGGTGCGTACGCAGGCATATTTAAAACCTACGCCTGAAAAAAGTAGGACAATGTTGCTCACTATTTTCGTTCAACTTCGTTAAAACTATATGACCAACATAAATAAATATACCCAACGACCTTTATTGACGACTAGAATCGATTTTTTAAAATATTAGACTCATTATTGCAAAACCCTAATAAGTAAGCATCAACCTTAGTAAATATCCATTCGCACGCAACGCTAGCATTTTCACGGCCGTTGAGTTACCGTGTGCCGTACGTTCTCAGCTCATACTTGGTCCTTTTTCAGGATTAAACAATGAAACTATGATAACTTTTTGTCAAAAGAATGAAAATACAAGAATGGAATCCGAAAACTAATGCCTTCTATGTGATATTTTTCTCTGCAAACTCACAGCCAGCCGGTGTACATTTCAGTTACCGCAGGATTAGCTATCTAATCTGATAAGTGTATTGACACAGTAAACACACTTAAAAAAATTTGCATTGAAAAGGATGTGTGATTTCCGAGTTTGGGGCCTCAAACTCGGAAAGTTTCTAATGGAGCTATCCCGTAATGAGTTTACTAGTAGTTTTGTAAAAAATAAATCGTTTTTTGGGGTTGTTGTTTTTGTTCAGTTTTTTTTGTATTTTTTTCGGGAGGGGGTGTTTATTTAATTTTTTGGCGTCAAGCTGATATACAGCACAATACTTTATATATAAAGACTTAACAGGTAACCATTTATGAAGCTTTCTTGACATCTTATTATTCGTAGTCTTCAATCAATTCTCTTACAACTTACATCCTCACACCAATTACGTGAAACAATCCATTATAAGTTATATAGTCTTAACAGTAACCTTCATTTGGCTCTAATCCTTAAATATTGACCAATTCCTTCCTTTAGCAATACCTAAATGTTATCAAAAATACAAATATTTAATTTATAAGCCGACGAATAAACTTGAACCGTTTCTATATGCACTTTTGAACCCAGCTCGACACATGCGCAAAGCAAGTCATCAACTACTCTAGCGGCGACAACCAGTATACTGATCGTCACAATACGCGAAAATCTTCAAAAAGGTAACAAATCTATATAAAAATGCAAACATCACCATCACTAAATGATATTCCTAAATTTATCGCTTCATATTGGCAGTATTAAATACCTATTAAGCCGGATGTTAATGGATATAAAATGAATCTTCCAAATTTAAACTTCAACACCAATCCCATAGGCCTATGCTAATCTAAGCAGAACAACCTTTCTGAATGTTTTCGAAGTGACACTGTCATTTTCAATAATTTATTTAAAAACATAATTTATTTGTTACTGTTTTTTTCCCTGAATTTAGTTATCTTGCATTTATCTTTTCAGATGACAACCATAACATTATGTATCCTTGGACATCTAGAGCAACGAGGCAACTCAAAGTGCGTCGATGTTATACTAAAAGATGGAGGAGTTGTACCATTGTATTCAGATGTAGCATCACACTTCGATGATCTCAGTACTCCAAACAAGTATCTTCAAGCATATCCAGTCAATATAAAGACTTCAGATGAATCAACTAGTGGAACACTAATCCGGCTTACGACAAACACAGAGGTATGTGATCATGCAGTCATCAAGCCAAAAAAGTTTACTATGAGGTTCACACTAATTTCCAAATTTATTTTCCACACAGTATACGCCCCCTAGCCAGCACAAATTTGATCAGCACAGTAAGTTTTCTTATAATTTTGGGTGATGATGGTAGTGGATTGTCAAATTGACAGGTGGGCTGTAGCCATATGAATCATTTGTTTGAAATAAGGTTATATAATTAAATTTTTGTTTATTTTCTTGTTAGTTTTTTGGTACACTTGTTTGGTAATATGTTATTTTAAAAAGTCATTAATGTGTAATGTGATAGTCTGAAATATTTGTGGGAATTAAAAATGGAAGCTACATTAGGTAGCCATTTTGGATTATTTGTTTTGTCATGTGGTTGGTTAAATAAAATCTTAAATGTAATGGTGTATTTTCATCATTGCAATTGTTGAAGAATGAGTTGGTGTGTTTTTTATTTAAATGAGTTGATTTCAGGTACATTATGATATCCTCTCCTTTAACAAATAATGTCTCATTTGTGTTTAACAAAATTCTGTTGCTTAGGGGTGAAGTACTGATTTGTTAATATTTCCTGGATTGTTACTAAATTTGGAGAATTAGGTCGAGACACATTATCACCACACTAAAGAGTTACATGAGAAATTTGGGTAACAGATGAATTTTCTCACCCCATCCCCCTATTCTACAACAATTAAAACCATGTATGTAGCCATCATTTTTGAAAAAAAATTCTCAAAATGCACAAATTTCATATGGAAACTTAGCTAAACAGCTAAGTGAATACCTTATTTGGCGATTTAAACCATTGTCCCTGAAATTAACACCAAAATACCATGGCAGCCCAATACAACTCCCATAGAGCTTTATGGTGCATTACCTCGTTCACACACTGAAAAATTAACTATAATGGTGTGGGTGTATTACTTTATTGTGTCAGACTTTGTTTTCTTTTCACAATGCACTACAAATGTATGAAACAATTCATCATAACCTTTATAAAGTGACAAATATGTTTAACAAGTAACAATTCTTGAAAACAGTTGCAAGATTGAAAAAAAACTAACAGTTCAGAATAACTGAAGAATGCAGCTTTATTTTTATGGTAAAAATACCAAGCAGTTTCCTAACCAATAGTTGGCAGAACAATTCAACTTGAAACAGAATTTTCTAAAAACGTATTTTTAAAAGCGGGGACAATTCATCATTTTGTAAAAACCAACAAATTATCACAGGTCACAAAGTTCAAACCACCCACTGCACATGCAATCAAGGGTATCACTTGTCAGGATATAGATGAATATTAATGTAGTGAACTCAATCAAGAAAATTGTTGACATGACGCCAATCGTTGGGTTTGCTTCAGTTGTTTATTCTTTCTATCTATCCTCGAAAAAACCTGTTGATATACAGTAACGTAATCAACCTCAAATGAACACATAATGTAGTCACAACTGCATTAATACATAATTTGTCACGAAACAGAACTATCCATGAGGCCTACATACATGTACACTCGCCTACATCTATATGTACAAATAGACCACCGTTCCAGGTCCAATGAAAGTACATGAACAATTTATATCAAGGGTTGACACGAAATCATCATGTAAAGTTTGCATATTTCACATTAAAATTACGTTAA